>VZQC01007311.1:928401-978401 GCA_009823505.1 Rhizomys pruinosus
GAGGGAAAGGGAAATAAGCCTGAACTGAATTGGAAAAAATGTATGAAATGCACAAAGCATCAATAAAAAACTAATTTAAAAAAAACAAAAACAAACAAACAAAAAAAAAACCAAAAAGAAAAACATTATGCTATTGTAATACTTTGCCTTTAGATGGAAATTTAAAATCAGCTTGCCATTATTTTTAGAAAGCCTCTTGGGAGTTCACTGAATGTTTAGATCAATTTGGGGAGGATTGCTATTTAAAAATACTGAAATACTGAAATCTTCAATCTATGAATCTATCTCAATTTTAGTCTCTCTCTCTCTCTTTCTCTCTCTCTCTTCCTCTCATCCAGTTCTAAATCTCTTCCGTGTCATTTAATGTTTTATGATGTAATTAAATTTTTGAACTGATTTTTGTATACAAAAATTTTCAAGAATGAAGTATGATCTTCATTCTTGAAAATGTGCCAAGTTAGTTTTGATTCTTTCAGCTATTCTTATGGTTTCTGCATTGTTTCCTATTCATGATCAAAAGAATAATTGCATTTTTTCCTTTCCAAATGGCGGCCTTTTTCTTTCACTCACTTTCCAGGACTGACTAGTGCCTCCAATATTGTGTGAAGGAAAGTGGCATTGTTCTGTTACAGGAAGCATGAAATTTTCATGATTGAGTATAATGTCACATATAGATTTTTCCTCGGTGTCCTATTGAGATTGTTGTGGATGTTTCTTTCATTCCAAATTTGTTGAGTTTTATTGTAAAGTACAGGAAAAGGTTACAATATATCTACTAGTTTTATTTGTTAATATATTTTATCTTTAATTAGATACAGAGTAACAGATTTCCTAAGTGTTTTCATTCTTACTTAGTTTTGGTTGGCATCATTTCCTCTTCTTCCCTATCTCCAGACCCTACTGAAACCTTTGAAGCCCTGTGATCTCCTTTCCATGTTCTTATCTCTTGTCTATATCAGATATCCTCTCCACTCCCCTCCTTGAAGCCTCCTTTTCCTGTCTCATGGGCCCCTTTCTAATTTCCTGACCTCTCTACTCCAAGTCCCAAATAATTCACATATATAAATATTAGAAAGTGGAATCTGCATATGAGATAAAATGTTCAAGTGCAGCAAATGTCTTTCTGCCCCTGTGTTACCTCACTTCATGTAATAATCTCCAGTTTCATTCATTTCCCTTCATATGTCATGATTTCAGTCTTCTTTATGGATGAATAAAGTTTTATTGTGTACATGCCTAGCAAAAATTATTTTAGCACCTATTATATACAAAATATTTGCAGTGTAATTATTATTGTATACATAGGAATACTGGGATATTTTTTCATAAACACATTACTATATTTTCAAAGACTTTTTTATTTTTGATTGTTATTAAACTTTTTCATAGATAATTTCTGAATCCAATTTAGACTCATTTCCCTTTCCAAGCTCCCACCCCACCTGAGTTCTTGCATTCTGCTATACATGTCTTGCATCTTTTTTCTCAGTCTTTCCAGAGGTTTTTTTTTTTTTTTTCAAAGCAGAGGATTATTGTTTTGGGGGTAGCTTCACTTTTTTGGTCATTTTTTTCTGTCCCAGTTCTTTTGTTATTGTTCCTTCAAACTTGTATTGCTTCAACATATGCATATATGATAAAATTATGTTGTTTGAAAACAAGCTGTATGTTATTTCCAAATCATATTTCAGGAATCACAATTTTCCATTTTTATTTTATATTACTCTGAAATATGCATACATACCTTCTACCCATATACCAAAATTCTAAAGTCTGAAAATAAATGGTAGGCTAATTCTAGAACCTGTTAAGGAATTCACAGTATAAGAGCATAGTTGCTTTCAGATCAGGAGGAATTTAACATTAATATTGCTCAGTTTGCCTTACAACTAGGTATTTGGTGCTAGTATCCACAGATGAAGGATACCATTTGCCATTTGTTTTTCTGGAACTGTGCTACTTCACTTAACATAATATCTTCTAGTTCCATCCATTTACCTACAAATTTCATGATGTCATCTTTCTTTACCCTACATAGAACTCCATTCTGTAGATGTACCACATTTTCTCTATCTACTCCTTGGTCGAGGGGCAGTTGTGTTGGTTCCAGCTCTTCACTATTGTGAACAGAGCTGCAATAAACATGGCTGTGCATGTATCTTGATGGTAGGATTAGTTTTGTGGGTATATACCCAGCAGTGGTATGACTGAGTCAGGTGGTAAGCTCATTTTGAGTCTTTTAAGGGTTCTTGACACTGCTTTCCATAGTGGTGGTACAAGTTTACATTCCCCCCAGCAGTGGACGAGTGTTCCCCTTTCCTCACATCCTATCTAGCATTTGGTATCATTCGTTTTCTTGATCTTAGCCAGTCTTATTGGAGTGAGATGATATCTTAATGTGGAAAGACAGCATCTTCAGCAAATGATGTTGGCAAAACTGGATCACCACTCGTAGAGGAATAAAATTAAACCCATACCTCTTGTCTTGAACAAAAATAAACTCCAATGGATCAAAGATCTCAGCATGAAACCTGAAACTCTGAAGGTGATAGAAGAAATATTTGGCAGCAACCTACAAGACATAGGCATAGGAAAATACTTTCTAAATCAGACAGCAGCTGCACAGGAAATAAGGTAGACAATTCCAAGTGGGACCTCATTAAGCTCAAAAGCTTCTGTACAGGGAAAGAAACAATCAAGGAAGTGAAAAGAAAACCCACAGAGTGTGAGTAAACCTTCACCACTGATACATCTGACAGAGCTTCCAGAATATACAAACTACTCAAAAAAACCAAAAACAAAACAAGAACTAAGAAAACGAATGACTCACTCAAAAGATGGAGTGAAGAGCTGAACAGAGACTTCACAAATCAGGAAATAGAGATGGTCGAGAAACATCTTAAAAAGTGTTCCACATCACAAATATTTTCAATAGTTTTATATATTTTACAATGAGAGTGTTATTTACTATTATCTATGCCTTTACTGCTTGTTCAAAATAAAGATTTCAAACACTTCTGCTCTAACAAGTATGTAATAATATAAAATATTATGACAATCATTATTAATTGAAATTTATTTATAGGGCTGGAAAGATGGCCTACCGGTTAAGAGCACCTACTGCTCTTGCAGAGGACTTGGGTTCAATCCCCAGCACCCACATGGTGGCTGAGCACCAACCATCTGCAACTCCAATTCCAGGAGAACTCCAGTTCCAGGGGAATCCAACACCCTCTTTTGACCTCTGCGGCATTGCACGACAAGGGTGCACAGACCTGCATGCAGACAATACATTCATACGCATAGAGAAAAATAAAATAATAAAACAAAACAAAAAAAATAAAAAAATTATTTATAAAGAACAAATTTAAATATAATTAAATACTAATAAAATTAAACATTCTGGTTCAAACATTCAGGTAGAATGATTTTCTTTTATTGCTTAAATATTGAACTGCTTCCATTCACAACGAAAATTATATTCTTCATAAAATTGCTAAGAGATACATACCAAATAGTACTCATTTAAGGGAAACATGTTAAGAGTTGTTTTAAGTTTTAAAAATGAGACCTGTGAAGAGGTTTATTAGAATGACATGCTTATATATCTCTAGGCATCTTGTATTTATTTTTAGACTCAGGATTAAAATGTAGATAAACGATGTAAGAAGGCTGCAGTTATTGATGAGCCATTTGGTACACACATTTACAGATAATTCCTCTTTGCAGAGCCTTTTTATAAATCAAAGTTTATTTTATCATCCCTAAGTAAACTTTATTTTAGCAAACTGATAATCATTCATTGCTGAACTCTTGTAACTGGTCAAGTTGACACAAAATGCACCCTTCAATTTTGTTTGACTAGCATTAATGGATGCGCAGCACTCTCCTTTGTGTAGAAAACTATAAATATCTCTGCGTGCTGGTGGGTTCAAATGAACCATGCGTTCAAGAAGAGCTAAGTTTAGATGATTCTCAGTTGTTTACCAGAACAATTTCCCAAATGATTTCCTTCAGATATATTATTTTTGCAATTACTGGGTACAAATAAATCTCAATCTCTCTCTCTCTCTCTCTCTCTCTCTCTCTCTCTCTCCTCTCTGGCTTATATAGACTTAGTAGATTTGATTTTTTAAGTTTAGTGATAAAAACAAAAGCATCGTTTATCCAAAATCTTTGTAATTCTTTCAAAATTAAAACTTTGTATAGTAGTATTATATGTTAGAAGAAATTAACAAGAAATGCAGAGAGAGAAAGTAATGGTTGACTGGAATTCAAAGGCAGAAAACTGCATCTATATAATCACTTTTCCCTAGGAAGGGTACAGAAGAGAGGTATTAAAGACTGAGCATCAAATTATGGTTAGTAGGAGACACATTCTAATAATTTCCAGTATAATAAGAAGAATACAGTGTATAATATAAAAGTCTCAACATTTTTCAATGCAAAGAAATGGTAAAGGTTTAAGGGGAAGAAATGATAACTATTCTAAGCTGGGTGTGATGGTGCACGCCTTTAATCCCAGCACTCTAGAGACAGAGGCAGACAGGCAAGATCTCTGTGAATTCAAGGCCAGCCTGGTCTACATAGCAAGCTCCAGGCCAGCTGAGCTTGGCCTGAAGGGAGACCCTCTCTCAAAAAGACCGAAAGGAATGGTAACTATTCTAAGTTGATTATTATACATAAATTCCATGCACCTAGTTAACACATTGTACTTATGAATATGTACAATTGAAAGTAAAAGCACTGAAAGCTCTGGGAAATATCTGGGCTTAGGTTATCAGTTAGAGATATAAGAAATATTTTCAGGGCTGGAGAGATGGCATAGTGGTTAAGAGTGCCGACTGCTCTTGCAGAGGACACAGGTTCGATCCCCAGCACCCACGTGGCGGCTGAGAGCCGTCTTTAACTCCAGTTCCAGGGGAATCCAACACCCTCTTCTGACCTCTGCAGCATTGCATGACACGGGTGCACAAACCTGCATGCAGACAGTACATTCATACACATAAAAAAAATTTAAAAAAGAAATAATATTTTCTATAGTAAGAACACAATTACAGGAGTTCTAAAGGCTAAACCTCAGCCCATATACTTGATGACACCTTTGTAAACAGATAAAAGATAATCAGGTCAATGTGTGCTGGACTTGGCTAGAAAAAGTGTTCATGATAATCCATATATAAAGAAGAAAGACTTGGATCTCAGTTATGGAGATTTCATTCTTTAGATGGCTGTCTCCATTGTTTTGGGATCTGTGACGTGGCTCGTATCATCCTGAGGAGAGTTTGTAGAAAAAAAATCCACTCACAGGCAAGAAGTGAAGGAGAGAAAAAGAAAAGGCCTGGGATGTCAATACCCCTTGCAAGTCAAGCCCAAATTGGCATAACTTCATACTAGGCTTCATCCCTTAAATGTTTCAACACTGCCTAAGTATCAAGCCATTAACACAGGCACCATTGGGGGTGAATATTTAAGACAAAGAATTGCAATTTATGCAAATAAAATTGAAAGCTGTTTGAAGGCTTTAAGCTGAGGTAGTGTGCTCTGATTTATATATGGAAGATTCTTCTCTATCACCATAAATCCTACTGCCACCATCCAAGTGGGAAGCAGCATTCTTTGTGCTTGAGTATTGACAATAGTGACTCAGGAATTAAGGTGCCAGAACTAGCTTACTTACTGAATGTAGTGTATGAAGATGAAAGAGAGGCTAAATATGCTGTCTCTATTTTTTAAAGATTTATTTTTATCTTATTATATGAACTTATGATATCTATATATAAAGAGAAAGAGAGAGAAAGTAGACGTTAGTATTGTATAACTTTTGGCAAGGAAAATGAGAAAAAGAAGTATTAGGGGCTGAAGAGATGGCCTAGCAGTTAAGAGTGCCGACTGCTCTTGCAGAGGACCCGGGTTCGATCCCCAGCACCCACATGGTGGCTGAGAACCGTCTGTAACTCCAATTCCAGGAGAACGTCAGTTCCAGGGGATTCCGACACCCTCTTCTGACCTTCGCGGCATTGCACGGCACGGGTGCACAGACCTGCATGCAGACAGTACATTCATACACACAGAAAAAAATAAAAGAAAAAGAAAAAGAAATATTAGGTGATGAGGAATAACGAATGCAGGGATGGACACCAGTCATGAAAGAGGATATAAAGCTAACTGTTGTCTAGTTTGAACTCTCTTAGATTATTTTCACTTTTGTGGTAGACAAATGCAGAACAATTTAACCTATACTTGAAGTATAAATTGCTAAGCAAAGCCAGAATGGCCATAGTAACTGTATAGTTCATTGAGATGTATAATTTGGCACTGAACAAGTGATTTAATGCTAATTAGCTGACTGATGGTTTTGCTTGTGAGTTCATTATAATAAAGGGCTTATATATTGTATTCATTATTTTTATTTTATGTATATGAGTATATTGTCTGCATGGCTGTTAAGTGGACTCATGTAATGCAATCCTATGGGAGACAGAAGAAGGCATCAGCTCCCGTGGAACTGAAGTTATGGACACAATTGTCCATATAGGTGCTGGGAATCAAACCTGGGTCCTCTGCAAGAGTAGGCATTGCTCCATTGCTCTTAACCGCTAAACCACCTCTCCAGCAGGAAGATTTATTTTTATTTTTATTTATTTATTTTTATTAATTTTATTTATTTCTGTATGTGTACGAATGTACTGTCTGCATGCAAGTTTGTGCACCCGTGTCGTGCAATGCCGCGGAGGTCAGAAGTGGGTCTTGGATTCCCCTGGAGCTGGAGTTCCAGACGGTTTTCAGCCGCCATGTGGGTGCTGGGGATCGAACCCGGGTCCTCTGCAAGAGCGGTCGGCACTCTTAACCTCTAGGCTATCTCTCCAGCCCCTTATTTTTATTTTTATGTGTGTGTATGTGTCTATGTGTGTGTGTGTGTGTGTGTGTGTGTGTGTCTATGTCACATGTATGTGAGTGCCCTCAGAGGCGTTAGATCCCTTGTAGCTGGAGATCTGATTGTGATCTCCCCAACATGGTTACTTTTAGATCTGGGCTTCTTAGAATTCCAAGGGACACACAGATGTCCACTTCCCCAGAGGCTGTCAATCTTCTGACCTCTTCCCCTGTACCTGAGGTCCTGCCCCATGTCTATAAACGGGTGGGCCCCAGTTGCCATCATGCCCCTGCTCCCATTCCGCTACTCCACCATGTGTCAGCAGGTAGCCCGCTCTGGCAGTTCCAATGGAAGTAAACCATGTCCCCAGAGTGACGTAAGTCTCATGTGCCTTTTCATCGGGGTTTGCGCCTTTATAACCTAACAGTTACTAGGAACTGAATTTGGGGCAAAGCTCTCAACTCTTGATCCATTTCTCCATTCCCTAAACACACCTTTTTGAGTGAGTTGCTTTGTGTACATTTTTTTTTTCCCTAGGCGACTATTGTAATAGAGCTGATAGAGGAATTGTGAATAGTTTAGTTTAAGGCCTTTTATCTTCAGTAGTCAATAAACTTGGATTTGTTACATATACATGTGGTGTTGTGGTTAACCTCAGTTGTCAACTTGATGAGATGTAAATTCACTTGGAAGACTGACCTCTGGGGCTACCTTTGAGGGGCTATATGGTTTCCATTAATTGAGGTAGGAAGTTAACTATGTATGGGCTCCTGGAATGTATGAAAAAGACAAAGTGGGGGCTGGAGAGAAGGCTCGGTTGTTAAGAACCCTTGCTGTTTTTCCAGAGGACCCAGGTTTGAGTCCCAGCACCCACTTGGCAGCTGACAGCTGTTAGGTTATGGTGCTCTCCCCTAGACAAATAAAGAGACCACAAGGTTTTAAGCACTCAGGAATAAAGTTTACTTCAAGGTAGCAGGGGCTTAGCTCAAAAAGTCTCCAGCTTTTCAAAAGAGCTGAAGATTCCTGAATATTCTGTGGTGGCCAGCTGTTCCATAACCAAAGGCAGGCTGGTAGAGCAGGTTTCTAGGCCTTGAATGATTTTGCATTTCAAATGGTCTCAGGGTCTTTGTGGAATTCACACCCTGACAACTATATGTGGCTCAAGATCCTCTGGGGGATCCAAAGCCTCTTCTGCCCCTACAGGCTTGGTATGACACAGGTGCACTTATATGCATGCAGGCAATACACTCATACACATAAATAAAAATAAAAAATAAAATACTTTTTTAAACAAGGAGAAAGCAAGCTAAGCACACACATCCAGGTAGCTCTGCCTCTTACCCAGTGGGACAGGGTGCCTCATTGCCTGTCACCTCAACTCCCAGACGATGATGAATGCTACACTAGAATCCAGATTGAAAATGAACCCTTCCTTCCTTAAGCTTTTTTTTTTCTTCAGGGTATTTTAATACAGAAACAGGACAATTAACTAAGACGTGTATTATTCATGCAAACAATCTATATTAATTGTAACAAAATATTGTTGAAAATGCCCACTTCTTACTCGGGTTGGAAAAGACTGATTTACTTTATTTTTTATTTTTTTAAAGACTGATTTACTTTAATCTTGAGTGTCAATTATCTTGACTCAAAGAAAAGATTGTATTTGTTGCTAGGATGCAACACCAAGTAAATATCACCTGGAACAAGTATAACTGATACTGTGGTATAAAGGACAAATAATTATAAAGAAAAACAGATTTGTATAGGGGAATTTATTTTATCAAACTGTCTGACCTGTTCAAGTAATACATTCAGTATATTATGCATTCCTGTCCTCCAGGAATAAACATTATGTTAACTTCGATAAATGTTTAGGAGTTAACATTTTTCCCTTTAATTGTATTTTACTCTAAATTATGGATATATATCTTCCACCCATATACATTAATTACCATGTCTGAAAGTCCCTCCTGTAGCCCCAGCTGGCCTGAAACTCACTATGTAGACCAGGCTAGCCTTTAACTCACAGATATCTGCCTGCCTTTACTTCCTGAGTGCTGGGATTAAAGGCATGAGCCACCATACCTGGCAAGTTGTTCTTTTAAGAGCAACTATACTGTTCTTGGTGCTGTGAGGAAAGCTGTGAACAAGGTTGAAATGCCCGTGCTGTTGATTCCTCAGAGGACACCTTCATAGTGGAAAAAGAGAGAATGGAATGGGACAGGCAATGAACAGAGTAAGAATAAGTTTATAAGTAACTGGACCTGTGGATGGCTGGGCCAGTTGACCACCTCTGCCTAATGAGTCTTTACTCAAAATCATATCTCTGAATTTAAGCATTTAACACCCACATATATAGGCACAGGAGAGAACTGTTCTTCTTCCTGTCATGACTATCACAATGACTCAGTTTCTGAGCTCCTGAATTCTGGTCTGCAGCCACTGACAATACCTAAGAGATCTCTCTCCTGAAGCATGGGTAATAGAAGCAAAGAACTAGGATGGATCATTATGGTTTAAGCTACTGGGATTTTGTTGTAGCTTTAAAATTTAATTAATTATTTGATTGATTAAGACAGAGTCTTCTTGTAGCAAAGCTAATCTGGAATGCACATGTAGACTGGCAAGCTAGCCCTGATCTCACAGAGATCCACATGCCTCTGCCTCCTCTGCCTCCTCTGCCTCTGCCTCGAGTTCTGCTGTTGCTTTTTAACATATGGGAAACATCATATATTGGTGACTTTCTAAAAACTTTGTTTGATTATAATTCAGAAGGAAAATTGTTCTTCATTCATTATCCATCTGTGTTACTGTTGTGGTCATGTTACTATCTAGGGATCTTGATTTGCTTCTTTTTTTTCTGCCAATTCACAAATTAAAAGATGGGAAAAATCCCAGACACAGCATAGAGAAATGTAGGAATGAAATTTTGCCTGGCTCGAGGTAAAGACCTATAAGACCTGTCCCCCCAAACCTCTGAGAGTTTTCTGATATCTCTATGGCCATTCAGATGTCTCTATGAGTTATCTATAGCTCGTTGCAGTGTTTTCTTGCTTCACTTATCTCTGCAAAGTTCCAGAACTGGATGGTCCCTTCCCTTGATATATTGAGCAAAACGTCACACCTCTAGTTTATGGGTTGCATGAACAGGAGCTCTGCAGTCCCCCAGTAAGAGCTAAGGTGGCTTTCCCCTCCCTTCCACCTTCCCCCCACTTCCTTGCTGAGAGCACAGTAACTTTTAGTATATCAACACACTGCTGGCATGAATAAATGAGAGAGTTTATCTCCCGGACTTTCTCTGAGTCAGTCTCTTTATTTTCTTTTAGTGGGTAACTTTCTCACGGTCCCCTACCCACTCCTTGCCAGAGCCAAGCCTAGAGACTGTCGGCCTGCAGGCAGGAGACAGCCTTCAAGCTTGCAGTCCTGCAGGACTGCTAGCCTGGTTCTAGGAGGGAAGAATATCATGTGGATTGTGGCCACACATGATTAAAGGAACATCAGATAGTAGAAACTCCCACAGAGAAACAGGCAAATATGCTTTAATGAAAGATGAAGAATTACACCCATATACACATTTATACAATGAGAAAACCTCTCAAAATAAAGAGGGGACTCTGTAACAGGAAAACTGAAAGTACTGTGCAGGGGATCAGACTTTTAAGTGTTTTGTGCTGGTACAGAGAAGGTCCCCTCCTTTAATTTCAGATTGATAAACTTGAAGAAAAGAGAGCCTACAGGTCACAGTTCTAAGCTGTTAGCTCCAGTCTGGTTCTTATCTAGGCTGGTCTGTCCCAGTTAACTGAAAAAGGGGCCCTTACAGTCTAAGAAACCTGCCAGATCTTTGTCTCAGTCCAGGAAGCAAGTGGAAGTCACCTTATTACTGCTCTGGGACCCTGATTGCTTATCAAGCAGTTAATTCCTTACATTCGTCTTCTAGGAACTGTTTGCAACTTGCGTCATTAAGCTTTCTAAGGGTCTCAGTTCTTTCCTTGCTAAACAGAAATTTATTGATCAAAGATTCCAACTTTTTATCATTCTATTTTTAAATGTGCTATTGCCTTTCCATTAATTTTGTTTGATCTAATTTTATTTTTGTGTAATTTTGTAATTCTATAATTATTTTTCAACAATTCCTAATCAACCTTTGAATATATGTAATGATATACATAAACATAGATTCAAAAGGTAAATAATTATACCTGAAAAGGGGTGAAAACTAACAGGAACCTGTAAGAAGAAAATCTGACATAAAAGGCTAGCCCTCATGAATGGGGAAAACCACTCATTTATTGAAATGGGTTAATCGGAAATCACTCTGCATGAACTCATGGCCTCAAAGGAGTCTCTCTGTCAATGGTAAGAGCCAAGATATCTGTCTGTTGCCAAATGCATTTGCCCTTGGGACAAACTTGTTTATAATCAGTAGCTCAGCTAAATGCAATTTTCTTATGTGGCTGAGGATTATTAAACACAAAGTATAGACATTTATAATTTTAATAAGATAAATTCTTTCTGTCCCCTGTCATAGCTAGGTGTTAAGGATAGCATTTTTTCCTTGCAAAGTATCAAATTTTCTCTATAAAAGAGAAAATAGAAATGAAATAGATTCACTGAAATCAACATGCATGCTAAATCAATACTGACTTGTCAAGGGAAAACGAATATAAAAATAATGAAAAATTCAAACATAATCATATTATAGTTACAAGCAATGTAGCTTAGAGTAGATTCAGACACTGTTGGGGAAGGTTCAGTGACTTCTTGTCTTATTATAGCTTTTGGTTTGTTTGCTTGTTTCTGAATTCACAAAAGCCATCCATCAATTACTGGGTAAATTTTCTAGTATTTGGCCACTGCTGAAAATACCTAGTCCTCTGACACACAAAGTCTTCTTCAGGGAGTTAGGGAGTATGGCTCCGGAATGTCTTACATTTTGGAAGTGAACAAGAAACTACCTACAGGAAAAAGTTTAATCTTGAGAATCATTACAACGCTTGAAAAGGAGACTGAAGGAAAAGGGCCATAAAGCCATGCTGGAGGATAGACACGTGGCAGAGAGGCAGCTGCAGGGTGGGGAGCCAAAAGTAGAAAATAAGAATAAGCCAAATTTGGGGGCAGCCCACAGCATTAGGGAAAGCACCATGAGAAAAGAGATGAAAAGAAGAAAAGGAGAGTTATACTTTTCCTGCTTATGGAGTGCTGAATATCTGGGTCTTGATCCAGAAGCCCTGGCAGGAAAAGTTTACCGGGTCATTAATGCATTAATGCAATAGGTGTTCTGCCCATCTCTTCAGCATTACCTAAGTTGAATCCATCTTCCTATGGGCGGTTTTGTGACCAGGGGATCTGGAAAAGCTGCCGCGAGAGGAGAAAGAGAGAGAGAGAGAGAGAGAGAGAGAGAGAGAGAGAGGATTTTATGAGGGCTACAGTTAGTAATGCTATAAGCAGAAATTAGAGTTACCTACCAAAATAACAAAATTCTAACTTTCCATTTCTAAAACAAAGGAGAGAAATTTAAATACATTATTTATTTTCTTCAATACATATGTTGAAGTGATTTAGAAAGACATGCATAAGCTGGGCATAGCGGTGCACACCTTTAATCCTAGCACTCAGGAGGCAGAGGCAGGCGGATCTTTGTGAGTTCAAGGCCAGCCTGGTCTACAGAGCGAGTTCCAGGACAGCTGGGGCTACAGGGAGATCCTGTATTGAAAAGAAAAAAAAAAAAAAAAAGATTGACATGCATAAAACAATTAGAATCTTAATATCTACTTTAGTAGCAGGTTTTGAAATAAGTGACAAAAAGATGAGAGTAGTATTTAAGAAAAATACGTGTGTGTGGCTAATAAGCAAGTTCCCTTTTATTTTCCTATGCATGCTTACACCTTTTTGTTCACTTGAGTTTGTAGCATTCATTTTCCATGGATGGTGTATATGAAAGAACCATGCATAGAAGACACAGAACTTGAACATAAAACTCTAGGTTTTAAAAAAGGCTATGCACTTAGCTCATTTCCTTTTTCTTTTCTTTGTTTTTTTTCTTTTTTTTCTTTTTTTTTTTTTTTTTTTTTGAGAAACATCTCCCTATAGCCCAAGCTGGCCTGGAACCCATCTGTAGACCAGGCTCTCCTTGAACTCACAGAGATCTGCCTGCCTCTGCCTCAGAGTGCTAGGATTAAAGGCGTGTGCCACCAGGCCCCTTAGCTCATTTCTTTGAACATCTAACTTCTTTACTTCTACCCACCAGAGTGAAATTTTCTATTGTTATCAACCCTTTTATTTTTTACCACTCAGACTGCACTCTCTCCCTCTACTCTCCTGAAGGAGAGAAGAACAATCATCAATGGCAAGTGGCAGTTGCAAGTAAAGCAACACCAAGAGCCGGTTCATGCTCAGGAGAGAAGCTATCTTCTCTCGTGGTTTCTGGTACTCTAACACATCAGAGAAACCTCTCTAGTAACAAACTATAGAAAATCCCTGAAAGTATAGTCTTTCAACGCCTTTATTATTGCTTTTGTGTCCATAGTTTGTTGAAAAATAAAAAAAGACTAGAAATCTCACCAAATATATGTGTACTTGGGTTTTACAGGAGCTAGTTCCTACAAAGATAGCAGTGTTAGGATGGCCTCTAGGGAGCATGTGCAGCCTTGCTACGTAAATACAAATAAAAATTTTAATTAATATGGAATAATTTTGATTAATTTTTATGATATCTTCTGACTATTCTACTATTCCTTTCTTGTGTATAAAACATCCTGAAGTGGAACTACATGGCTAATCCTTTCTTCAGGGTTGGTATATGTTTGCAGAAAACAAGTAGATGTCCCACAAAGACTTCTCAGAAAGCATCCCCTTAATTGTAAATTCTCTTCTCAATTTCATTAATGCCATTAAAAATGAGACCCTTTATGCTTCCTGGCCTCACCATGCAGTTGATTTAGCAATTTTTACTCACATGGCCAACATAGGGAAAAAAGCTTGCTTTACATAGACATTTTACAATTTTACTTCATCCATTCTGCTGGGACACAGGGCTTCAACCTTTTCTCTTTGCTTCACTACCAGCCATGTGTTTTCAAAGTTCACACTACCGACTTGTTATATTTATCTTCTTCAAGTGGGTTCAAATTAATAGCAAGAGACAGAAAAGTGTGAGGAGGAAGTCAGCTGCAAGGAAGAGGGATAAAGAGGAGGAGGAGAGGAGAAAGAGGAGGGGGAAGGAGGAGAGAGGGGGAGGAAGAGGAGGAGGAAGGAGGGGGGGAAAGAGGTGGAGGGGGTAGGAGGCAGAGGGGAGGGGGGGGAAGTGAAAGGAAAGAAAGGGAAGAGGAGGGGGAGGAGGAGGAGGGAGAGGGAAGAGGAGAGGGAAGAGAGAGGAGAGGAAAAGGAAGGTCCAGAAATAAATCTTTTTTAAAATTTATTTTTATTCTTATGTGTTTGAGTGTACTGTCTGCATGTAGGTTCGTGCAACTCCGTGTCGTATCAATGCCGTGGATGTTCAGAAGATGGGCATTGGATTCCCCTGGAACTCATGTGGGTGCTGGGAATCGAACCCAGGTCCTCTGCAAGAACAGTTGTGCTCTTAACTGATGAGCCATCTCTCCAGACCCCAGTAACAATATCTTTAAGTAAATTTTCTGGTTTTCATAATTTTAAGTCACCCTTTAAACTTTTTTTAAAAATAAAATATTCAATTATTTATTTTATTTTGTTGTACCCAAGTATATATGTGCACCACATGTGTGCTGTTACTGTGAAGCCAGAGAAGGGAATCAGATAGCCTGGACCTGAAGCTGCAGGTGGTGGTGAGCTGCCTGACATGGGTTCTATGAAGTGGCCCTAACTTCTCAGGCATCACTCTGTGTCTCCGTTATGCTTCACAAATGAACTCTTTTTGTTGCCTGTGTGTGTGTATACATGTGTGTTTATCTTGTTCCAGTGTGCTCACCTGTGAAGCGTGCATGTGCGGGTGTGCTTACAGCTGTCTTCCTCAATCGTGTTCCTCCTTACTTTCTGAGATAGGGTCGCTCCCTGAACCTGGAGATGAACCAGAATCTATCTGCCTTTTTGAACTTCACCCTTGTGGTATGACAGGTGTGGAGCCCCCTTCCCCAATTTACAGAAGTGCTGAGGGTGCAAACTTGAGTCCTCCCGTTTGCGCAGTAGGTGCTTCATGCACTCCCCATTATTCCACTATCTGTTACTATTAAATACTGACTTTATAACATTTACAATTTAACATTTTAATGACTTACTGTTATTTTTAGTTGTGTTTGCCTGTATTCAGTACTAAAGAACGTGAGGACGATTTGAACTTACAAGTTCCAAATTACTGTAGGATGACTATCATGAAGAAAATTTAATAAAAAAAATTAATGTACAAACTGAACACTGAAGGAAGCTGAAATTCTACATATTGGATGGTTAAGCTAATATTCTATTATAATTTTTATTATACTTATTGATATTTTATATATAATTTTGTCTCAAAACACGTGACAAAGCTATCAAATTAATTTCTTGATGAGATTTTTTTTAAAAATCAATTTTCTTCTTTTTTTAAAATTTTATTTATTTTTGGTATGTGTATTTGAATGTATTGTCTGCATGTAGGTGCTGTGCACCCGTGTCGTGCAATGCCACGGAGTCAAAAGAGGTATCGGTTCCCCTGGAACTGGAGTTCTCCTGGAATTGGAGTTCCTAGAATGGTTCTTAGCCCCTGTGGGTCTGGGGAATCAAACGGTGAGATTTTATAGGAAAGGAGTTATAGTTTTAGGCTTAATAACAAAAGAAGTAAGTATAAAATATGTCTGAGATTCAATTTTGCCATAATAATTTTAGAACGAAAACTACAGCAATTACTTAATGAATCTGTCACTTAGCCTTTCTGATAGTTACATGCACAAGATGTTGGTAGCCTTGATTGATACCTGTGACCTTAGCTATCTAATCAGCCAATTAGACAGGACACTCTGTCCATTGCTTTTAGAAAGGCATATGCTCTGTACTAGACTGACATTTGGGCTATCTATTGAAAAGGCTTGAAAAGCCCAGAATGTTTCCTGTCAGTCTCCCTTAAGCTCCTCTGTAGGCAGCTCTCTTAGCTGGATCTTTCGGTGTAGAATGGGGATGAAATTCTTCAATTCTTTCAAAACTTTCTGACTTCTAGTCAGGATAATGCACATTATCAAGTTGAAACACAAAACACATTTGGATTTGAGAAAAGGGTTTTTAATCATATTTCAAGGCACACAACATGAAAAAAACAAGAAAAGAAAAAAACTGAAAAAAAAAAAAAATAAGAAAAGAAAAAGAATAATTACTTGTTATATCAAGTGTCTTTATTCTAGCATTCTGATACGGTATGAGACAAATGGAAAAAATATGTACTCGTAAGTTACTAATCAAAATGTCTTTCCATATGCTAAATAAGTGGTATAAAAATAACTAAAGCCTTATATTATAATGTCAAGTTTCAGAAATGCACTTAGTGAGGGACATGGCATTATGAAGAAAACATTGAGGCTCCAGGGCCTCAAAACTTGAAGTTGGATGAAAAAGCTCCCTCTAATGCATAAAAATGTCAGGTTACCAGGCGCACGCCTTTAATCCTTCCACTTGGGAGGCAGAAGCAAGCGGACTTCTGTGAGTTCAAGCCAGCCTGGTCTAAAGAGTGAGTTCAGGACAGCTGGGGCTACAGGGAGACCCTGTCTCAAAAAGAATAAAAAAAAAAAAAAAAAAAAAAGTCAGGTCAAAAGGGCAGGGATATCTTCTGTTCATTGAAATGAACATGTGATTCTTCCTGAATTTTTTTTGCATCAATTTTGTTTTTTGAAATATTGCTTTTGGGGCTGGAGAGTTGACTTAGTGGTTAAGAGCACTGACTGCTTTTGCAAGAGGACCCAGGTTCAATTCCCAGCACCCACATGGTGCCTAAGAAACGTCTTTAACTCCAGTTCCAGGGGAATCAACACCCCTCTTCTGATCTCCATGGCATTGTACAACATGGGCACACCAACCTACATGCAGACAGTACACTGCTCATACATGTAATAAATAATAAATTTAAAAAAAGAAATATTGCTTTAAGAATCATTTATGTGAACCCGAGTTTTCTGCAGTTTTCTTCAAAGTGATTAAGTTCTAGCAGGCTAGCTCTTTTAAAGCTAAAGCAAACTCTGCACCCTTTAGAGGAACCTAAAGAATTAGATTGAGGAAAGGAGAGTTGACAACTAGAAAAATATTTAGAACCCAAGCCTCACATGACAGTGTTGGGTGCACAGGGCCATTCCATTGCAGCGATTTCAGCAGGAGAAGTTCTAAAATACTAAAGCAGAGGATGGTGAGAACTGCCTTCAGTTTACAAATCAATCTTGCAAATTGAAATTCTTGCATTTTCTTTTCTGCAACTTAAAGGAGTTTACCTCTATAGTAACATTTCTTCCACAAACCCCCCATTTAAATATTTTCGAAAGTTAACTGACTGATGAGAATTCTTAATCTTATCCTTTATGGATCCCCATGATAAAGGATTCAATTTAATCTTGCCTTAAGGACAGAGGCTGTTTGTTTAACTCTCTTTTCTCTAGTGGTACAAATTAAAACTTCAATCTCCAAGCAAAACCAAATTAGCAAAACTAAATCCCCAAATTCTGTCACTTATTCACCATGATAGCTCCCTGAGCACATGGCCACTTGTCCTCAGAGTCAATGCCTCCTGACTCCCCCTTTGTATTGTGAATTCAAATAAGCCTGCAAAGGGACTAAAGGGATGCTGGCATCTCCTCCTCTGATAATGGATAATTGAGCTCAATATTATTTTATCACCAGCCCCTGTGATTTCCAAATAGCCTTAACAGGTTGCACTGTATAAAACTGAGCAGGAGATGATTCTTTTGAAAATTAGCATGTTCAATCAAAATCCATTCGGCTTTCCTTTTCAAAGCATCTGTTGTCATTTCAAATTCATGAACCACTTTAGCACTGTCTGCAACGTCAATTGGCTTTTGAGCTATCAGTTCATAGCATGTAGCAATGGATTCTATTGAATGTTAGTAAAAGACAATCTCAGGCTTTGATGGCTTATCAAAGTGTTTTCATTAAGCTACCTTCAGAATCATTTTTAGTGATGTGCTTCAGGGTTAGAGTCAGAAATGTCCTTATGCAGGAAAGAAAGAGGGAAATAGAGATAGGCACTAACCAGTACTACAGTCGTTATTCTGTCGCCCAAAGAACACTTCTTATCCCTAAGTTAAGACTTTAAGAGATGACAGGCAAAAGTTCACTGTCTCAGTCAAAATTTTGCCCCTTCAAAAGATTGTTTCTGCAGTTAAACCTCAAGGATATAAGTTCTTCATTTGCAAATGATTAAGAAATGAAGCATTTATAATTAAAGTTACATAAATCCTACTGCTTTTTGATAATTTATGAAGGCTGCTTACCTAGGAAGAAGGACCTTATTCAACATAAATCTGTGTTTCTCACCAGCTTTATGCATCAGAGATTTGATTCTTAGGTCCATAGACAACCTCATATTCTTTATTTCAGGTTATGCAACCGGATAGACTGTATTTCAGATAATGATGAAAATTAATCTAAGCACCTCAATTTGAGGGACACTCATGTAGGTTTTAATGATGGACTTTTTATATTCATGGTTAACGTACTTAGTTCATTGACCATATTCATAAATTCTTTCATCTCTTCCCTACCTTTAGATATTTACTACTTGTTTTTCAGGCATTTCTTCAACATATTCTTAAGCAGAGTGGAAGGGATCTAGTTCTTAAACACAGACAAAAGTTTAAATATTTTCCACAGAACAGAAGAGATACATGACTTTTAAAGAGTGATATTCTGGGTCTGGAAAGAAGATTTAATGGTAAGAGCACTGGTTGCTGTTCCATTTACCAGATTAGATATCCATCACTCACATGGCAGCTAAACAACTGTCCTAATCCATCTCAGAGGTCTGAGGTCCCCTCTATGGACATTACATACACATGGTACAGTGACATATTAAAAAAAAAACATTCACCCCCCACACACGATAAGTCAAATAACATGATATTGGGGTTGGAGGTTGGCTCAGCAGTTAAGAGCATTGGATGCTCTTGCAGAGTACTAGCCACACACATGGAGCGTAAGAACTATCTGTAATTTCAGGATTACAGAGAATTTGATGTCCTCTCGTGATCCCTGTAACATGCACATTGGGTGCCTTACACACATGAAGCAATATATGTAAACTAAAATAAAAAAAAATAAAAATAAGATATTTCATGAGACTAGTATGTACTGTGCTCATCCTTTGTTAATTCAACACATTAATTAAGAACATCTTGAGAAAATGTTTTAGGGACTGGAGAGATGGCCTAGCGGTTAAGAGCACTGACTGCTCTTGCAGAGGACCCGGGTTCGATCCCAGCAGACCCACATGGAGGCTGAGAACCGTCTGTAACTCCAATTCCAGGGGAATCCGACGCCCTCTTCTGACCTCTGCGGCATTGCACGAAATGGGTGCACAAACCTACATACAGACAGTACAGTCATACACATAAAAAATAATAAAAATTACTTATTTATAGAGAAATTTGTGATGGTCAATCCCAAAGTTCTTGCTCTATCAGATTTTATGTAAAGCAAATGTGNAATTGAACTGAAAAATGATGTCTGAAACAAACAGAACATCAATAAAATTATTATAAAAAATAAGAATTCCTCCATGGTCTGTGCTTCAGCTCCTGCCTCCAGGTTCCTACCTGAATTCCTATGTTTGGTTCTCTCATTGACATCAATAGGGAGATGTGAACCAAATAAACCCTTTCTTCCCCAAGTTGATTTTGGTCAGAGTGTTTTTTCACACTAATTGACAAACTAGAACATAGCTCTATTTTAAAAACATGCTAAATTTACTTATTGTTCTTTATTTGGGTAAATTCTTTATTATTTCAATAATGCAAAAGTGCATTTTCCTTTTTGTAAGAATAAAGAACCTGATATTAAAGTGCATGAGACATAAAATGTCAACTTTTCATTGCCCAATTTAATACTACGTCCTTACACAACTCCAACTTTATGACATTAATGCAATTTATATGTCTGAGAATATCTGAAATACCTTGATAACAAGACTCATGCACTTATGATAAATCTTCAGCACCATTAACTTCACCAGACAAGCAGTACTTTCTTTATATTATAAGAAAGAGCTACTTGGTGAATCCCCTAGGTTTGAAAACAAACTCAATCATTTGAAGGGTCATATTTATTAATAATATGCAAAGGGAGTGGGAGTCAAAAGCAGTTAAGGGAGATATTGATGATCTTTTTTATTTACTTTTTTTTTGAGACAACATCTCCCTATAGGCCCAGCTGGCCTGGAACTCACTCTGTAGACCAGGCTCTCCTTGAACTCACAGAGATCTGCCTGCCTCTGCCTCCAGAGTGCTAGGATTAAAGGCATGTGCCACCAGGCCCCTTAGCTCATTTCTTTGAACATCTAACTTCTTTACTTCTACCCACCAGAGTGAAATTTTCTATTGTTATCAACCCTTTTATTTTTTACCACTCAGACTGCACTCTCTCCCTCTACTCTCCTGAAGGAGAGAAGAACAATCATCAATGGCAAGTGGCAGTTGCAGTAAAGCAACACCAAGCGCCGGCTTCATGCTCAGGAGAGAATGCTACGTCTCCTCCTCGTGGTTTCTGGTACTCTACACAGTCAGAGAAACTTCTCTAGTAACGTACTATAGAAATGATCCCTGAAAGTATAGTCTTTCAACGCCTTTATTATTGCTTTTGTGTCCATAGTTTGTTGAAAAATAAAAAAAGACTAGAAATCTTCACCAAATATATGTGTACTTGGGTTTTACAGGAGCTAGTTCCTACAAAGATAGCAGTGTTAGGATGGCCTCTAGGGAGCATGTGCAGCCTTGCTACGTAAATACAAATAAAATTTTAATTAATATGGAATAATTTTGATTAATTTTTATGATATCTTCTGACTATTCTACTATTCCCTTTCTTGTGTATAAAACATCCTGAAGTGGAACTACATGGCTAATCCTTTCTTCAGGGTTGGTATATGTTTGCAGAAAACAAGTAGATGTCCCACAAAGACTTCTCAGAAAGCATCCCCTTAAATTGTAAATTCTCTTCTCAATTTCCATATAATGCCATTAAAAATGAGACCCTTTATGCCTCCTGGCCTCACCATGCAGTTGATTTAGCAATTTTTACTCACATGGCCAACATAGGGAAAAAAGCTTGCTTTACATAGACATTTTACAATTTTACTTCATCCATTCTGGCTGGGACACAGGGCTTCAACCTTTTCTCTTTGCTTCACTACCAGCCATGTGTTTTCAAAGTTCACACTACCGACTTGTTATATTTATCTTCTTCAAGTGGGTTCAAATTAATAGCAAGAGACAGAAAAGTGTGAGGAGGAAGTCAGCTGCAAGGAAGAGGTAGAGGAGGAGGAAGAGGAGAAAGAGGAGGGGGAGGAGGAGGAAGAGGGGAGGAGGAAGAGGAGGAGGAGGAGGAGGGGAGGAAGAGGTGGAGGGGGTAGGAGGCAGAGGAGGGGGAGGGGGTAGTGAAGGAAGAAGAGGGAAGAGGAGGGGGGAGGAGGAGGAGAGGGAGGAGGAGGAGAGGGAAGAGGAGGAGGAGGAAAAGGAAGGTCCCAGAACAATATCTTTTTTTAAATTTATTTATTATTTCTTATGTGTTTGAGTGTACTGTCTGCATGTAGGTTGGTGCACCCGTGTCGTACAATGCCGTGGATGTCAGAAGAGGGCATTGGATTCCCCTGGAACTCATGTGGGTGCTGGGAATCGAACCCAGGTCCTCTGCAAGAACAGTTGGTGCTCTTAACTGATGAGCCATCTCTCCAGACCCCAGAACAATATCTTTAAGTAAATTTTCTGGTTTTCATAATTTTAGTCACTCTTTAAACTTTTTTAAAAATAAAATATTCAATTATTTATTTTATTTTGTGTGTACCCAAGTATATATGTGCACCACATGTGTGCTGTTACTGTGAAGCCAGAGAAGGGAATCAGATAGCCTGGACCTGAAGCTGCAGGTGGTGGTGAGCTGCCTGATGTGGGTTCTAGGAAGTGGCCCTAACTTCTCAGGCATCACTCTGTGTCTCCGTTATGCTTCAAAATGAACTCTTTTTGTGCCTGTGTGTGGTGTATACATGTGTGTTTATCTTGTTCCAGTGTGCTCACCTGTGAAGTGCATGTGCCGGTGGCTTCAGCTGTCTTCCTCAATCGTGTTCCTCCTTACTTTCTGAGATAGGGTCGCTCCCTGAACCTGGAGATGAACCAGAATCTATCTGCCTTTTTGAACTTCACCCTTGTGGTATGACAGGTGTGGAGCCCCCTTCCCCAATTTACAGAAGTGCTGAGGGTGCAAACTTGAGTCCTCCCGTTTGCGCAGTAGGTGCTTCATGTACTCCCCATTATTCCACTATCTGTTACTATTAAATACTGACTTTATAACATTTACAATTTAACATTTTAATGACTTACTGTTATTTTTAGTTGTGTTTGCCTGTATTCAGTACTAAAGAACGTGAGGACGATTTGAACTTACAAGTTCCAAATTACTGTAGGATGACTATCATGAAAGAAAATTTAATAAAAAAATTAATGTACAAACTGAACACTGAAGGAAGCTGAATTCTCATATTGGATGGTTAAGCTAAATATTCTATTATAATTTTTATTATACTTATTGATATTATAATTTTGTACTCAAAACAGTGACAAAGCTATCAATTATATTTCTTGGTGAGATTTTTTTTAAATCATTTTCTTCTTTTTTTTAATTTTATTTATTTTTGTATGTGTATGAATGTATTGTCTGCATGTAGGTCTGTGCACCCGTGTTGTGCAATGCCACGGAGGTCAGAAGAGGGTATCGGATTCCCCTGGAACTGGAGTTCTCCTGGAATTGGAGTTCCAGATGGTTCTTAGCCGCCATGTGGGTGCTGGGGATCAAACCGGTGAGATTTTATAGGAAAGGAGTTATAGTTTTAGGCTTAATAACAAAAGAAGTAAGTATAAAATATGTCTGAGATTCAATTTTGCCATAATAATTTTAGAACGAAAACTACAGCAATTACTTAATGAATCTGTCACTTAGCCTTTCTGATAGTTACATGCACAAGATGTTGGTAGCCTTGATTGATACCTGTGACCTTAGCTATCTAATCAGCCAATTAGACAGGACACTCTGTCCATTGCTTTTAGAAAGGCATATGCTCTGTACTAGACTGACATTTGGGCTATCTATTGAAAAGGCTTGAAAAGCCCAGAATGTTTCCTGTCAGTCTCCCTTAAGCTCCTCTGTAGGCAGCTCTCTTAGCTGGATCTTTCGGTGTAGAATGGGGATGAAATTCTTCAATTCTTTCAAAACTTTCTGACTTCTAGTCAGGATATAACATTATCAAGTTGAAACACAAAACCCACATTTGGATTTGAGAAAAGGGTTTTTAATCATATTTCAAGGCACACAACATGAATAAGATAACAGATGAAAAGAAGGGAATCAATTCTACTGTAGAACTGATATCATAAGAAAGAAAAAGAATAATTACTTGTTATATCAAGTGTCTTTATTCTAGCATTCTGATACGGTATGAGACAAATGGAAAAAATATGTACTCGTAAGTTACTAATCAAAATGTCTTTCCATATGCTGAACTAAGTGGTATAAAAATAACTAAAGCCTTATATTATAATGTCAAGTTTCAGAAATGCACTTAGTGAGGGACATGGCATTATGAAGAAAACATTGAGGCTCCAGGGCCTCAAAACTTGAAGTTGGATGAAAAAGCTCCCTCTAATGCATAAAAATGTCAGGTTACCAGGCGCACGCCTTTAATCCTTCCACTTGGGAGGCAGAAGCAAGCGGATCTTTGTGAGTTCAAGGCCAGCCTGGTCTAAAGAGTGAGTTCCAGGACAGCTGGGGCTACAGGGAGACCCTGTCTCAAAAAGACCAAAAAAAAAAAAAAAGTCAGGTCAAAAGGGCAGGGATATCTTCTGTTCATTGAAATGAACATGTGATTCTTCCTGAATTTTTTTGCATCAATTTTGTTTTTTGAAATATTGCTTTAGGGGCTGGAGAGATGACTTAGTGGTTAAGAGCACTGACTGCTTTTGCAGAGGACCCAGGTTCAATTCCCAGCACCCACATGGTGCCTAAGAACCGTCTTTAACTCCAGTTCCAGGGGAATCTGACGCCCTCTTCTGATCTCCATGGCATTGTACAACATGGGCACACCAACCTACATGCAGACAGTACACTCATACATGTAAAAATAATAAATTAAAAAAAGAAATATTGCTTTAAGAATCATTTATGTGAACCCGAGTTTTCTGCAGTTTTCTTCCCAAAGTGATTAAGTTTACAGGCCTAGCTCTTTTAAAGCTTAAGCAAACTCTGCACCTTTAGAGGAACCTTAAAGAATTAGATTGAGGAAAGGAGAAGTTGACAACTAGAAAATATTTAGAACCCAAGCCTCACATGACAGTGTTGGGTGCACAGGGCCATTCCATTGCAGCGATTTCAGCAGGAGAAGTTCTAAAATACTAAAGCAGAGGATGGTGAGAACTGCCTTCAGTTTACAAATCAATCTTGCAAATTGAAATTCTTGCATTTTCTTTTCTGCAACTTAAAGGAGTTTACCTCTATAGTAACATTTCTTCCACAAACCCCCCATTTAAATATTTTCGAAAGTTAACTGACTGATGAGAATTCTTAATCTTATCCTTTATGGATCCCCATGATAAAGGATTCAATTTAATCTTGCCTTAAGGACAGAGGCTGTTTGTTTAACTCTCTTTTCTCTAGTGGTACAAATTAAAACTTCAATCTCCAAGCAAAACCAAATTAGCAAAACTAAATCCCCAAATTCTGTCACTTATTCACCATGATAGCTCCCTGAGCACATGGCCACTTGTCCTCAGAGTCAATGCCTCCTGACTCCCCCTTTGTATTGTGAATTCAAATAAGCCTGCAAAGGGACTAAAGGGATGCTGGCATCTCCTCCTCTGATAATGGATAATTGAGCTCAATATTATTTTATCACCAGCCCCTGTGATTTCCAAATAGCCTTAACAGGTTGCACTGTATAAAACTGAGCAGGAGATGATTCTTTTGAAAATTAGCATGTTCAATCAAAATCCAGTCGGCTTTCCTTTTCAAAGCATCTGTTGTCATTTCAAATTCATGAACCACTTTAGCACTGTCTGCAACGTCAATTGGCTTTTGAGCTATCAGTTCATAGCATGTAGCAATGGATTCTATTGAATGTTAGTAAAAGACAATCTCAGGCTTTGATGGCTTATCAAAGTGTTTTCATTAAGCTACCTTCAGAATCATTTTTAGTGATGTGCTTCAGGGTTAGAGTCAGAAATGTCCTTATGCAGGAAAGAAAGAGGGAGATAGAGATAGGCACTAACCAGTACTACAGTCGTTATTCTGTTGCCCAAAGAACACTTCTTATCCCTAAGTTAAGACTTTAAGAGATGACAGGCAAAAGTTCACTGTCTCAGTCAAAATTTTGCCCCTTCAAAAGATTGTTTCTGCAGTTAAACCTCAAGGATATAAGTTCTTCATTTGCAAATGATTAAGAAATGAAGCATTTATAATTAAAGTTACATAAATCCTACTGCTTTTTGATAATTTATGAAGGCTGCTTACCTAGGAAGAAGGACCTTATTCAACATAAATCTGTGTTTCTCACCAGCTTTATGCATCAGAGATTTGATTCTTAGGTCCATAGACAACCTCATATTCTTTATTTCAGGTTATGCAACCAGATAGACTGTATTTCAGATAATGATGAAAATTAATCTAAGCACCTCAATTTGAGGGACATTCATGTAGGTTTTAATGATGGACTTTTTATATTCATGGTTAACGTACTTAGTTCATTGACCATATTCATAAATTCTTTCATCTCTTCCCTACCTTTAGATATTTACTACTTGTTTTTCAGGCATTTCTTCAACATATTCTTAAGCAGAGTGGAAGGGATCTAGTTCTTAAACACAGACAAAAGTTTAAATATTTTCCACAGAACAGAAGAGATACATGACTTTTAAAGAGTGATATTCTGGGTCTGGAAAGAAGATTTAATGGTTAAGAGCACTGGTTGCTGTTCCATTTACCAGATTAGATATCCATCACTCACATGGCAGCTAACAACTGTCCCTAATTCCAGTTTCAAGGGTCTGACACCCTCTATGGACATTACATACACATGGTACAGTGACATACATTAAAAAAAAAACATTCACCCCCCCCACACACGATAAGTCAAATAACATGATATTGGGTTGGAGAGTTGGCTCAGCAGTTAAGAGCATTGACTGCTCTTGCAGAGTACCTAGCACACACATGGGAGCTAAGAACTATCTTTAACTCCAGTTCCAGAGAATTTGATGTCCTCTCTGATCCCTGTAACATTGCACGACTTGGGTGCCCTTACACACATGAAGGCAATATATGATAAACATAAAATAAAAAAATAAAAATAAGATATTTCATGAGACTAGTATGTACTGTGCTCATCCTTTATTAATTCAACACATTAATTTAAGAACATCTTGAGAAAATGTTTTAGGGACTGGAGAGATGGCCTAGCGGTTAAGAGCACTGACTGCTCTTGCAGAGGACCCGGGTTCGATCCCCAGCACCCACATGGAGGCTGAGAACCGTCTGTAACTCCAATTCCAGGGGAATCCGACGCCCTCTTCTGACCTCTGCGGCATTGCACGAAATGGGTGCACAAACCTACATACAGACAGTACAGTCATACACATAAAAAATAAATAAAAAATTACTGTACAACAGGGAAATTATAGAGAATATTTGTATGTGTCAATCCCAAAGTTCTTGCTCTACAGATTTTATGTAAAGCAAATGTGGGCAACAGCGAATTATATCTCCATTTAATTCAGATGCATTACCATTTTTATCAGATTCTGTAAACCAATGTTGTTTAATATACACGTTTCCTTTCTAAGTCCTAAAACACCATGTGTCCTGAGACAGTGTCTAGGCGAAACTGGGTACTTGCTGACTCACGTCAATTAAATATGCTTAATCGAATATACACCCGTGTCCCTCTCCCACCCATCCCCCTGCCAATTCACCATTTCGTCCATTTTCTGATGCAGTTTTCTGTTGTTCTTTTACTAGCATCCCTCTCCATGAGAAATATTATATCTGGTCTGGGTTGTTTGGTCTAGCATCCACATATGAGGGACACCATTTGTGTTTGTTTTTCTGGACTTTGGTTTATTTCACTTAACATAATGTCTTCCAGCTCCATCCATTTACAGCAAATTTCATGATTTTGTCCCTTACTGCATAGTATGCCTTGTATAAATTGTACCACATTTTCTCATCCACTCATCAGTTGAAGGGGCACCTTGGGCTGGTTCCAGCTTTTGCTATTGTGAACAGAGCTGCAAGAAAAATAGCTGGGCTTTATCGTTGCAGTAAGTTGTGTCTTGTGGGTATAAACCCAGAGTGGTATGACTGGTCAAATGGAAGGCTCATTTTGAGTCTTCAAAGGGTTCCCACACTTCTTTCCAAGTGGCTGTACAGTTTACATTCCCATACAAGCAGTGGGGAGTGTTCCCCTTTTCCCCCAACCTCTCCAGCACTTGGTATCATTTGTTATCATTTGTTTTCCTGATCCAGCCAGTCTTATGGGAGTAAGGTGATAATCTCAGTGGTTTTATTTTGCATTTCCTTAATTATCAGAGATGTTGAACACTTCTTAAGAATGTTTCTCTCTCGGCCATCTCATCTCCTCCGCGTGAAGTCCTCTATTCAGATCTTTGCTCCATCTTTTGAATGATTCATTTGTTTTCTCTTCTCTGGTTTTTTGAAGTAGCTTGTATACTCTGGAAATTAATGCTTTGTCAGATGTATCTGCTGTGAAGTTTCCCCCACTCTGTGGGTCTTCTCTCTCACTCCCTTTATTGCTTCCTTTTTGATGTACAGAAGCTTTTAGATATTATGAGGGTCCCATTTGTCATTGTCGATCTTATTTCTTGTACAGATGGCTTCTGTGACTTTAGAAAGTCTTATTCCTACACCTAGTGTCTTGTAGTCTGCTGCCAAGCTTCTTCGTCTTATCACTCCAGAGTTTGGGGTTTTCACGTTGAGGCTTTGGTCCATCTGGGAAGTTGACCTTGTAACAAGGTGGAGGTGGGGTTTTACATTTCATGTCTTCGACAAGTGGTGATCCAGTGTTTGCCAGCACACTTGCGGAAGATTGCTGTCTTTCTCCATTGGTGTCTGTCTTGGGCCCCGCCTTGTCAAATAGAGGATGACTCTGGAAAATTGTAATGATGCTCAAGGTTTGTTTCTTCAGTTTTATTTCATTGGTCAAACTTGTCTGTTTTTTGTGCCCAGTACCCAGGCTGTCTTTATGACTATAGCCCTGTAGTATATAGTTTGATGTCTTGGTATAAGCGATCCACCTCCTGTATTGCTATCTTTTTCACCTCAGGTTTGCTTTGGCTATTGGGGTCTTTTGTGTTTTCCAAATGAATTGGGATTTTTTTTTCCAGGCCTGTGAAGAAACTCTTGGGATTCTGATTGGGTCGCAGTTAGAATCTAGTAACACTAGTTTGGGTAGGATGGGACATTTTTACTAATATTTATTTCCCAATCCATGAGCATGGGGAGGTTTGTCCATCTTTCTGATAGTCTTCGCTCCTCAATTTCCTTTTTCAGGGGTTTAAAATTATTTGTTGTTAGAGATCCTTGGTGTCCTTGTAGGTTAGTTGTTCCTAGGTATTTTATTGTTTTTGAGGCTTATTGTGAGTGGGAAGGGTCTCCTTGTAGTCCTTCTTCAGATTTGCTTGTTGTTGGTGTACAGAAAGGCTACTGATGCTTTCTATGGTTATTTTGTATCCTGGCACTTTACCGAAAGCTCTGGTCGTTTCTAGTTGATTTTCTGGTGGAAGTTCTTCAGCATCCCTCTTAGTAGACAATCATATCATGCACAAAAAGGGATACTGTTGACTTACCTCTTTTGAATTAGAACTCATTTAATTTAATTTAAGTTGTGCTTCCAAAGTTAATCAATATATATGTCACACCCCAAACAACATGGGTGAATTTGATGAATCTGTGCCTTGACTCACACCTAACTAGTATGTATAATACAAACTGTCTTCTGGAGACCTCATACGCGTAAAAAAAAAAGGGGGGGGGATACAGAAAGACATGAAAGCCTTTTTCATCAAACCCTTGCAAATTCAATCTTAAAACTAACTATGGGAAAGATTTTCTTGTTCCACAGGGACAAAATCGTCACCAAAATAACGGCTGAGAAAAAAAGATTACAGGTTTGCATTGAGTAGGATACGTAACAAAAAGTGGCATGGAAAGGCTGACCCACGTACTGGAACATTAAAGGAAGAAAAGCCTCAGATTGCCATAAACATCGAAACCCCTCTCTGTGATCCTACTGTAACACGTATTTATAATGAGTTCGAAAGAAACTTACCTTCTAAGGTGCACAACAAATGTTCTGATATGAGAGACTTTTCTTGACCTTTCCCCCATAGAACAAGGAGAGATATGACGATGATTGAGTCGTTCCCCAAACTGTAAAATTGGAGACAACTATTGTAGAGGTAAGCTCTCTTATAAAAACGTAAAAAAACTGCTTTCTGTAATTGACTACTAGACATGGGAACTGTGGAAAGTGATTATCTCTCTGTTCAGAACCAAAGTAATATACTAAAGTCCTAGGGCTATGCACTCAGGCAAAATATATATAATACAGATGCCTCTGATCATCAGCAATGGTTTTGTTCTACCAGGTGATTGTTGGACAGGGGATCCCAAAGCCCGGCCCACAAAAGGGAAAGGCTCCTTGCCTCTAAGTTGGGATACCTACAGGAGGAGAGGCAATAAGACCCCTGCTGCCGAAGACCTCAACGTTAACAATGGGAGGATGTGTTGAGACACACACATGCAAGTGTACAGATGGCCTCTGGAATGCCAGAGGCGTGTTACCAAAGGCCATAAAACCAAAAAGCAAATATGGGTCCCTCCACTGAGTCAAGCAGAGACTCCACATGTATCAGCCACCACAAGCTACAACCTCACCTGCCTGGAAATACGGGGAGCAGAGGCAGCCTGTGCCTGTATATCCAAATCTGAATTGGCTATTTGGCCTCTCCCCTGGAGACAATAACCCATGGCTGATTCCACATAGCTTACATCCTCTATGGTTAGGAGAAGTTTATAAGCCACAGTAAGACCCCTGTCCATAAATTTAACAGGGGAAAATTGTAATTCATGGATAACAAATCCAAACATGATGTGTCTATGCATAAGTAACCGACCATAACTTTGGTGCTGCTTAATACCTATATATCTAAGTGCTTGTCTTCATTAGTAGAGATCGAAAGGTTATTCCTGACAAACTGTCAGCATGAAAAACAGCCAGAATTGACCAGAGTCCAAGTCACAACAGCTCCAGAGAGAGGTGGACTGTTTTACCTCTCATCACACCTGTGCCCTTTTTCCTAAGCCAAGGAACAACCTGCGGAAGATGGGGGCAGTGGTGAATGTAAGGCTGCGAGGTGGGGTGATGGTGAAAACTACAGCAATGTAGTCCTGACACTCATGATCAACTTGAATTGAACAAACAACCTGTCACCCCCCACTGGAAATGTGTGGGGCTGTAAGGTGTTTGGGCACAACAGCTGACCCAGATAGGGTTTTGCATGAAGGATGCTTGGACTAATGGATTATCACTTATAGCTAAAAAGATGAAAAAAAAAAAAAAAACAGAGAAAGAATGCAGGAACATTTATGGCAGAATGCAGTGATCTGGATGGGGGGGAGGTGGGGGGGGAGGGAAAAGGAAATAAGCCTGAACTGAATTGGAAAAATGTATGAAATCGCACAAAGCATAAATAAAAACTATTTAATTAAGAAAAAAAAATAAATAAAAAATTAAAAAAAAAGAAAAAGAGAAAAAATGTTTTAAGTTACCAGAGTACAATGAGAAATCCAAGCTAGCTTGCGTCTGCTTTTTTAAAGATTTATTTATATTATTATGTATGTATGAGTACTTTGCCTGCATGTATGTAAGTGTACCATGCACATGTCTGATGTCTGTGGAGGGCAGAAGAGGTTGTAAGATGCCCTAGAACTAGAAGATGCAAAAAGTTATAGGCTCCTGTATTGCATCTGGGATTTAAGCCTTGATCTTCTGCAAGACCAGCAAGTGCTCTTAACTGCTGAGCCATCTCTCCAGCCCTACCTCCTGCCTTTTAATGTTGTAAAAAAGACTGATTTTAGAGTAAAAATATTCATTCATAATTGCCAAAAGAATGCTGCTGAGGGTTACTAAATGATCCTGCGATTATTACTTTTTGTGAATTGACCATGAAGCATAAATGGGTAATTGGTTCAAGAGAGTGGATAAAAATGATTTCACTTAGTCTTGATAGTTTATGATGAGAACAGAGTTAGGTAGAGTGATCATTTTAGTTCATATGGAGTAACCAAGATCATTAACAGTGAATTCATTTAAATCTGATTGAACCATATGTGACATAAATATGTATATTTATTCATTTTTTCTCAATTTTTTATTGTTATTAAACTTTTTCCATAAGTCATACATAATTTCTCAATCGAATCCAGACCAAGTCCCTGCACTCTGCCTTATATGTCCTGCATCTCTTTCTGAGTCTTTCCAGAGTTATTTTTTCTTTCAGTTCTTTTGTTGTTGTTCTCTCCAACTTGTATTGCTATAATATATATATATATATATATATATATATGTAGTGATATATATATATACATAAATATATACATACATACATACATATATCACTTGAATTGAAGGACTTTTTTTTTCTAATAGATGCCATGTTTTCCTTAAAGATGTATTCGAATGTTCCTCCTTGGCAATCCCAAACAACCATCAATCCCGCACTTTTATTCCACACTGGAGTCTTTCCCTCCCATGGTCCCCCAAATGAAGTCCAGTAAGCACGTGTCCTATCTTGATCCCCCTGTACTGGCCTCCATGATACAGCCCAGGTAGTCCAACAATGGCAGTCTGTATTCTGTCGAGGTTGAAATCCCCTTAGCTGTTTAGTCCACAAGCTGGGTATCTCAGTAATCCCCATCTGGCATTGATGGTTTGGAGGATTCTTGGAGGACATGAGTCTTCAGTCCATATTGGAAGGTGAAAAAGCTGTGTCTCATGTCTTTGAGGAGTGCCAAAAATGGTGGCAGCCTCAGGGTAGATGCACTTGCCAGTAAGAATCGAAGACAGGCCAAGCCACAGTAATCTCTCTCTTTTTTCCCTTTTTGTCTTTTTAATAAGATCTCAAGTTTTTTATATTTATAAAGACTATTAATCCAAATAATTTTATTTTACATTAAGAATGTCTTGTCTCCATATGCTATTTGTCAAAAAATAGCATATAGCATCAAAAATTTAACTCACTTGGCTTACATGCATGAATATATTTATAAAACCAATATGTATTCTTCAATTCTTTTTTCTTTGTTCTTTTCTGCCACTAAAATTAAAGAACCTAAGGTCTCATCCTTGCCAGGCAAAACCTCTCCCACCTCTAATCTCAATGACATTTTACCTTGGAATCAGTTTGGAGTGGCTTCAGTACTGGATCAATGAGTCTATTATTAAACTTATTAAAAATTTAAAGCCCAGTACATCAAAACAAAATAAACAAAACAACAAAAGAGCTATTGGCCTATAAACGTTACATTTTTTACTTTTATTAGTAATAATGATTAATTATGTTGTTGCGATGGTTTGAATGAGCCATGTCTCCTACAGGCTCAAGTACTTGTACACTTTGTCTCTAGTTGGTGGCACTCTTTGGGGCAGCTATGGAATTTTGGAGGTAGAGACTTACTGGCATTAGCTCATCACTGAGCACAGTTTTCAGGGTTGATAGCTTCACCAACTCCCTTTTGCTTGTGTTTCCTCTATGAGGAACTGTGCTCTTCCTGCTTCCTGCTCAAGCCACTGCTACTATTCCTCCCCTTCTATTGTGGACTCTCTTTCTTCCATACATTACTTTTAGTAATGATATTTTATCACAGTAACAAAATGTAACTGATACAGTTCTGTTTCTATGTACTTCATCTTCAATTATTTACCTCTAACATTTGATTAGTACATTTTCACCATTTAAACATAACCATGTTGTAGTAGTAAAGGCCCCTTAAAGGAAAGCTATTTGTACAACTGTCAAGCACAGAGAATAAACAACTAGGAGTTACCCAGCCCCAAATGTCACATCTACAATAGAACTTCTACACTTAAGGCTCTCAGAACATCATAGACCAGGGTATAGAGAAAGTATTATAAGATCTCTAAACCCTTACCTGAAAAGCTTCCTCATGAAACGGAAAGCAACAACTGGTCAAAATGTAGAGAATTCAGTAAGGGTCCATGGATACAACTCCTATGTTAAACTTCTGCCACCCAGGGTTCAGGGACCAATGCAGAGATGCAGCAGAGAGACTATAAGAGCCAGAGGTAGCTGATGACCACAAGGAAATCGTTTTCCAGATATCTGAGAACTTGCTTATGTGAACTTGCAGAAATGGTGACAGCATGCACCATATGGCTGGCCTTCATGCCTAACTTAAATGGCATGCCTTTTGATTTTTTCTATCTCCCTCCTCTCTGCAGCTGCCAAGATTCATAGCTTTGCCTTCTCTGAAGTTTTTTTTTTCCTTTAAAACTAATAACCTGTACTTGAGCTTCCATTTGAGTCAGTTCCTAGATTCTTTTATTAAGGAGGCTAAGTACCCTTAAGAGTGCATCTTCCATCACCCCTCGTCTATTCTCTCAAATTGTTTTAAGCAGTGATTTCTCAAAATCCTTAGTGAAGGGAAGGAGTAGTTGATACTATCATATGGATTTGATGAAGAATAATGATTGAGGAAAGATTGGAGCTGGAGTTGGAGATCTTGCAGAGAGAGTGGTGGGTTTCTGTATACATGGACACCTGTTGTGTACTAGAGGACTCATTAACTACTCTTTTTCCACCTTTTCTTTATTTCCATTCTTAGTTTAATATTAAGCTTTTAAAAATTCGTAGCAATATTTTAATCCTACAATACTAATTCATAATTATCCAATAGAAAGTGATATTTTCTCAGTATTTCTAAAGTTGCTTTTAGAGGATATTACTGAGTTCCACAACTGGCCACACACAGGAAATATATGCCTGAGAGATGCCCAGCCCTTAAGCACATCTACAGTGGAAACTCTAAGCTAAGGCTCATGAAAATAGTAGAACAGTGATAGAGAGAATACTAATACATGCCTCACCTCTCAACACACACAGCAGAATGTGATGCACACTGGCTAAACTGGCTACGTTTTACAGAATAAGAAACTGTAGAGTGTGTGTCCCTGGATAGGACTCATATACTAAACCTCACCCACCCATAGCTCAGGGACCACTGTGGATAGAGAGCTAGGTTTGGTGCATGAACATAAGGAAACAGAAACGTGCAGGGTTCTGGAAACTTGCACATAAACTTGCAACGATTGAAGTATCCAGAAGTCACATGCCTATTTAGTCAGACAAAATCCAACACAGAAATTAAGAAATTGGAAGCAGACATTAACCCTCACCAAGGAATTATTAACAAATGAATACTGTGGGGTGAGGTATAGCAGATCTTTAAGGGATTGAATCTAGATCTGATAACTAGACCCAAGTGAGTGAAATTATATTGAGCGATTATCTATTTACAAATGGTTGACCAGATAGGACTTAACATATATGACTGAGTATAAGAACTCTGGTTGGTGGGGGACTGTGAGGGGGGCAGTGGGGAAATGGTCTAAATTTTGTTAAGCTCTATTATATGACATGCACAAAATTCAATAAGAATTGAGGAGAAAAAGAAGTCTAAGTTTGACTTGGTTTTTTTTCTTATGTTCTTATTTTGCTGAATTGTCCTGTCCTCGCATGTATAATAAATGTTAAGGGGAAAATAAAAATCTGAGACTTACAAAAAGGCATTTACTGCAACACTCTAGAATGTCTCCATTCCCTTGAGTAAGCAACACCTGTATTGGAAAATCAATTGCTGTTCTTACAAAAAGATAAGTTAAAATTGTTAAGTGTTTATAAAACCTCAGCTTGAAATAAATTAGGACTTTAAGAAACCAAATTGTAATGCAATAAGTGCTTGTTAGTATATTTTTACCAAGATGACATGCGAAACAAGGACCAGTTTTGTGTTTTTCTGGCTATTATGTCCCATCCAGTTAATAGATATGAAATAGCTGAAAATGAGAATTGCTGGGTTCAGCATTTGATGTAAAAGTTAGAATTACCTTGGATTCAAAATATCAACAAGCAACAAGTCTTTCTCAAGTTCCTAATGTTGATGTATCTTCCATCTTCTATCCATTTCCAGTAAATAAAAGAGCTATGCTCTTTGTGTTAAGATGAGTGACATTTAAATTCAAATGCATATAAATGTACCCATCTGACCCGCACATGTTTTATTCTACCTTCGCCTTTTCATCCTAGACCTGACCCTTCTTAAACTTATTTCCAGTACAATTCTCTTTACACCTGTTTATGTATAATTTCTTTCGTCTTCAAATTATTTTCATAATACCTTGCTGACAGAAAGTGTATTTAAAGTGTTTATAGTCACTCGGTCCTGCTCAAAATCAACTTTGACCTTGTAAGCCTAACAAGGAAACTGACATTGTGATTGCAGCTTCAGTATACTCAGTAAGCTTGCTTTGAAAACTGAGGATGTTTGATTTCAGAGTCATAGATTGTAGGCCCTGCCACTTTCCACTTCTGATCACATATATATCAATTCATTTGGAGTTTAATGAACTTTTTTCTCTTTTCTTGGGAGTAAAATAAATATCGCTAGAAATGGTAATTAATCAAACTATAAATGTGATAAATGTGATACTGTTAGGTATTGTAACCATTTTCCTAAAAGAAATTTTCTCTAGGTAGTTGAAAAGTGCCAGGCACAATGGCGCATGCCTTAAATCCTAGCACTTGGGAGGCAGAGGCAGGTGGATCTTTGTGAGTTCAAGGCCAGCCTGGTCTACAGAGTGAGTTCCAGGACAGCTGAGGCTACAGCGAGACCCTGTCTCAAAAAGACCAAAAAAAAAAGTTGAAAAGTAATGGAATTGCCTTCTCTCTTGAGTGTGTGTGTGTGTGTGTGTGTGTGTGTGTGTGTGGTGTGTGTGTGAGAGAGAGAGAGAGAGAGAGAGAGAGAGAGAGTTTGGAACAGATACACCAATAACACTGGGTAGTTGAGAGAATATTGCAACCGTGTTGCATTTTATTACTTCATAACTTAGTGTAGTGTTTTCAATGAGCATTATGTGCACTTCTAGGTTATTATGACACTGCCATTTCAAAGCATCCTATCTAAAAAATAATAATGTTTGCCAACTGACTTGGTTAACACCTGTCACTGACTTGCAGTGCAGAGAAATGGTTTTAATAAAACACTTTCACAGGCAGAGGAGAAGTACCTTGCCTTTACCCAATGAAGGATGGTGGCATTTCAGTTCACCGACATGGTGTGCATGTCTCCATTTAGCATGTACGGTCCACGAACTAATAATTGAATTTGCTCACCAGAAGCAAGCTGTTTCTGCCATCTCTTGAGAATTTAAGCCTCTGGTGGATAACTTAAAGTTTATTTTTGGTACAGATACGATTTCTTATTACTTGGTTTCAGCACAATTGCCAAATGCAATAATGGTTTCCTTCACTACTGCTATAAAGTCTGCATGATAGATGGATGAATGGTACTTTTAGAATTCATTTAAACAATTCTGAAACTTCACACAGTGATAAAGTAGGCTTATCTTTTACAAAGATGGGGGTTAACACTGGAAACCGAGTAGGAAGGTAAGAAGTCACCAAGGGTAGAAGTGGTAGGGCCAAGGAAATGGCCTTTTCTTGTGTCGTTCTCTTAGTATTATTAGTTTTTGATTTAGTATCGTGTCTGAAATAAGTATATTTGATTGGGTTGAAAAGGCTCTCATCCAGGGTTTCTGTTCACCTACTTTTATTTAGAGATTTCTCACATTGATGTGGAACAAAAGTATTAGAGGGGTTAACTGACAGATGAGAAGTAGTTGGCGAAGATTCTTGACTGATGGTCTGATCCTATGACACTGAACCTGAACTGTCCTCTTCCTTCCCAGAACAGTGTCCTTTTGACCCGTTCACATGACAGTGATTGTTTCTCTTTGTTGTCTTCTTTTACATATCCATATCCATTCATTTTGAACAATGTAGTGTGTGTGTGTGTGTGAGAGAGAGAGAGAGAGAGAGAGAAAGAGAGAGAGAGAGAGATCACCAGAGACAGAAGCAAATGCAGCATCATACATTATTTTCTTCCTAATTTTAGTATTTCCCAATAGATAATATATTAATGCATCACTGTTCTACTGACAGGCTAATTTATTCTAAAACTATTTTATATTCCTAAAATGTACCCATGGTATGCTTCAGCCAGAAAAACAAACATGTTTAAGGTGAGGGAAATTTATTTATTAATGATTGATAGTAACACTTTTTTAATTTTGTCAACATTCAGGAAAAGCATCTGGGGATCACTGGACTATCTATAGAGATATATTTGGTAAAGTCTGTGCTATTTAAAGATGATAACTCTGCATTCTAACAATATGGTCCAGGAGGTAAAGATTCTTGTCACCAAATCTGACAACTTGATTTCAAACTCCAGATCCCACATTGTAGAAAGAGGGATCAAACTCCTGACAGTTGTCCTCTGACCTGCACACATGCACTGTGGTGTTTACCCCTATCCATAGTAAAATATATAATTGTAATTAACTTAAAAATGATTAATAACTCTGTAGTCAGATGCAAAATTCAAGTTCCTTCTGATTGAACACTTGGCATTTGTCAAGTAACATCTTTTGTTGTTTTGGTTTGGTTTTGTCTATCCATAAACAGAAAAGAGTAACAGTAATAGTGTAAAATCATAGGATTGCTTAATGAAATGAAATGACATACTTAGAGGTGTGTCTTTATGTTAGATTCCTGTTATTGCTATAACAATTTCTTTACAGATTTAGTGGCTTAACTAATATAATTATCTCAACTGCTTTGTTATCAGAAGCCTGAACTTTCTCACTGAGTGGAAATCAAGGTGGTAGATGTTTTGCATTTCATTCTGGAGGCCCAGGAAAGGCTGTTTTCTTATCATTTCCAGGTTTGAGGTGGCCAGCTCCTCAGTTCCTGATCCTTTTCCATCTTCAAAGTTAGTGATAGCTGGTCCAAACAGCTCTTAGACTTCTTTTCTTTTTCTTTTTTTTTTTGGTCTTTTCAAGACAGGGTCTCCCTGTAGCTCCAGCTGTCCTGGAACTCGTGCTGTAGACCAGGCTGGCCTTGAACTCACAAAGATCCACCTGCCTCTGCCTCCCGAGTGCTACGATTAAAGGTGTGTATTACCACGCCTGGCTGCTCTTAGAATTCTTTATTATGAACATTTTGTCTTACTCTTCCACATTATGATGATTAAATTGGGTCCACCAAGATCACCCAGGAAAACTTCCTTATTCTGTGGCTAGGTAACTAGCAGTGACTAAAATACCCTAAGCTTAACAAAGCCACATATTTCCAGGACTGGTATTTTGAAAGTTTTGATAATGTCATTATTCTGATCCATAGGGACAATTTTTAAATGTAATACTGTTATAACATTTTTTTCTTCTTTTTTTCCATTTTTTAACAATAAGTAATAATTTATGAGTACAAGCATCCATCATGTAAAACCAATTTGCAAGCAGTTGTGCCCAAACCCACAGAGCCCAAGGGCCCCACCATCCAGCTGAGGGGGGCTTGTATGTACAATCAAGTTGATCAAATAAGTGTCTAGTCTATATTGCTGTAGTTTCACCATTCACCACAATCGCAACCCTTACATTCTACCATGCCCCCTCTTCCCCAGATTGTTCCCTAGGCTTAGAAAAGGGGCACAGGTAGACGAGAAGCAAAACAGTCTACTTTCTCTGGAGCTGTCATTTTAGACTCTGGTCAATTCTGGCTGTTTCCTTTCATGGACTGACAGTTTGTCCAGAAATAACCTTTCAATCCTACTAATGAAGCACAAGCAATTAGATAAATAGGTATTTAAACAGTACTAATTGTTGTGGTAGGTTACTTTGGTATAGACACAGATGTTTGGATGGTATGTTAATCCATGAATTACATTTTCTTCTGTTAAGTATGACAGGGTCTTCGTGTGGTTTATAACATCTCCTAACCATTAGAGGATGTAAGCTTGTGGCATCAGCCGTGGGTTATTCCTCCAAGGAGAGAGCTAATAGCCAATTAGATTTGGGATATACAGACATATGGCTGCCACTGCTGCACAGTATTTCCAGGCAGATGAGGTGTAGCTGGTGCTGACGGAGGAGTCTTGCTTGACTCAAGGAGACCTATATTTGCTTTATTGGTTTAGTGGCCTTTGGTAACACTCTCTGGCATTCCAGAGACCATCTGTATACTTGCAAGTGCGGTCTCCATACATCTTTCCCATGTTTATATCAGGTCTTCAACAGCAGGGCCTTATCGCCTCTCTTCCTGCAGATATCCCAGTTTGGAGGCAAGGAGCCTTTACCATTTGTGGGGGCTTGGATCCCCTGGCCAACATCTCCTTGGTAGAATAATCCATTGTTGATGTCAGAGCTCCTGTATTAATATATTTTGTTTAAGTGCATAGCTTAAGGAGACTTTAGCATTATATTTGGTTCTGAATAGAGAATAATCCTTTTCACAGTTTCTATGTCCATTAGTCAATTAAAGAAGGCAGTTTTACTGATTTTACAAGAGAATACCTCTATAACAGCTGGCTCCAATCTACAGCTGGAGAACGACCTCATCATCATCATATTTCTCCTTATTCTATGGGGGGGAGTTAAGAAAGTCTCTTGTATTAAAACCTTTGCAGCACCTAGAAGGTAAGCTTCGTTAGGAATCATTAAAAATAGTTGTTACTAGTAGGATCCACAGAGGGGCCTGATGTCTGCAGCAATCTGAGGCATTTCTTCCCTTCAATGCCCAGAGGAGTCAATCCTTCTGCTGGCACTTTCTGGTACATCCTACTCACTGCAAAGCTGCATTTTCTTTCTCAGCCATTAAGTTGGTGATACTCTGGCCTGTTGGAACATACAAATCCTTTCCCATAGTTAGTTTTAAGATTTGGGTTGCAAGGTTTTTTGACAAAAAGTTTTCATATCTATCTATATCCCCCTTTTTTATTTAAGGTTTTTATTTTTGACCCATGAGTCTCAAAAAAGCAGTTGTTTTATACATACCTATAGGGTGGAATCAAGGCACAGATTTCATCAAGTTCACCCATGCTGTTTTGGGTTACTGTATGTGATTAACTTGGGAAACAAAGTTTATTTTTGAGTTAAATCATCCTATAGGTGAAAGAGATTGCTACCAGGTGATACTATATGACAGCAAAATTATAGAGAACATTTGTTTATACCAATCCCAAAGTAATTGTTATACAGATCTTAGTTAAAGCTAATGTGGACAAGAGCAATTTATATCACCAATTAACTCAGATGCATTACCGTTTTTATCAGCCTTCAAACCAATGTTGTCCAATATGCACATATTTACTTTTACTAAGTCCTAAAACACCATGTATCCTGTAGACAGAGTCTGGGCAAAACTGGATACTTGTTGAACTCACGTCAATTAAACATGCACCAATCGAATATACACCCGTGTCCCTCTCCCACCCCTCCCACCCCTCCCGAGTCACCATTTCAGTCAGCCTTCTGATGCAATCTTTCTGTTGTTGTTCTTTTAATATGCATCCCTCTCCACAAGAAATATTTATAACTGGGTTATTGGTACTAGCGTCCACATATGAGAGATACCATTTGTCGTTTGTTTTTCTGGGACTGTGTTACTTCACTTAACATGATGTCTTCAAGCTCCATCCATTTACCTGCAAAGTTCATGATGTTGTCTTTCTTTACTGCTGCATAGAATTCCATTGTGTACATGTACCACATTTTCTCTATCCACTCGTCAGTTGAGGGGCATTTGGGTTGATTCCAGTTTTTTGCTATTGTGAACAGAGTGGCAATAAATATAGCTGTGCATGTATCTCTGCAGTAAGATGAGTCTTGTGGGTATATACCCAGGAGTGGTATGACTGGGTCAAATGGCAGGATCATTTTGAGTCTTCTAAGGGTTCTCCACACTGTTTTCCATAGTGGCTGCACAAGTTTACATTCCCACCAGCAATGGATGAGTGTTCCCCTTTCCCCACACCCTCTCCAGCACTTGGCATCATTTGTTTTCTTGATCCTAGCCAGTCTTACTGGAGTAAGGTGGTATCTTAAGGTGGTTTTAATTTGCATTTCCTTAATTATTAGTGATGTTGAACACTTCTTAAGGTGTTTCTCAGCCATCTCTAATTCCTCCTCTGTGAAGTCTCTGTTCAGATCTTTGCTCCATCTTCTGAGTGATTCATTTGTTTTCTTTCTTCTTTGTTTTTTGAGTAGCTTGTATACTCTGGAGATTAATGCTTTGTCGGATGTATCTGCTGTGAAGGTTTCCTCCCATTCTGTGGGTTTTCTCTTCACTTCCTTTATTGTTTCCTTTGATGTACAGAAGCTTTTGAGTTTAATGAGGTCCCATTTGTCAATTGACGATCTTATTTCTTGTGCAGCTGCTGTCTGATTTAAGAAGTCTTTTCCTACACCTATGTCTTGTAGTCTGCTGCCAAGTTTCTCTTCTATCACCTCCAGAGTTTTGGATTTCACGTTGAGGTCTTTGATCCATTTGGAATTGACTTTTGTACAGGGTGAGAGGTAGGGGTTTAATTTCATTCTTCTACAGGTGGTGATCCAGTTTTGCCAACACCACTTGTTGAAGATGCTGTCTTTCCTCCAATGTGTCTTCTTGGCCTCCTTATCAAATATGAGATGGCTGAAATTGTATGTGCTCAGGTTTGGATCTTCAGTTTTATTCCATTGGTCAACTGGTCTGTTTTTGTGCCAGTACCAACTTGTCTGGGTTTCAGGCTTTCAATTTTGTTTATATATTGCATATTGGAAGTCTAAGTCACTCTTCCCTTCCTGTTCTGAAGGTTCTCCAACAAAGTCCACTTGGATATACTCTCATCAATTCCAGTTGTGTGTGTGTGTGTGTGTGTGTGTGTGTGTGTGTGTGGGGTGATATGCCTGACTTACCAACTCAGTACCTGTCTGGAGTGACTTCCGGGTTCCTGTGCTTCAGGGGCCCGCCTGCACAAGGAGACAAAGGCATCCAACCGGGCACCACTAGCTGAAAAGGCAAAGGGTGGCTCCGCCCAGACTGCCACTCCCTACAAGGGTTTAGAGTTGAGACACTTTTCCAGCAACCAGGAGTCAATCTACCCAAAAATCTACCTGTCTGGAGCAACTTCCAGGCTTGGAGCCTGCCTGCACAAAGACAGAAGGGCACCGCCCGGCACCACCGGCTGCCCTGTTATAACATTTTTAACAATAAGCGTCTCTAGGTTTTTCTTTCATAAGTTTAGTGAATTCATGTAATTCAAAATGTAATAAATAAGTAATTATTTATAGAAATAAAACATAAGCTTTAGAAAAGTGAATACTGAAAATCCATAGTGATTTTTACTACTACTGGAGAAACACTACTCTCTTAATTGAAAAATTTCAAGCATATTTGTTTTCTGTCCAATTCTCACCATTCTAACCATTAGGAAATTGATAAAAATTAATGATCTTTCAAGGAGTATTATATGTCTGTTAGCGTTGAAATTCTAGAATTACACTATTATGCCTCTAATAGTGAGGAAGGGGAAATAACATCAGGTCATGAGCTCTCTCATGAAATGTTGCATGTGGTTTAGAAGTAATCACCTTGTTTTACAAATAAGAGATAAGATGTTTTGAAAGAAGAAGATCAGTGAAAATTACACAGCTATTAAAATAGGAAGCTACCACAGTGACTGGCTTCTCTCTTTTTGATGTAAAAGTCCTTCTTTTCTCTTTACCCTCTTCAGTTTCCTATGTAAAATGCAGCTTATATTGCTTTCCCATCTATATCTTCACATTTCTCATAAGGCATTGCTTACTCGCGAATAATGGGTAACATTTATAATATAAGCCCACAAACTATTATACTACCTTGGGAACAGTTGTGACATCGTTTCCCAATGCCCCATTAAAGTTAGCTGAAACTACCATTTTAAGGGCACATAATATTTTCTGCTCAGTAGTTGGCATATTTATAATTTTCAGTCAAAGTGTGTTTTCAATTTCACACCATGCAATTTTGAACTAACCATTTCAGGCCAGTGATATTTGTCTTTATCTCCCTCTTAATGAACAGAATGTTTCCAAAAACCATTTATTAATATAATTGTGTTCCTCAGAAAGATAAAGTCATACCCCATCTGAAGATATTTTCTCAGTGTCCTAAAGAGATTAGAATCAGTTGGGAGTGAGTCACCAGAATGATCAGTTTGGTCAAATTTGGCAATTGGTTCTCCCCCAACACAAGTTCTGGTTAAGAGGGTAAGATTCTTTTTCCTTTGATTTCTACTCTCTTTTTCTTCTTTTTATTATATAATCATCAGTTTATAATATTTAAAATTTTGCTAGTTTATGAGCAACTTGAAGGCAATATTTATAAGTGCTTACCCCAAGAAGAAAATCACTATTGCCCAGGCTATACTGATTTTCTTCTTGGGATAAACACTTAACAGATGCATCTTAAAGAATTTAACTAGAACTCTTTACTTACTTCTTCCCATAAAACTTTTTGTTTTATGACAAATGACTTCACATATTAATGCATAGCACGGTGGTGCTATGCATTATCCAGAGCTTTCTTCTGTGTGCTGTGTGAGTGTGGTCTATTCTCAGTGCTTCACCAGCTTCCTCGGAAGACCCAAGGCAAGTAACATTTGTAGAAATGGAAATTGTTCCTTTAGAGCTTGAAGTTATGGTAGGAAAATTGTATTGGTGAGAAGTTTCAAATTTGTAGGCAAATCAACAAAAAATAAATGGTTCAGTGAGCAAAAGAAGCACACAGTCCCAGAAAAAAAAGCAAATTGTTTTCCTCATTTTTGGATGCTAGCACCAAATCCCCAGTTGGAAGGCAAGCTGAGCAATATTATTGTTATATTTCTTTTTAGCTGAAAGCAACTGTGCTGTTATAATGTGAATCTCTTAACAGGCTCTAGAATTGACCTACCACTTATTTTCAGACATTGTAATTACCATATATGGGTGGAAGATATGTATTCATATTTTAGAGTAATATAAAATTAAAGGGAAATTGTGAACACCAAAACATATTTTGGAATTAACATATAATTTATTCTCGGAGTTCATAATTGTCATACATATGTGATGGGGATATAGGCATATTTTGGAGCAATACAAAGGGGAGGGAAAAACAACATAAAGACTGGATCAAAGAACTGACTGATACAGTTAAATTCTGCCCAGAACAACAAGCCTCAGCAGATAAAAAACTTTGGAAAGACTGAGAGAAAGATGCAAGACATGTATGGCAGAGTGCATGAACTGGGGTGGAGTGGGAGGCAGGGAGAGGGGAATGTGTCTAAATTGGACTGAAAGATGACGTATGAAATACACAAAACATCAATAAAAGTATAAAAAAGAAGCACACATAAAAACAGATTTGTAAAAATGAGAATGTGTCTGTTCTTTGGTTGCATTGGTATTTACTAATTGTAAAGTAGCTGGAGATAGAGATATATGACTTATGGTTCCAGTCTCCTAGAGTGCATTTTGGAATTACTATGTTAGGTGATTAAAATTTAATGGCAAAGATAATTTGCTCTCTTTAATGCCATTTTTGTCATATTCTCATTGCATTTATTACATAGGAAAACCATGATTTCAAGGGTTATTTTTAGAGAAAAGGAGAATATTATAATTATGAGAATGTTTTCCACCAATGTTGGCAACCACAACACTGAAATTCTCTCTGGCCAAGGATTTTCAGAGAAAAGACAATAGTATGAATTGAATGTTATTAAAATGTTAAATGATATTTAAGCTGTTTTGAGTATCAATAATGCATTTGAAGTTCATTAATGAGGCATATGCATTATGGAATCAAACAAGTTGTTTTAATATTTGATGATGATGATTATTCCAAATTCTTCCACTTCTTAATTAAGCACATAATTGCATTTATTTACTCTTTGATTATGCTGCTATTGTCTTATGGAATCACTACCATGTAGGTTAATTGCCAAAATGTTGATGCTGATTAAGGGGAATGTCCATATTGCAAACCACATAATGAACCCACGTGATTGAGACTGATGGATAACTGAATAAGAGGAAATAGTCAACAGAAAAGTAGGGAAAAAGAGTGTCTCCGTCTTCATACTTCTTATTCATTTTGCTCATTTTAGTTCAAACAGAGCCACCTACGGGTACTTCCATGTTATAAGGCTGGGCATCACAATTTTGCTAAAGCATTTCCACAGTTTCTGCACACTAAGCTGAGCATTCCCCAGGTGGGAGGCTGACCTTTTCTTACTGTAATGAAGGACTGGGCAGTTCTTCTGCCACCCAACTCTCATACTAGCATTCCCTGTCTTCTCTAAAAGGACACCATGCTTTCCTTCTATGTATTTTCCTCATTCGCAAATAGTTTTAAAAGACTTGTGCTATACTTTAACTTTTAAGTAAGATTGGGTTTATATTAAGTTTGCTTTGTTCTCTTGTCATCGTGACTCTTTTTATAAGGATCTTTTAGCCTTCATTGACACATTTGTATGATCATTGAAATTCTTTCTTCATAAAGCTCCTTGTTATCTGCATTAATTTAAGTACCTTCTTGTCTTTCCAGAATGGAATAATTTCTGATTATATTAACATAACTTTTATAGACTTCAGCCATTTTGTACTATCAATATTCTTAAGACTCTTAAAAACTCAGGCTTATAAAAATATTTCCTGGAATGTTTTAATGGTTTATTACCAGGAAGGTATTTATCATTAATTATTGATGGAGTTATACATGTTTTATGAATATGTGAATGAAAGTCAAGTAGACATATAGTCAATGGAGGACTGGGAAATGATTAACAACGAATTGTCGAGGGATAGAGCAAACACTGTGTACCATTTCCTGAGTTCCATCTACAAACGTTCCCCCATGACCAATTTCAAGTCACTAGCACTACATCACTGATCAACAAGAATGAAACAGATGTGAACAGTTGGCTCTGGGGACCTGGTGTGAGTTTAAAACAATGGTTTCATGCCCAGTAGCTCTTAGTCCTGAATCCTCTAGCCAGAACTAACAATTTCAAATAATTTTTACTATTTTACATGACATTTTGGCATCTATATGAACTTTTTATTAGGTTCATTGCTCTTTTTCCTCTGTTTTAAATATTATACATTGACTTCATGTTATAAGAAAAGGAGATGTAATTATATTTACCACTCTCTTTTTCTTTCTTTCCTCCATTTTAATATTACTGTATAAAAAGTTTGCTTTTAAACAATATTATTTTACTTATTCTGTTTACGAACATAATATTCATAACAAATATTTTAATATTATTAGTTTGTATTTATTGCTTTTTTCCTAGTTAATGGTTGCATTTTAACTTATCAATAATTCTAAACATCTTCCAATTGGTCTCTCTCTCTCTCTCTCTCTCTCCCACACCCACACCTCTACCCATGCAATGCTAGAGCATAGGCACATAGACATACACTTTATTATCCATCAAATAACTAGGCAGACAGAAACCTTAGAAGAAATGGGAACAATAATGAAACATTTGCCTGAGCCCACTGGTAATCTTCAGGCTTTAAACCCACTATGTTCTTCTCATTCTGAGATGACTTTTTATCATCATTCTTGAGCAATTTAGTTCACTTTCTTTCCAGGACTTATGTTCCCTACATTTTAGTATCCTTATCTTTATTTAAATATACAACACACACACACACACACACACACACACACACATACAGAGAGAGAGAGAGAGAGAGAGAGAGAGAGAGAGAGAGAGAGTTTCCAAAAAAGAAATGTAACTATTTCTAAATTGTGTACATTTAAAGATCTGTATTTAGTTCTACAAAGTTGATAAATCGGGTGGGCTTGGAGCTCTATATGCAAGATCATTTTCCATCAATGATAAATGTGCTTTTCCTTCTCTCATCCTCTTACTGTTAAAGAATGAAACCTGGCTCTTTAATGTCGGGACATTTGTGGTACTAAGGATAGCATCTCTGATGTTCTGAAATGAGTCTAGATCCCCACATGCCAAAAGTCCCAATATGCAATGGTCTCTGGTCAGCATGATCCTAAAAGTTGAGAATTTGATCCAGTGACAGAATTCATTTCAGTCCTTGCTGGAGCATGGAATGTCAATGACCAGCATCAACATGTCTGCATTTTCTGGAAGCAGTGAAGGACATATGTTTTGGAACCAAGTTTCTCCAGTCATTCAATATTGCCTTAGGATCAAGAGATGTTTGAGGGCCAATACATTTTATATCTGTTGAGGGATGAGAGAGAATGTGATATATCCTATGCACAGAGGAAGGATGCATATTGTCTTACTTCCATCTGCTGAACTTGCAACAATATGTATAGATACAGACCAAATATTGACCACGAGTTGTGATTAGTGTCAACAACACTTTGTGAGATTTGACCAGCTCAGACATCAGAAAGAATGACATATATACATACCCACAGCAACCTACTCTTGTATGGGGGGATTAATTCTCATAGTGAATAATTGGACCGATACATTCTGCCTTCTCTATGTTCCTGAATGCCTGCAAGGCACCATTTCTTACCAATATTATAGCCAGTGGGGAAAACTCTAAAACAGCCAATGGTGGCACCTATTGTGCCTCTTAATGACTGGCAATAAAGCAGACACAGCTTGGAAATAAGTAATCACCTTGAATTATTATAAATTCTTCCTTACCAAGTCATATGGAACAACAAAAGACCTCGAATAGCCAAAGCAACCCTGAGTGAAAAGAGCAATACAGAGGGGATTTCTATACCAGACATCAAACTATACTACAGGGCTATAGTCATAAAAACAGTCTAGTACTGGCACGAAAACAGACCTGTTGACCAATGAAACAAAACTGAAGATCCAAACTTGAGCATATACAATTTCAGCCATCTCATATTTGACAAGGGGGCCAAAAAGACTCAATGGAGGAAAGAGAGCATCTTCAGCAAATGGTGTTGGCAAAACTGGATCACCACTTGTAGAAGAGTAAAATTAAACCCCTACCTCTCACCCTGTACAAAATCAACTCCAAATGGATCAAAGACCTCATTTATGTTTTCTTATTCCACTTACCTTGTTCTGTTAGTCAGGGTTCTCTAGAGGGACAGGATCCATAAAATAAACATGTGTAAATTTGGACAGTTCTTTGGTATGCATTAGTATGTCTGGTGATGTTATATTAAAATATGTTCTAATAAAAATGTATTAACTCAGGTTACTTCAAAATAGTAATAACAGCTGACTCACATCTTTGAGGCTGAGAACACGGTGGCTGCTCAGTTCTGCTGGCTGGTGCCTCCACAGTTGCAGAAGTTCTCCAGAGCCTGTTTCACATGGAGAGGCCGAGAACTTAGTAGTTGCTCAGTCCACAGGGCTGGATCCCTCATCTTTCCTAATCTGGCATCTAAAACCTGGAGGGTTCCTAGAGAGCTGATGGTTTTCAGCCAGTGATGGAAGCCAGCAGATATTGGTTCTGAATTCAGTGAAAGAATAATCATCATCATCATCATCATCATCATCATCATCATCAGTAGCAGCAGCAGCAGCAACAACAATAACAACAACAATATAATAACTTGGCAGCTAGAAGGAAAGCCAACTGAGCAAAAGACAAATAATCTTCCTTTTGTCATGCCCCTTTGTGGTAACGACTTTTACAATACAGAGAAGCTCTGGGAAAATGACTTTTACCTAACCTTGCAACCCCAAAAGTTAATCTTATGTTTTGAAATCATTAAACACTATCTGAGCTTGCTTATAATGTAAAACAAGTTTACTGGGTTTTATGCATTAAAATGAACTGTTTCAGGTAAGTGAGATGGTTAATAAGGAAAGCCTCCCACTGCCAAGACTGCTGACCTCAGTTCAGTCCATGTGGAACTCCATAGACTAGGAGAGAAGCAGCTCCTGAAAGTTGTCCTCATGACTCTATAGCATGTACACACACACACACACACACACACACACACACACACCAAGATAAATGGATATAATAAATAAATTGTTTCTCTATCATAGGATCTCAGTGGACAAAGTTACATATTCAAGGTCAGGAAAATATAATATTTCTCAATTGAGTTGATTTTCTGATTCTCTCTCTCTCTCTCTCTCTCTCTCTCTCTCTCCTCTTCTCTCTCTCTTTCTCTCTCCCTTTAATGGCACTGCAACTTTTTGAATACTGGCTTTTCTTCATTTCTCATTTTCTCATTATCTTTTGATCTTTCTTATATCTGACTTTTCTCTTTATTTTGGAGAATTCCTGTATTTCTTTTTCTTATCCTTCTATAAATTATTGTTTTCAATGTAAATGATGCAAATTCTAATGTTTCTTTTCTCTCTGAATGATTATTGTATCTGTTTTCTCCTTGATTGAAATATTTTTATTTTTCAGATCCTCTTAAACACATTTTCTTCTTTTGTGGCATCTCTACTCTCTAAGCTCCTTTAACTCTTCCTTTCACTTGGTTTCTTAGTTTCTGAGCTACATTAACAAACTGTTTTCCCAGAAGTCCAGCAACCCTGCTTCTATGGCTCTCTTCTTCTGTAGAATAGGAGATGCTAAAGACAGACTGGAAACATAGATCATGTATGGTGGTTATAATTAGAGAAATGACTGGTGGTCTTTGCTGATGCTGGCTGGCCACTTATCACAGAAATAAATCTAAGTAAAGTTAAATGTATCTTCTTAAATTTGTTAGATTCCCAGGGAAAATAATCTTTGGTGTTCTTTTTGCGG
>VZQC01007311.1:980901-1023677 GCA_009823505.1 Rhizomys pruinosus
AATTTTATTTCCCAATTAGGTCAATAAATTAGAACATGCTGGTTTAAAATTGTTCTTTCTTTCTAAGAAAATGAACACTATTATACCTTATGTAGGCATTTCTAATATCCCTCATTGTGTACTATTTTATTAAAAATGTTTTCCTCCATCATATTTTGTTCAGTTAAACAGAATATGAAGATTGAGATTTCCAAATTGTGTTACTGTTTGCTGAAAATGAGTAGAACAGTTTTTAATCATCAACTTTCTCAGTGCCATCATCCACGCCTGATCAAAATCATGTATTCTACCTGCTGCCAGACAAGCTTAGGGTTCAACTCCAAGTCCGATCTCTCCATACAGACTGAGCACTTCTTTCCCTCAGTTTCCATCATCATGGGAACAATTCTTACCTTTCCATCCCCTAGCCCACGCTCTCTCTTGTTTCAAGCTCCTTCTGATTCTGAAGAAGTAAATGTACTAGGTTTCAAGTCTTTGCCTTAGACATTTGTAAGAGTATCCCTTAAGCCATCAAGATGAAATCAGACCCACAGATTCAGTATTGGCTTTAAAATCAAAGTACAATTCTGTTCAGAAAAAGAAAAAGTGTGACTAATATGGACCATTGAGTAAATCACTTCCTCACCTGAAGCTCAGGTCTTCCAGCCTGCAAAATTTTCCTTTGCAGGTCTTTTGAGGTGTGCAAAATGCAGAGCTCTTTATCTAGTAGGCATGGATGAGCAATTAAAAGTAGCTAGCAATGGCTTTTATAAATTCCGATGTAAGTTGAAATATAATTATATTAAAATATTTAAAGGAAGATTTGTCTGCATTCCTTGAACAGAAAAAACAGTAAAAGTACAATTTTGTTCTGTATCCATAGGTTAAACAGACATGGACTACATCTTAACCTTTGTATCCAATGAATGAAGTTGCTTAGTTTGTGAAATAGGACCATAGTTTTTAAGCACACATGTTTCCCAAACCATATTCATTAATATTAATGAAGTTCAAGCTAAGTATCTTTTAAATCATCAGTCCTGGATCATTTTTATTGAAAGATTCACTGTCTCATACATTGTAGAATGAATTAATTGTGGATTTTTAAGAAACTATTAGTGATAAGCATCTTGGATAAAAATTTATGCAATCTAATGTGCCCAGTAATGAGGAAAGGTAGCATTAGTATTTAACTTTGAAATGACCTTTCATTTTGTCATTAACAAAATTTAAAAAATTTTAACACAGTTAAAATTCAACTAATTTCTTACCTGGCAAGGGTATAGATATAACATAAAGTTTTATAAGATGAAAACCACACTCACAAACCAGGGAGCAAAGAAACCAATGTGTTTGCATTCTCTAGACCATCACGTTGTATATTTTCTTCTGCATTGTTAGGTGTCTTTTCCTGGAGAGATTTGAGGAAATTTCTGTTGACCATGGACAGGGCACCAATGGCAGACCAAAGAAATGATTCTTTTTTTTTTTTTTTTTTTTTTTTGTCTTTTTCAAGACAAGGCCTCCCTTTAGCCCCGCGGTCCTGGACGCAACTATGTAGAATCGCTGGCCTTGAACACACAAAAGTCTGCCTCTGCCTCCCAAGTGCTAGGATTAAAGGCATGTGCCACCGCGCCCGGCAAGAAATGATTCTTTTTTAAGTCTAGTTTAGTGAACCAGGAATTTATTGGGGTTACTTACAGAAGGTTTGGTGACAAAAAAGTAGCTGTATTGCTGGCAAACCTATCCCAGTAGCAGTGACCATCCATGAAAGATGTCCCTGGAGCTCTCCCCCCAACTTTTAGTCACCTCCACTGGACAGTCTCTACTTCTCAGAAATTGTTTACTGCTTTTAAAGTGTGGGGGAAGGACCACGGGGATCCTGTAACTTCCTGAGTTTTCCAAGCCTCCTGTGTTTCTTGAGTTTATTAAGCCTTGTAAGTTTCTTTAGTGAATCTTGTGAGCCAGTTATTCCAAAAGAGGACATAGAAGACATTCCAAAGAGGCTTAGAAGAAATAGTTCCACACAGCTGCAGCACTAAAGGGGGAGTAATTCAGAATAGTGACTAATTATAAGAAAGAAAGCCTTACAGAGTTTAAACATCCACTCAATCACAAGGATAAAGAGCAGAGTATGGGTATGAAAAGATAACATTTAAGTAGGGATCTGAATAAAGAAATAGTAGCGTAAGTGACATTATGACATATTTGTTGAAGAATGATCATATTGAAGTATTTTAAAACTATTAAGCAAACAGCACTTGCTGAAAAGATTCAGGAATGAATGAATCACTCTGTTACTGATTTCCATCTGACTTTTTTTGTACTAGTGATAATGTCAAAAATTTAGTTTCTATTCAGTTTCACTGTTTAGAAATGGCTGTTTGCTGCTGTAAAGCAGAGCTAATGACTGAGTGCCATTGAGAAAACTGCACTTCCTTTAAATGGTTTGTCCTTAAAGTGCTGCATTTCTCCAAACTAATATTTCATATTCCAAATTTCAAATGCATACTTAAATCTTTATGTGCTTACTGCCTGCTTTGTGCTTCCGTATTTGACATGCTAACTGCTGCAACTTGAAGGAAACAGATGAATTGCCATTCAGGTGAACTTTATTAAGAAAATTGCAGCATCATGAGCAAGACTTTTGGTTCAAGGAAGGACTACTGTTAGAAGAGAGAGTCGTGACACATGTGATAGAGATGCTACGGAAAAGAGCCCTTCCGCTGTCTTCAGTCCCCAGAATGTTAGGGCAGTTAGAGCTTCATACCACGGACAGCTTGATGGGTTCAGACGGAGAAAGAACCTTCAATTCCAAAAGAACAGGGGGTGGTTTCTTGCTCTTATTGGCTTCAGGTTTGGAAGAGTCCCATACCATGTGACCTGAGCAACATGTTAGAAGTTAAGAAGGCATGGATGAAGCCTAGCTGTGATTCAAGGCTTACTTATCAACTCTCTGTCTGGAGAGGAAGAGACTTCAAGGAGGAGAGGGCGCATGCCCTGATTTCTGGGAAGGAGGCTAGTGGGTCTATAACCTGACATTATCTTCCATATGTCCTGTTCAGCAGAGTCATGACAAGAGACTACAAATTATGGGCAACAGAAACACTGTGCTCCTCTCCCATATTCAACTAGCCCCTGCCTCTACTGTCCTCTCCCTCTACTGCTCTGTCAGCTGGAGCAACAACACTGGATAACGATACCACTCCTCACTGTTGAAAGTAGATACACTAGTGACAAAACTCGAGTCTTACCTTTTGGGTAAACATACAACTACCTCACTGTCCCCATATTTTCAATCCCTTGCCTTCCTTCCATCTGTTTCTTTTTTCTCCCTTTTAGAATCAGTATACAATATACCTTTAAACAAAAGTCAACAGGAAGATAACATTTTTACGTATTGCTCTAATTTTATAGGGCCCTGAATTTAAAGCAAGTGTAGCCATTAGTCTTTACTTTTTCAAGCTCTGATTTTAAAAATTCCATATTCTTCTATCCATGAGTAGTAATCGTAGCTGTCTGTCATTCTGGGATGGACAGGAGAACAAAAGTTGTCATTTCAAGCACTGAAGCTAGTATCATGGAAGGCTGCAAAGAGGTATCACTATTAGTTCTGATTGCAGCCATTTGTGCATGGAGTGTGTGTGCGTGTGTGTGTGTGTGTGTGTGTGTGTGTGTGTGTGTGTGATGTATACATTGTCTATTGTGTGGTATATGCATGGTCAGAGTGCAGGTGTATGTCCTGTGGCACCCAGAGTAATACATTCAAAGTTTTCTTCAATTATTCTCTGACTTATTGCCTTGAAACAGGGTCTCTAATCGAACCAGAAGTTCAATGATTTGCTGAGATGACTGGCCAGTGAGCTCAGGGGCTGCGTGTCTCTGCCCCACAACACTGGAGTTACAGGAACACACAGCCATGTCTGGATTTTACATGGGTGCTGGGGGTTCAAAAGTCAGGTCCTCAGGTCTTCATGTTTGCAGAGGAAGTGCTCTTAACCACTGAACCATCTCCTCATATCCACAAATCAGACGAATTTTAGACCTAAAAGTCCAGCTATATATCAAGCAGCGAAGTGTAAGGGAGACACACAGAGCCTGCATGTTCTTGTCTCTTTTCTTTCTCCTCTATTTGTCTTGGATCCCTGATGTTCTCTGTTTCTCTCCTTTAGTTTCAGCTCTATGTCTTTTTGCATATGCTCTACACAGAAGACACAAAGGAAGAATCAGAATGATTACATATCAACAAAGCTGTAGTGAAACTCTTTTGTAAATATATTTTACACCAACTGAAGGTAGGGGGTGCTGTATGCAAAGAAATCATCTTCAGTAACTAAGAACTCCCAAAGACAGACACCTGAAGACGTTTATAGTGCCATATTATACAATTGCTTTAAAATGTATCATTTCTCTCCAGCGCTGCCAAATGTATGATGATGCATGGCCTTATGGAGCTTTGCCGACAGCAAATGTCACACACATATTCTTCTCATCGAAGGAGCAATGTGTTGTAACTAATAATGATTTCTTCAAATCACAGATTAATTGGTGTGCAATTAATTTAGCATATCTCAAACATAGCAGAGCACCCTCCACCCGAGTTCATGTGCATTAACGGAACGTTTGTGCAGATAATAACATGCCGGTGTTCTCAAACAACGCTCTTCTCAAGAAAAGCTTCAACTCCCACTGACCAGGTAAATGAAAAGTTAAAGAAAATTCACAGGGGGAAAACATCTCATTGTTTTTCCTTCCAAATAACTGACATCTTCTGAGTTTTTTTTCTTCAAATGGTTAAAATTTTGAAATACATCTATGACTTGGAACTAGATAAAAAGAAATAAAGTGCAATGAGCATGATTCATATGAATTATAAGCACAAAAGGTAAAATACAGCAGAGCGTTACATAATTTCAAGAGATTCCTAAAAGAGCTAGAACTGCGAACTTTGAAAGGTCAGTGAATATTGAAGTGTTTTGACATGCCATATGGATAAAGAACTTCAAGGACAGGCAATTTGAGCTGTTCAAAAAAGGTATTATTTTTCTGAAACATTCACTTTTGATATTTTCCCATATTACAGTTATCTGCAGACTAAATTGTACAAGATAGACATGTGAGACACTTCAAAAAGCTTTGCAGCAAGCAAAGTCCAACATCCAAAATGAATTATCCAAGATGAAACATTCATTTTAAAGCATTCAAGACTTTCCAGACATGCAGAAGATGTCAGAGTGACTTTCAACATTTGGAGAGACTGACGGAAGGAAAGGCAGATGACGGGTGGGAATGAAATCAGAGGCCCGGGTCCTAGTTACTTGTATTCGATAGTTGAAATGTGGTGTGATATTTAAATTTGGATTATCAGAAAATAGAATAAAGTCATTTATTGATTAGTAATAACCTAATCAACTAATTTGAGTCAGTGATAATCAGAAATCTGTGTTTATTAATGGAAGGGGTCTTAATTTGGATAATCAAGTATATTTTCACATTCAGTACAAAATGAAGACCTTTATAATACCTACCGATAGATTCTTTGAATTTGTTTATTTATCTTGGGATAAATAACATATCACAGCCACTGAACTTATGACTTAATATTCCTGGTAGTTAAATAAATAATATATTATAAAATAACAGCAGAACAATAAACAAAAGCATGCAAAAATGAATGATGATTCAGGTCAGGGTGCCAGCGTGCTGTTGTTGGCACTGATTTTGATTTGGGGAGGGGGCTGCAGAACAGTAACTGTGATCAAGACAAATTGGGAGCTATGACCTGTTGTATGTTAAACATTATGCATATGATATCTAACATATCTCTCTGGGTTATGAATAATTGAATGTGTCTTATTTTTATTTTAATTTTTTAACTTATTATTTTCTTATTTATATGAATGTACTGTCTGGATGTAGGTTGGTGCACCCAGCCGTGTCGTGCAATGCCGCGGAGGTCAGAAGAGGGTGTCAGATTCCCCTGGAATTGGTGTTAAAGACAGTTCTTAGCTGTCATGTGGGTTCTGGGAATTGAACCTGGGTCCTCTGCAAGAGCAGTTGGTGCTCCTAACCACTGAGCCATCTCTCCAGCCTCTAATGTGTCTTATTTTAAAGTCATGCTCACTCCTTTGTGAACTCCAATAGGGAAATGAAAGACAAAGGCACATTTCATATTCTCAAGATATTAATGCTCTGAGGATGGAAATCAAATAATATATAGCCAATATAGCCAATCAAATAATCCAACTGTGTGACACAGAGAAAAGGTCCAATTGTTGAACATTATCTCTTTACAATAATTGTAACACAGCAAAAATGAAAAGCAAAGCCCCAAATAGACTGAAACTAGAAATTTTCAACAACTGACTCAGTGTTTTATTAGGTCTGTAATTCCTGGACTTGTTCTTAATCTCTTTGAATTACTCTTATCAGTAAAACAAAGACAAAGCTGTATCTTTACAATGAGCAATAAGAAAACGTATGTAAAACCATCTGACAGAGTAAACTCCAAAATTGGTATTCCCCATAAAATCTGTGTTACTTTTGCTGGGAGCGTAGCTTAGTGTCAAGATGCTACTTGCCATGTACAAGACCCTGAGTTCTAGCTTAGCACCACATAAATATCACACACACACACACACACACACACACACAAACACACACACGAGTTACTATAGTAACAAGATCAAAGTGTCATAGTGACCCATGAATTCTTTGCCTGGGCTCAGGGGCATCAGAGCAGACTCTGAGATCTCAGTTATGGGTTTCCTCTTTTCTTCTTCAGTCCTTCACTCCTCTTTGAGGTTGGTTTAAAGGCAGAAGTCAGCATTGCATTGATGAGTGGAGAGCAATGGTTCTAGAATTAAAAGTAGGTCACTGCTTAAAACCTTGTATATTAGGGATACTTCATTTGAGGGTATGTAAGAGGTACCCAGAATACAAAAGAGTTTGAAGATGGACCTTAGTTAAAATAACTGAGGCAAGGCTCTAGAGTCAAATAACATGGCACTAGATTCTGAATAATTGAATTGAGACACTTTTGTTGTTTTTCCTCAAATTGAATATGAAAAGCAGATGCAGGACAGCCTGAATTAGTGAGCAAGTGGTCCCAGAAGTGAGGAAACTGGCTTTGCTGGCAAACATCAGAGAAATCACATCTCTGTTCTGTGCTGTGCTTAGAAAATGAAAATTTCCAAGAAATTCATCCATGTAAAGAACACTGACTGGTGAATCATACATTACTCTGGAGACCAAGGATACAAGAGGACATGAAAGAGACCTTCACTCATGGAAGTATTATTCTAAGAATGCAAGAGGCTGACTCAAGAGAGCCAAGGCATCAGATACGCTGATGGCATTAATCGATGAATGAGTAGGAAATGGCAAACAAGTGTGGTACAGAGGTACAGTATCATATAGTTTGGGCAGATCCATCTTGAGTGATGAGTAACAGAGTAAAATTATATATGATTAGAAGGAGATGGCTCTGTAGATACCCAGAGGAAGAAAGTCCCCAGATCAAAGAATAATAAACATAAATCCTATGACAAAAGCAGTGATCTAAGTCGAAGGAAGGAAATTACTGTAGGTGGACTGAATCAAGAAAAGCAGAAATAGGACTAACATGAGATAAGCAGCAGGACAAGATCTATAGAACTTTAGAGGCCATCTTGTTTGGGTTAATTAGCACATTGAAAGAGGATCTACTCATAGTAACTCAGTGGGGCTGGCTCCATGAAGGAAAGTGTTTGCTGTCCAAGCTTGAGGACTCAAGTTTGAATCCCCAGCATCCTGTTAAAAGTGCAGGCGTTTTGGAGCTTGTTGTAATACTAGAGCTGCCTAGTTAAACACTGAACTTCCCTCAAAACATATGCTGGTGAGTGATAGAGAAAGATGCTCTGTGTTGGTCTCTGGTCTGTCTCTACATGCTTGGCCATGCACATATGCACATGTATCTACACATAGGTGTGGTCACAAATGTAACACACAAACACACACACACACACACCACAACACACACACACACACACACACACACACACACACCGTTAAAAACAGTTGTTTAAAGCAACTGGGTTCAAATTCATCTTTTTGTCGTAGACGTTTAGCTGATTTAGGCTGGGTTCAAACAAGCTTTGTTTCAAGATAAATATCAGATCCAGGTCCGCCAGTTCTACTGTGTCTTCCCTGCCTTTACCCCAGGGATACCTAGTGTACGGTTTTCTCACAGCAGTGCCGCAGGTACAAGACAAGTAGTTCACATACACGAAGATAGGTAAGGATTATGGTGATGCTACACTCAAAACTGTTCAAAACTGAAGAGCAGGGACATGTACTCTACTTCTAGTCAAGTGTGAGCCAGATTTCAAAGACCATAGCCCTCAGTGATAATGTGACTATTGTGGATCAAAGCTCAATCTGCCACAGAGATTTGAAGAGAGGAATTACACGGCTGTATTAGTTGCTTTCCTGTTGCTGTGATAGAACTACCTTGACCATCGGACTTATAAAAGGAAGAGTTTATATGAGCTTATTGTTCTGGGGGAATTAAGATCCATTATGGTGGGGAGGCATGGTGGCAGGAAGTGCTGGAACAGGAGAAGAAAGCAGAGACTCCTATCTTCAGGCAGGGACAGGAAGCAGAGCAGAACTGGAGACTGGCAAGCTTTTAAGAACTCTCTAAGCCCTCCCCCAGGGAGGAGCTTCCTCCAGCATGGCGGTAACTTCTAAGACCTCCCAAAAAGCACCACCAACTGAGGACAAAATGTCTGAATACTTGGGTGACATTCTCATTCAAACCACCCCAGCAACCAACTTGCACTGTAATCAATTTAGTTTGCCAGCCTAAAACTAGGCTGAAAGGAGGAAACAATACCTAGAAGCATGTCAAAGAAATATTTAGAGGCATGTCAAAGCAGCAACAACAAAGTGGCTTTGATCAACGTGATGGTAGTCCAGATGAGCAGAAATGCTTGTATTTGGGTTATATTTTGAAATCATAGCATACTGGTTGTCAAAGAAAAAATGTTCCCCCCAAAATTAAAATCAGCAAACATTTTATCTAAGACAACTGAAATAAGAGAAAAAGGCTAGGCGAAATTACACTGTGACAAAAAAAAAAAAAAAAAAAAAAAAGATTATTAATCCCTGAGATAAAATAGTAGAAAAGTACGAAGGATGTGAGGGCTGGTTAGGGAGTGTAGGGAGTGTAATTAGGGGTTGATAATTGGCCTTTACAAAAGTTTAGATTTTTATCCTCCTGCAGGAAAGTGGGCCACAGGATACTCTCTCTTCCTTCAATGGGAGTGACAAAATATTGAACTTGTGGGATTAGTCAAGGATGAAAGTAATCAATGTGTGTGTGCAGAATTTAGAATACTTCCTGTCATATATGGGCAGTCATGATCAGTATTCATCCTAAAAACATTATGTATCATTAATGTGTGGACGTGTGTGTGCATGGTGTATGGTGTGTATATGTATGTATGTCACAGCACTTACATGGAAGTCAGAGAACTTTGTGGAGTGAGCTCTCTCCTTCCACCAGTACATTTGTTCTGAGGATGGAAATGAGGCCTCCAAGCTTGCAAGGCAAGTATCTTTAGCCATTGAGCCATCTCTCGGGTCCTCATTATTACTATTCTTAAAGTCAACAGCTTCTGCTATAGTCTGTACCATGTATCAAAGAGAGGAGTCAAGAATATCTTCTGGAATTTTATTTTAAACTACTGTAAAGAAGGTGTTGCTGTTTACTGAGTTGGGGAGGCTTTAGGGACGACATTATTATACAAGAAGTGGTAAATCAAATAAAAGCATTAAACTTTATGAGAGTTCAGAATAAGAATTAAATTATGTAGTATACTCTCCCTTCCTTACTAAAATATACATTGCCTACTATATTTTAGGGCTCTGAATAGGATATCATAAGACTTTCATTTTAATTCTTCTTTCTCTGTCCCAAATTAGTTATCAGTAGTTGCAGGAAGAGGATTAGAAGATAAATCAAGAAAACATATTTGTTATTATAAAACTTAATTTAAAAGTTACAAAATGCTACAAAGAAAAGCTTGGTTATCTCTAACATGAATGTATTGTACCATTAACCAACCACTTGAAAAAGTTAGATATTTCTTAAAAAATATTGTCTCTTCAAATGCTGTGCCGAGTTTCTCAGAGTACCTCAAGCTTGCAACATAACCTCAACCAAGTGGCATGTACTCAGTTAATATTTACAAAAGACATAAAAACACAAGCTGACACCTTGGTGAGAGTAACAGGTGTACATGCACATTGCCAAGTAATTTTGTGAATTATTTAACTGTGAACTTATAGATTGTTAGTTGATAGGTCAATATGGAAAGATTCTCAACACGAGGGGGATTTATATAAAAATGTGGCCAATAGGGTAAAATCCTACCCTGCCAGTAGAGTTAGAGCACAGCGACTGCACTTGGGCAATGTCAAAAACATGACAAAATAAGAATTGGGATTTTTAGCTTAATTAAAATTAAGAAGTTTACGTTCTGCACTACAGTGGTTTTCTTTTGACTATGTCTTAAATAACATGTTTGAAGAAAGATTGTTTTCATCTGGTCCTGTGGGTTATGGTTAATAAGTTCTCACCTCCCTTCCTTTCTCTTTCAATCCCCCTCCTTCTATTTTTCTTCCCTTTCCCCTCTTTTCCCCTCCTCCTTCTTTCTCTTAGTCTCCATTCCCTTCCTTTCTTTTTCCTTCCTTCAACCTTTGTTTCAATAGTGAAATTTTAATCTCCGAATTGAGAATCAGATCCAGAGATCAAAATAAACTCTTATTAAAGATTTATAAAGTTAGATTTTGTTTTCTCCTCCTCCTCCTCCTCCTCCTCCTCCTCCTCCTTCTCCTTCTTCATCTTCACCTTCTTCTTCTTTGTCTTTAGACATAGTGTTTCCCTTCAGTCCCAGCTGGCCTGAACTCGCTGGCCTCCTCGATATCACAGAGTTCCACTTGCCTCTGCCTCTGGAGTGCAGGGATTAAAGGCATGTCCAATGACAACCAGCTCAAGGTTAGAGTTTTATCATAAATAATACCTTCACATATTTCACCATTACTCTGGATTACAAGCTCTTGGCAGATACATGGTTACAACTTTTCCAAAACAGAAAGAATGTTTTCTGTGAGAATGCTGTAAAGGGGGCATTTGAAAAAGTATCGAGTGCTGGCATTTGAAGAAGTATTGAGTGCTGGCATTTTGCTGGAATGCCTCAATGGTTTGAGACTTTATTAGGATGACTAATTTTATATTTCATTTATTAAAAGAAATGCAGATAGTATTGAAAACAAATTAGCAAGTGCATACAAGATAAGACTGCTGCTATCTTTGTGTCTCCAAATTCATGCCTGAGCTCCTCTTTCTTAGAATACTAAGAGTTGGATTTTGGAAAGTGTATTTGCTCTGACATGAAAGAAGCCAGACAGAAATTCTTCATCTCCTCTATCATGTGCCATTCAAACATTAGTGAGAAGTTGTTCTCCTTAGACACTACTTCTCAGTCAATTATTGCCTCCCTTTTGGTCTTTATTTAAATCCCAGAGCAATGAGAAGTAAATGTCTGCCATTTTTAAATCATACATTCTCTGGTGCATTGTTATAGTAGGCATACAGCCTCAAATAATAACATTTTAATTCTGTTAGTATTTTGTTTAGTTACTAGATGATACAAAGCTATTTAGTTAAAACACTTCTCTTTTATTTACAACTGTGAGAGAGGATTTATTTTATTATTTTATTTTTCCCAACTTCTAGGATTAAATTCAGGGCTATGTGGATGGCAGGCAAGCAGTCATCCATTTCCTAATTTCTTTTTCTTTCACTTTGTTTTTTAAACTTTATTTCATTTATTATTGCTGTGTGGACATTATGTGTATGGTGTGTATGTATATGCACATGCACAAACAAAGGTCAAAAGACAGCTCTGTGAAGCCAATTCTCTTCTTTCAACTTTATGTGGGTTCCAAAAAACAAATTCAGGTCTTGAGTTGTGAGGGTTGTATGCAGGTGCCTTTACCCACTGAGCTACTTCTAAATGTTAGTTCGATGACTTATAGTTAATTTACATTCATTTCTGACTTTTCTTCCATTTAATGTTAAGACTTCCAATCCTTCAGCCTATCTGCTAAGTGGTTAATGATTTGTAAACAAACATTTAAAAGCTCATTAAGGATCCCAAAGTCCTTGTAAAAAGTTATTCCCTAGGTTGGTCCAATTTTTGCAAATTGAATCTGGGTGATATCTAAATAAAACTAACATTTTATTCTACAACCATTTCCTTTCTAAGGGCCTAAGACATGAACTTCTGAAATATAACCTGATTAAATTATGTGATCAGGGAGAGCTTCCATAAGTATGATTATTTATTTTTAAATATAAATTTAGTTGGCATCTGAAGTTAGTTGCTTGCAGAAAAATTAGACTTATACAGTACTCTTTTATCTGACATTAAATATCATAGAACATTTCATACATTTAAGAGTTTTTTATTTTTATTCCCATCTGTTTTATCGCCAATGTCATCACTAACCATTTAAGAGTTTTTATAACAAAAATATTATTTGTGATGAGCAAGAAAGAAAATTATTTTGTTATTAATAAGACTTTTATAATTTTTGAGATGGAGGAAGAAATATATGATATAGAACATACGACACGGGCAAAATCATTTTTATTCTGTCTACTGTTATCTCTGGTAATTGACTCTCTACCAAGACATTGTATGCTTGCAGTGAATCTACAGCAGCAGGAGTGTGAGCAACGGACCGACCTCCTCACATCTTGGTAGAACAGGAAGCAGAGGGAAGATAGAAAGTGGAAACTGTTTATAAAACTTTAGGTCCCAAACCTACTGATTGACCTAGCTCATCTAGTAAGCTTCCATCTGCTAATGCTTCCACAACCTTCCAAAACACTATAATCTGAGGACCAAGAAGTCAAACACATGAATCCATAGAGAACATTTCACACTCAAACTATAACACTTCGATTTTTCCTAACCAAATGAGAAACATAGGAAATGGTCCTTGTATAGTAAACTGCTTTGGTGTTTAGCTGATGAATACATCAAGACATTTTTAGAATTAAGAATTTCCAGTTTACTACCAGAGATGAATGTTAGAGTACAAAACAAGATTAAAATGTCCAAGCAAATTTAGATATTTGTAGGTCTTGTACTGTGTCAAGATGGAAATGATGCATTGACTTTCAAGGTTCTTCTGGCAATGAGGAAAAATGGAGTAAGGGTGTTTTGGCTTCTATTAAATCACAAGTTGCCTTTACCTCTTGCCCCAGAAAGTGTTTCCTTTAAGAGAAAAAAGGAGCTAGAGATGTAGCTCATTTGGTAGAGGGCTCCCTTAGCATGCATAAACCTTAGGGTGGATTGCATAATTATAATTCCAGCATTCCAGAGGCAAAGCCAAGATGATCATAAGTTCAAAATCATTCTTAGGTCATTCTTAGGTCCACAGTAGGTTTGAGGTCAGCCTAGATTACATGAGACTAAAAGAAAGATAAAGGAAGAGGCTAGCAATTGGAGCCTCAGGGAAATATGTAGAAATAAATAAGCAAATAACTTTAATGTATAATTTTGTTTCACAAGTTTCAATATCATTTATTCTAAATTACATTAAAAGTACAAATTAATTATATCTTTATTAGTTTTCTTCAAATTCAACACTTCATTCTTTTAAATTATCGGATAGGGATATGAGAATATATTAATTATAACATCTTATATGAATGTTCAAATTTTATAATAAACAATTTTCTCAGTAATATTTGACTAATATATAATAAATATGAAAATAAACACATTTTTGTGTCTGGAGAAATGACTCAGTGGTTAAGAGCACTCTTGCAGGGACCGGGATTCTGTTCCCAGCACCCACATGCCTGCTCCAGTTCTGGGGGAACTCACCTCCACCAAAAAGAACATGATACAGGTGTACTTACATACATGCAGACACTACATTTATACACTAAAATAAAAACAATGAATTAAATATTTTTTTAAAATTATGCACTTTCTTGTGTTAAGCTCCTTACAATAAGAAAATTCAGGGACTGGAGAGATGGCCTAGCAGTTAAGAGTGCCAACTGCTCTTGCAGAGGGCCCGGGTTCGATCCCTGGCACCCACATGGCAGCTGAGAACCGTCTGTAACTCCAGTTCCAGTGGAATCCGACACCCTCTTCTGACCTCCGCGACATTGCACGACACGGGTGCACAAACCTACATGCAGACAGTACATTCATACACTTACAAAAATAAAAAAATTCCATCAATCCAAAATTCATCTAATAATCCAAAGCTGTTTTTACAACTTTTAAAAGTATTAAAAATGCACTACATAGTGTGTGTGTGTGCGTGTGTGTGTGTGTGTGTGTGTGTGTTTGTGTGTGTATGTGAATGTGGGTGCCCACAGCTACTGCTTTCACATGTGAGGTTTAAGGTCAGAGGCCAGCTTCTGGGAGTTTGTTCTCTCCTTCTACCACATGGGTCCTGAGGATCAGTCTCAGGTCATCAAGGGGCAAGCATCTTTACCCATTAAACAATCTTGCTGACCTTAAATGTATTTTTAAAATTACTACTTTATTCATCAATGATAAAAAGTTCTATATGAATTTATTAATTCAATACATAAATCCTCACTGAAAATTAGTCATGCTTTTATATTTCAGTATTGATAGAAAGGAATTATCAGGTAATTACTACAAAAGCAAGTATATACACATATAGGTATATAACATATGCAAATATGGTCTTAGCTCAAGGTACTATGTTGCTAAAGACTTTTTCTATTGCAGGATCACTTGATATATATTTAATACTTATATATTATTAATTAAAAGCACTACTTCTGTTTTGAATTTTTTTTGTTGAAACTTCAAATTTACAGGGCTGGGGAGATGGCCTAGTGGTTAAGAGTGCCAACTGCTCTTGCAGAGGACCCAGGTTTAATCCCCAGCACCCACATGGCTGCTGAGAACCGTCTTTAACTCCAGTTCCAGGGGAATCCGACACCCTCTTCTGACTTCCATGGCATTGCACAACACGGGTGCACAGACCTACATGCAGACAGTACATTCATACACATAATAAAAAAATAAAATTAAAAAATATTTTAAAAAAAGAAACTTCAAATTTACAATAAAATTTTGCTATATTGACTCTATCCTAAGTTTCATAAGGTTAGATAAACTAGTTCTAGCTATAAAATACAGATATGTGTGTATATTTGTATAGATGTATTTTATAAAATATATGTCAAGGAAGATGAATAAAGATCATTTTGATAACCAACTGAAACTTATATAAGCATGCATATTAAATTCCCATAATGGCCTCTCATAAGGAGGGTCTAACTAAATAAATTCTCTGTTATAATTGAGTGCATGAACAGATCTCATCATAATTAGGTGTATTATTTTCTAGTCATTTGTATTTTGCTTTATTTCTTGAGATAGGGTCTCCCTGCATCCCCAGTGGGCACCTACCTCTCTATGTAGACTCTAATACCCTCAGAGAATTGCCACGTAGTTTTTGGTCAAATCAAGAGTCCTTCAAAAATAGCCAACAGTCAAGCGGTTGCTAATACCCAAAAGAACTCTTGACCCTGGGGGTAGGCAGAGTGGGGTTTATAAAGTCTAAAACTACAATGACATCATACCAGGGGCAGAGTCAATAACCATACTTATATTAGATGATTTTAGCTACAACAGGCAGATCAGTTAACAAAGGAGTTTTTCAGTAACCAAAGTTTTGGTTAGGAGAAACTAGTTTCTCAGAATTGTGCAAAAAATGGGTCCCATTTCCTGTAGCTGAGAGAGAGTATGCAGGTTTTAAGATTCCCTGAAGTGTAAAAACAATGAGTCCCATGAAATGCAGGCACGGCCTTCATGGGACCAGTCTGGTAGGCTGGTTGCAGTTAGGGCAGAAGTAGGAGGCAGCTGGGTCAAAACACAGGGTGAGAAAAAATAAGCTAGAAGAAAATAGAAGCAGTTTTGCTCTCCCATAGACCAGACTGGACCTCAATCCCATAAAGAATGTTACAGATATCTGCCTACCTCTGCTTCCTGAGTGGTGAGATTAAAGGTGTACACCACTGCCTCTGGAGTTAGTGTTCATTTTTAAACAATGTATTCAACATAAATTTGTTTACGGGGGACAATATAACAGTTTATTATTGGAGCCGATTTCATATATATATATTTCTTTTCTGGTCTTTTTGAGACAGGGTCTCCCTGTAGCTTCAGCTGTCCTGGCATTCATTATATACACCAGGCTGGCTTTGAACTCACAAAGATCCATCTGCTTCTGCCTTTGGAGTGGTGGGATTAAAGGCACGTGCCAGATGATTTTTAAAAGAGCAGGTAGTTAAGATCCAGATTGACTCTATTGGTATATGGTTTTGATGATAGTCTAATGCAGATTGCTATGACCAATAAACTTCTAAAGACCTCCAGCCTCCATTTTACAGAAACTTCACCCAAAATCTACATCTTTAGGTTTGGATCCTTTTCTTTGTAATAACAGGTTGAACAGAATTTTTAAATCCCCTCCCACTACCTAAATTCAGAGTATAAAATGAATTAAGTACTATGAAGTGTTAACTACCTGAAAAATCTCAGAGGATTCACCAACCTGAAGTTAGAACCCCTCCACCTGAGTGGGCAGTACTTAAGATGAGACTCATTCATTTCTGTCTACTGTGGCTGAAATGTCATTGGTTTTCCATCAGTTGCTTGGTAGGAAGAGGGTTTCTCCACAACACTGTCTGGCAACAGTTTTGAAGGTCAAGGTGAAAACAATCTGTCATGCTGTTGACAGTGGTTTTATTGATTACGTGCTTAGGGAATACAATTGAACTATAGGAAGCTTTGTACTGCCAAATCCTAAATTATTTATACAATAATCAAATTAAGAACAGAATAATTATTAATTTTCCCTGGTTTCTAAATGTCATTTTTCTTTTATCAAGAAGCACATGACAGTTTGATATTTTACCATGAACTTATTTGTTAACTGACATATAATTATAAATAATAATATTAATAATAATGTACTTTTTTCTAATGCTGCAGATTGATTCTATGACCTTAAATATGCTAGACAAGCACTCTACCACTAAGCTATAACTTTGGCCCTGATACAGACAATTTAAGTACAGTACTAGCCCTTAATTTAGTAGTAATTAGAAAATTCAATATTGCTAATATGAAGATCATATTAGAACAGATTAATATACGACCACTCCCTCTTCAGATTATAGGGTGGATGACATGGGGTCCTAATGAAACAAGTTATGTTCAGGTAAATATTAACTTCATGTGAACATCTGGTGCGGCTCTCATAAAGTGGTCTTATTGATTTCTCAGAGTTCCTGGGTCCTGGGCTACTGAGATGATTCATGTCCCTAAACACACTATTTGAGAACAATGAGTCTTTCATGTCCCCATTTATTGTTGCCTTGACTTCATAGCACTCTTTCCCAGAATCCGACATTTCCAAGTGTCTCTATTAACAGCGTGAGACTTGTTCCATCAAGGTGAATTTTGTTATCTTTTGCCCTCAGTCAATTATATTCATTCTTTGTTTCTTAAGAGAATTTCACACTAAAGCAGATGGAACAATGGTCAATTGTCATTGAATTTGATCATGTGTTTACTAATTTCCAACTTTCTTTCTCTTAGAAAAACCTTGGTTTTATTTGATTAGAAACAAAGTGATCACCCATTGCTGACTTTTATAAAAGTAGTCGTGATTGGAAATTCAAAAATTTGGTGTAGTATAATTATGATTAACGTATAAATAAAGCAAAGTAAATTTTTCTATATTCTTTTTTAAAATTTTTTTTATTGATGCTTTGTGTATTTCGTACATCATTTTCCAATTCAGTTCAGGCATATTTCCCTTTCCCTTCCCCCCACCCCACCCCATCCCAGATCATGCATTCTGCCATAACTGTCCTGCATCTTTCTCTCAGTCTTTTTCATTTTTTAACAATAAGTGATAATTTATGAGTACAAGCATCCTTCATGTAAAACCAATTTACAAGCAGTTGTGCCCAAACCCACACAGCCAATGGGTCCCACCATCCAGCATGGGGGGCTTGTATGTTCAATCGAGTTGATCAAATGAGTGTCCAGACTATATTGCTGTAGTATCACCATTCACCCCAATTGCAGCCCTTACATTCTACCACGCCCCCTCTTCCGCAGATTGTTCCCTAGGCTTAGAAAAGGGGGCACAGGTGGATGAGAAGCAAAACAGTCTACTTTCTCTGGAGCTGTTGTCTTGGACTCTGGTCAATTCTGGCTGTTTCCTTTCATGGGCTGACAGTTTGTCCAGGAATAACCTTTCAATCCTACTAATGAAGCACAAGCAATTAGATATATAGGTATTTAAACAGTACTAATTGTTATGGTAGGTTACTTTGGTATAGACACAGATGTCTCCTTGTTTCTATGGGGTGGTAACGAAAGTCTCTTCGTATTAAAACATTTGGGCACCTAGAAGGTAGTTTCATTAGATATTATAAATAGTTGTTACGCCCGGCGTGGTGGCGGCACGCCTTTAATCCTAGCACTTGGGAGGCAGAGGCGGTGTGATCTTTGTGATTCAAGCCAGCGGCCTGGTCTACAGAGTGGCGTTCTCAGGACAGCTGGGGCTACAGGGAGACCCTGTCTCGAAAGACCAAAAAAAATAATAAATAAATAAAAATAAATTAAATAAATAAAAAATAAAATAGTTGTTACAAGTAGGATCCAAAGAGGGTTTGATGTTTGCTAGCATTTGAGGCTTTTCTTCCTTTCTTATTTTTTTAATTTTTTTAAAATTTTATTTATTTCTGTAATGGTTGCATGTACTGTCTGCATGCAAGTTTGTGCACCCGTGTTCATGCACTGCCACGGAGGTCAAGAAGAGGGTGTTGGGTTCCCCTGGAACTGGAGTTCTCCTGGAATTGGAGTTCAGACAGGTTCTAGGCCGCCATGTGGGTGCTGGGATGAACCTGGTCCTCTGTCGAGACAGTGGTCGCACTCTTAACTGCTAGGCCATCTCTCCAGCCCCTTCTTCCTTTCAATGTTCAGACGGGCCAACCTTTCTGTTGGCACTTTCTGGTACGTCCTACTCAATGCAAAGCTGTATCTTTTCTTTCTCAGCCAGTAAGTTGTGACATTTGACCTGTTGGAACATACAAATCTTTTCCCAAGTTTTAAGATTTGAATTGCAAGGTTTTTTGTAAAAAGATTTCATATCTATCTGTATCCCCCCCTTTTTTTTAGATTTTTTGTTTTTTGATCCATGAGTCTCCAGAAAGGCAGTTGTATTATACATACCTATAGGGTGGAATCAAGGCACAGATTTCATCAAATTTACCCATGCTGTTTTGGGTGACTGTATGTGATTAACTTGGGAAGCAAACTTAATTTTTTACGTTAAATCATCTTATAGGTGAAAGAGAATGCTACAAGGTGATACTGTACAACAGAAAATTATAGAGAACCATTTGTATGTGCCAATCCCAAAGTTATTTGTTATGTAGATTTTAAGTAAAACAATGTGGACAACAGATTTATATCTCCATTTAACTCAGGTGCATTACCATTTTTATCAAGAGCCTTTAAACCAATGTTGTTTAATAAACACATATTTACTTTCACTGAGTCCTAAAATACCATGTAACCTGTAGACAGTGTCTGAGCAAAACTGGATACTTTTGAACTCACGTCAATTAAATATGCATTAATTGAATATACAATATATTTAACAGAAAAAAAATGTAATTCATGGATTAACATACCATCCAAACATCTGTGTCTAATACCAAAGTAACCTACCATAACACTTAGTACTGTTTAAATACCTAATATATTAATTGCTTGTGCTTCATTAGTAGATTGAAAGGTTATTCCTGGACAAACTGTCAGCCCATGAAAGGAACAGCCAGAATTGACCAGAGTCCAAGACAACAGCTCCCAGAGAAAGTAGACTGTTTTGCTTCTCATCCACCTGTTGCCCCCTTTTTCTAAGCTCTAGGGAACAATCTGCGGAAGAGGGGCATGGTAGAATGTAAGGGCTGCAATTGGGTTAATGGTGAAACTACTACAGCAATATAGTCTGGACACTCATTTGATCAACTCGATTGAACATACAAGCCCCCCATGCTGGATGGTGGGACCCATTGGCTGTGTGGGTTTGGGCACAACTGCTTCAAATTGGTTTTACATGAAGGATATGTACTCATAAATTATCATTATTGTTAAAAAATGAAAAAGACTGAGAGAAAGATGCAGGACAGTTTATGCAGAATGCATGATCTGGGATGGGGTGGAGTGGGGGGAAGGGAAAGGGAAATATCGCTGAACTGAATTGGAAAATGATGTACGAAATACACAAAGCATCAATAAAAAAAAATTTTTAAAAAGAATATAGAAAAATTTACTTTGCTTTATTTATACGTTAATCATAATTATACTACACCAAATTTTTGAATTTCCAATCACGACTACTTTTATAAAAGTCAGCAATGGGTGATCACTTTGTTTCTAATCAAATAAAACCAAGGTTTTTCTAAGAGAAAGAAAGTTGGAAATTAGTAAACACATGATCAAATTCAATGACAATTGACCATTGTTCCATCTGCTTTAGTGTGAAATTCTCTTAAGAAACAAAGAATGAATATAATTGACTGAGGGCAAAAGATAACAAAATTCACCTTGATGGAACAAGTCTCACGCTGTTAATAGAGACACTTGGAAATGGCGGATTCTGGGAAAGAGTGCTATGAAGTCAAGGCAACAATAAATGGGGACATGAAAGACTCATTGTTCTCAAATAGTGTGTTTAGGGACATGAATCATCTCAGTAGCCCAGGACCCAGGAACTCTGAGAAATCAATAAGACCACTTTATGAGAGCCGCACCAGATGTTCACATGAAGTTAATATTTACCTGAACATAACTTGTTTCATTAGGACCCCATGTCATCCACCCTATAATCTGAAGAGGGAGTGGTCGTATATTAATCTGTTCTAATATGATCTTCATATTAGCAATATTGAATTTTCTAATTACTACTAAATTAAGGGCTAGTACTGTACTTAAATTGTCTGTATCAGGGCCAAAGTTNATAAAGTTTGGTGCACCCGTGTCATGCAATGCCAGGGGTCAGAAGAGAAGGTGTTGGGATTCCCTGGAACTGGAGTTCTCCTGGAATTGGAGTTCAGAACGTTATGAGCGCCCTGTGGGTCTGGGACAAACCTGGTCCTTGTCAGAGACAGTCCACTCTTAACTGCTAGGCCATCTCTCCAGCCCCTTCTTCCTTCAATGTTCAGACGGCCAACCTTCTGTTGGCACTTTCTGGTACGCCTACTCATGCAAAGCTGTATCTTTTCTTCTCAGCCAGTAAGTTGTGACATTTGACCTGTTGGAACATACAAATCTTTCCCGAAGTTTAAGATTGAATTGCAAGGTTTTTGATTAAAAAGGTTTCATATCTATCTGTATCCCCCCCTTTTTTTTAGTTTTGTTTTTTGATCCATGAGTCTCCAGAAAGGCAGTTGTATTATACATACCTATAGGGTGAATCAAGGCACAGATTTCATCAAATTTACCCATGCTGTTTTGGGTGACTGTATGTGATTAACTTGGGAAGCAAACTTAATTTTTTACGTTAAATCATCTTATAGGTGAAAGAGAATGCTACAAGGTGATACTGTACAACAGAAAATTATAGGAGAACATTTGTATGTGCCAATCCCAAAGTTATTTTTATGTAAATTTTAAGTAAAACAATGTGGACAAAAACAATTTATATCTCCATTTAACTCAGGTCATTACCATTTTTATCAGAGGCCTTTAAACCAATGTTGTTTAATAAACACATATTTACTTTTCACTGAGTCCTAAAATACATGTAACCTGTAGGCAGAGTTTGAGCAAAACTGGATACTTTTGAACTCACGTCAATTAAATATGCTTAATTGAATATACAATATATTTAACAGAAAAAAAAATGTAATTCATGGATTAACAACCATCCAAACAAATATGATGATGAGGTCATTCTCCAACTGTAAATTGGAGACAACTGTTATAGAGGTAATCTCTTATAAAACTGGTAAAACTGCCTTCTTTAATTGACTAATAGACATAGGAACTGTGAAAAGGATTATTCTCTATTCAGAACCAAATATAATACTAAAGTCTCCTTAAGCTATGCGCTTAAGCAAAATATATTAATACAGGAGCTCTGACATCAGCATTGGATTATTCTACCAAGGAGATGTTGGCCAGGGGATCCAAACCACCACAAAAGGTAAAGGCTCCTTGCCTCTAAACTGGGATACCCGCAAGGAGAGAGGCGATAAGGCCCTGCTGTCGAAGACCTGACATTAACATGGGAAAGATGTATTGAGACCACACATGCAAGTGTACAGATGGTCTCTGGAATACTGGAGGGTGTTACCAAAGGCCACTAACCCAATAAAGCAAATATAGTTCTCCTTGAGTCAAGCAAGACTCCTCCGTCAGCACCAGCTACACCTTGCCTGCCTGGAAATACTGTGCAGCACAGGCAGCCATATGCCTGTATATCCCAAATCTGATTGGCTATTAGCTCTCTCCTTGGAGGAATAACCCATGGCTGATGCCACAAGCCTACATCCTCTAATGGTTAGGAGATGTTATAAGCCACAGTAAGACCCTGTCATATTTAACAGAATTTTTTTTTCTATATTCTATTCTGAAGAACACTTTTGGCACCAATTTATGATGTTACTTTCCATACCAACAAAGCTTGCAGCTCTCTATATATGGAAATCCTGAGGCGTGAATGTCCATGTTGCCAAAGTTTTTGAAGGGAGTTGGCCAAAAAGGTTCAGGTGTTTAGGGAAACTCCTAACTCATAGCAGTTTATCAAACAGAGTGTGGTTACAGATGAGGAGGTACTCAGGTCACAGTCCAGAGGGGGTCAACTGCAGAAACATCTAGTCTGTAAGATGATGAACTCATCTGGTATACATATGTTCCCTAGCTGCAAGTTCTTGATGCCCATACTTGAGGGAGTTTTATGGAGACATCATCATATAACTTGGCAGATTGTAAACTGAGCCTCTGGCTCCTTCCATGTCTTGGGTGGAGTGGGACAGAGAGTGTGCAGTTTCCAATCATGGTTTGTTCTTTGTGATCAACAGCCCACATCCAAAGGTTCATTAATAAAAGCCACTCAAGTCATCTTATTTGAACACTCTTCACAGCTACAAAATGACGAGAGACTCAGTATCTCTGACAGAAGCTGAAGTCAAAGGCAAAAATACTAAAAATGCTGCTTCCAGCATGTTGCATAGGAAAAATTAAAGGGTCTGAGACTTATATATCAGAAATGGGGATTGAAAACCAAACATATATTTCTTATTACTATAGCACAACTTATAGTGTATATAACATGATACTCATTATTACATTTGGGAAAATATACATAAATGTGTATCTGTGTGACCCACAAGAAATGCAATTTCTGTGATTCTTCAGAAGAAAAATAATATTCACTGGGAAAAAACATACTAACATTTTAAACAGATTGTGGCAGGAAAACCTCTGAAATGTCTACAGTTGCGAATGTAGTCCCTCATTACAGAAGGGACCTCATAGATTCAAAATAGAATATAGAACTTGAGATGGAGAAAGCATCATAAATATGCATATGGATCCAGTCCAATAATATGAGTCTTTACTGGTAGAAAAGCTTTGTCATTTTGGCCAGAGAAAAAGATCTGAAGATGGAAGAGGGATGAGAATTCAGTGCTGCTGATTTCAAAGAAGAAAGGAAGGAGTCACAAACCAAGGAGACACAAACCGAGGAACGTACTTGGCTTCAAACCCCGCAAAGACTCTACTCAAATCTTGAGTTTAACTCCTGGAGATCTGTACAGGACTTCCACCCGACAGAACTGTTAGGCAACACATTGAGGTTAGGACCAGCTGATAATGTGTTTCGGCACCAACAGACGATTAATACAAGACTATTTTTTTTTTCCTCTCTTTTTGTCTCACGTTCTCCCTCAAGCCCCAGATGATCCGGAACTTATTATTTCAGGCTGGCCTGGAGCACAGGAGAGATCCTTCTGCCTCTGCCTACCAAGTACTGGGATTAAAGATGTGCACCACCATGCTCAGCTGCAAGACTATTTTTTAAACACTGCCTCTGTGCTTTCATTCCTAGTTTGGCCCTGCTTTCTTAAAAGAGCTGCATTTTATGTGGCTGATCTACATCTACCCTCCATGATGTATACCATGTGAAAAACTGCTAAAGAAAGCCAACCTTTCAAAATTATGAGAAAAATAAGCACCTATATTCTCAGTAATAATGCCGTTTTCTTTAATATCATATTCAGGATCTTTTTTAAATATTTTTTTAAATTTTTTAATCATTTTTTATCTGTACGAGTGTACTGTCTGCATGTAGGATGGTGCACCCGTGTTGTGCAATGCAGTGGAGGTCAGAAGAGGGTGTCAGATTCCCCTGGAGCTGGTGGTAAAGACAGTTCTTAGCTGCCATGTGGGTGCTGAGAATCGAACCTGGGTCCTGTGCAAGAGCAGTCGGTGCTCTTAACTGCTGAGCCATCTCTCCAGCCCCAAAATATTCAGGATTTTTAGGTAGAAGAATATTACTATATAATTAACATTTACTAATATTTTTTAGATTTCACTAGTAGTTGTAAAACTATCATCTGAAATTGCTGAATAACTTTCCTCATATACATGGTGGTTTATTAAAAACAAATGTTTGAACCTTTGGCTTATGCCTTTCCTATTAGGACTGAACATAATTTCTTTTTGAAATGTTGCCCATTTTCTTAGTTCTGATATAATTTTGCAAATCAAATTCCAATTTTCCTATTTTTTTATTTTTATATTTTGGTTCCACAATTTTACCCAGGGCCTTGGCATATATGTGAAGTGCTCTGTTGGAGAAATATCTCCAACATCTCTTTTTATATTTCAAATTCAAATAACTGTCTGTAAGTAATTATGGAAATTATAAGAATTAATGCATGTCAAAATTTCCTATCTAGTTATGTATCAGATAAATCTGTTGTAAAATGTCATAATCAAAATTATGGAATCTCTGATAAGAGAAAAAAACTACATGAAATACTATCTTTCTCTCTCTCTCTCTCTCTCACACACACACACACACACACACACACACACAATTCTTTCCACAAACTAAGCATTGTGTTGACAAGACTGTTCAATGTGTTAAGTACATATCATCTGTAATTAGTGTATTATGAACAAGAAAGTAGATGTTAACATCAGATAGGTGTTACAAAAGGTAAAGATTACACTAAAGAAACATATGACAAATTCTATTATGATCAGAGATGTGCACATACTGAAAGCAGCACATTTTACAGTTTTGTACTAAAATATTAGCTAATTTTTTTTTGCTTCAACCTTTCTCAGAATTACTACACTTTATCTGGAAAATACTATCTATATTTAATTTCAGTGACAGGAGCTTGATGGGCTGATATCTGACTAAGCCTTTGTCACTGTTACTATGTTGCCACACTTAAGGTGACTCACAAAAGAAGACAACCTGCTTCCAAAGTCCACCGTTTTCTAATTGACATTTCTGATAAAGCACTCTGCTATTCAATGCAGAAACACATTATAAATTACCCTTATATTTAATCAAATTAACCAAACACAGCATTTGAAAATTGTATATGCTTAATATCTTAAGTAGGAGGGATAAACACGGAGAAACCGAAAGTGGTTATTTCTATTACAATAGCTTTTTTTTTTTTTAATCTTTTCATTAGTTTAGCTCTCCAAGAAGGACAATGCTTCCATGTGTTCTGTCCTGGCATTTTTATTTATGGCACTGTTGTTTTAAATCAATCACGTTGTTGCTAGAATCTCTAATAATGACAATTTAGTTCATGCTCATATGGTATATTTTATGTTCCATAAATTGTTCTATTGCACTTTATTTAAGTTAACTCTCCCTTCTTTACAATTCTTTGAGGTAATAATTAGTATTATTATCCATATTTCATTGATGATACTGAGATATAGAAGATAATAGTTTTGTAAATTAATTGGTGGATGGACTGAAATTTTGATCCCAGAGTTCTGGCTTCAGAACATGTTAAAACAATTAATATGGTGCTAGAGAGATGGCTCAGCAGTTAAGAGCAACTGCTGCTCTTACAGAGGACCCCAGTTAGATTCCAACACACAGATTCATAGCTAAAAACCATCTGTAACTCTCATTCTGTGGGAACCCAATACTCTCTTCTGACCTCCACGGGCATTGCAAGACATAGGTGCACTTATACACACGCAGGCGATGTACTCATACACATAAAATAAAAATAATAACATATTTTGAAAACAATTAATGTAATTTTCACAAAAAAATGAAGACCAGTAATTGTTGAAGTAGTCTTGTTTTTCTCTCTAGGGTTAATTGAAAATTCACATTATACATAATAAATGTGCTTTATAAAAATTCTGTGGGAAACTCTGTAACTGTAAAAAGAAAACAATGGCTGTAACCTACAAGATATAAGTGTAGGAAAAGACATCTATATTAGACATTAGTTGCTCAGGAATTAAGGTCAACAATCAACAAGCAGGACCTCATTAAACTGAAAAGGCTTCTGTACAGAAACAAAAACAAAAACAAAGCAAAACAACAACAAAAGAGCCCAGGAAGTGAAGAGAAAATCCACAGTGTGAGAAAAGCTTCACCAGTGATGCATCTTACAGAAGTTTAACATCCAGAATATACAAAGAACTAAAAAAAAAAAATAATAAAACAGTCAAGTAAACAAGTGATCCATTTAAAAGATGGGTAAGGATCTGAATAGAGAGTTCTCCAAAGAAGAAATATAGATGGCTAAGTAACATCTTAAAAAACTCAACACTGTTAGTGATTAGGGAAATGCAAATTAAAATGAATTTAAGATTTCATCTTACCACAGTGAGATTGGCTAAGATCAAAAGAAAAATTAATACCAAATGTTGAAGAGGATGTGGGGAAAGGGGGGATACTTTTTCACTGCTGGTGGGATTGCAAACTCTTGCAACCCATATGGAAAGCAGTGTGGAGAACGCTTATAAAACTGGAAATTAATCTACCATTTGACCTGGTTATGCCACTGCTTGGCATATACCCAAAGGACTTATCCTATTGCAGAGGTAGTTGTACAACCGTGTTTGTTGCTGCTCTTTTCACAGTAGCTAAGAGGTGGAAACAACCTAAGTGTTTCTCAACTGATGGGTGGGTAAATGAAAATGTGGGCTATTTGCTCAATGGAGTTTTACTCAACAGTAAAGAAAGATGGCATTGTGAGATTTGTGGGTAAATAGATGGAACTAGAAACTCTTATGCTAAGTGAAGTAACACAGACTCAGAAAACTAAATGATCTATGTTGTCCCTTATTTGTGGATCCTAGCACCAAATCCTTGTATGTGAGTATGTATCCTGATGTAACTGCAGGAGCCAGGACAATGTCAAGAGCCAGTGAGGTAAATGGGGAAAAGGAACCTGAGAAAGAAGAGTAGTGGGAGATGGGTGTTATTAAGGGAGAAATGGTTATATGTGGAAATTTGGGGACAAAGGGAAAGAAAGAGCTTGAGAAAGTAGTGGGACTAGGAGACTGGTATTATCAAGGGAGAAAAGGGGAAGATGAGGACATTTGTAAAAAACCCAAAGGAATATTAGTCTGACAATCTCATGACAAATTACATATATAATAGCTGTACATGTGCCAGACAGAAGGAACCTTCCTTTGAGTTGTTGGCCAGGGTATTCTAAGAAACTATGTGAATTATGCAGGCCATTGTCACACCCTTCGATTGCCTCCTAGAACTTGAACGTAAGATGCTTTTGCTGAAGACAGGATATACTCTGGTTACATTAGACCAGTGGAGCTAGAACTCACTTGGAAGCCACCTCCCCTGAAGGCTGCTCTCATAGCTTTGGAGAGCCCTACACAAGCTGCTAAGGGAGAACAGCAATTGATGGTCTAACCCTAGCTTCAAGCCTGAATAACCACATCAACGACTGGCACAGCAAAGGACATTGGTGCAGTACTGGCACTTTTATTATTTTGTCTTTTTGAGACAGGGTCTCCTTGTAGCCCCAGCTGGCCTGGAACTTGCTACATCACCCAGGCTGGTCTTGAAATTACAGAGCTCTATGAGTTCTGCCTCTGACTCCTGAGTGCTGGGATTAAAGGCATGTGCCACCATGTCCAGCTAGCAGTGGCACGTTTAGCTTGGTGGTAATCAATAGCTGCCTAATTTGACTTAAAATCCACTCAATGGGAGGAAACTCATGTCTGGTACTGTAAACATAGCCAAATACATATGAATGGAGACCTCATTGATCTTAGGGAAATCCCCAAGGCTGTCACATCCCTAGACTAATGTGACTTCTTACTAAGTCCAAAATATCTATCCTTATATTTACAGACAAATAACTCAGTCACTACTCATCAAAGAAGCTTCTTTCATGATAGATGAAGACTACTACAGACTACCACAACTGGTCACACACAGACATTTTCTGTGAAATTCCCAAGCCTAAGCAAGCAATCTCAACACTTACAGTTCAGGACACATAGAACGAGGGGCCAAGTGTACATTAATGTATCTCTGAACTAGCATTTAGGAAGCTCCCTCATGCAACAGGGGGCTAGGAACACAAAATGTCATAGATGACCAAACTGTGCAGTAGTCTGCAGAGTTTGAGTCCTTGGACAGGACCCTTATATTAACCTTCACTCATCCAGGGCTCAAGGACCATTGTGAAAGAAGTGGCAGAAATACTGTAAGAGCAAGGGAATCCTACCAGGTCCTTGGACCCTGCTTCTATGAATCTGCAGCAGTGGTGTCAGTATGTGTAAGACTCATGCAAACTCAAGAAGAAAAAAAAAAAAAAAAAGCATGGAACTGGGCAAAGGCCCAGCAGACCCTAATCTTCGCTGAAGAAATATTAGCAGCTTATTTACTGTTGTGTGAGAAAGAGCTGTTCTTCCTAAAGCAAGGGATTCTTGATAGACTGATTAGAGCTCAGTGGATGACCTTGCATTGAGGAACATGTAGGGACACCAATTTGGCACAATAGGTTAAGGCACAAATGATAGAATGTGTGAATTACAGTAGGAGTGGTGTTGAGTGTGCCGGTGAGGAAGGAGGTGGATGTGACTAAGATTGACTGAGATGTTCTGTATCAAATACATAAATTCACTGAAAAATTTTAAAACACTCTACTATTTTTCTTAACTGATGGAGACTATTCTTGTCATAAACTAGGAAGCTGTGATTACATTAAGAAGAAAGCGGGCTGGAGAGATGGCCTAGCGGTTAAGAGCGCCGACCGCTCTTGCAGAGGACCCGGGTTCGATCCCCAGCACCCACATGGCGGCTGAGAACCGTCTGAGACTCCAATTCCGGGAGAACTCCAGTTCCAGGGGAATCCGAGACCCTCTTCTGACCTCCGCGGCATTGCACGACACGGGTGCACAGACCTGCATGCAGACAGTACATTCACACACATACAGAAAGAAATAAAATTAATAAAAAAAAAATGTAAAAAAAGAAGAAAGCTCAAAGGTGTCAATGGGGCATCTCTGAGAAGGATGTGAAGAGAAGAGTATGTCAATCTGTCAGTAAAAGGGCTTGGGACTTAGGAATTATCAAAGAAACCTTGAAAGGAGCCAAAAAAGTGAGATTCATTTTATTTAGAAAGGCAGAAAGAAAAGGGAACGTGATGGCTCTGCCTCTATGTGGTCATGTTTGCAGCTGTGCTGAGCCTGGAAATGAAATGGTTTTGAATGTATCTTAATAACCTTAACAAAATGCTTCTGTGTGATAACAATACTTTATATGTCTTAGCCCCTAATTCTTTTTCAAATGATTGCTTTATCCTCTCTGTAAATTTACCAGGAGGAATGATTATTGCTGATTTAACAAGTGGAAGAAAGGGAACATATGCAAAGAGCTGGAAATGAATCCACTTGGAACCAAGTGTCTTGAGAGCTCCTGCTGTCAGATGACCTGGACTCTAAGAAGGTATGGAGGGAACTGAATTTATGAACCATATTATCAGCTTCTAAAAAGGCTGAATCTGAAAAATTATACAAATCAATTTAATTAATACATATTGGAAAAAATTCTAGAAAGAAAAAAAGTTCTGTGAGAATATATCTCAGATATTTTTTTGCTGTATTTATTTATTTATTTTTTTAATTTATTTTTATTGATGCTTTGTGTATTTTGTACATCATTTTCCAATTCAGTTCAGGCATATATCCCCTTCCCTTCCCCCCCACCTCACCCCTACCCATCGCAGATTGTGCATTCTGCCGTAAGTTTTCTGCATCTTTCTCTGCTTTTTTGTTTTGTTTTGTTTTCATTTTTTTTTAACAATAGGTGATAATTTGTGAGTACAAGCATCCTTCATGTAAAACCAATTTGCAAGCAGTTGTGCCCAAACCCACACAGCTCATTGACTTTGATTTTATTAGCAAGGGGAGTTGATTCAGAGATGCTATACATTGAGATTCCTGATCTTGTGGACATTTTGACAAGAGTGGAAACTCTAGCATCAAAAGAAAATTTTTGATTTTTTTTTTTTGGTCTTTTTTGAGACAGGGTCTCCCTGTNTTTTTTGTTTTGTTTTGTTTTCATTTTTTTTAACAATAGGTGATAATTTGTGAGTACAAGCATCCTTCATGTAAAACCAATTTGCAAGCAGTTGTGCCCAAACCCACACAGCTCATTTTTTATGGAATTCCTTTTTCCTGGGCTGGAGAGATGGCTCAGTATTTAAGAGCACAGGCTGCCCCCTCAAGATGACCAGTGGGTTGGTACCCAGCACTTATATGGCAGTTAAAAACTGTCTTTAACTCCAGTTCCAGGGAATAAGATCCCCTCTTCTGACCTCTGTGCGCATTTCATGCGTGTTGTGTACATGGCTACATGCAAGCAAAACTATTCATCTTCATGAAATAAACATAAAGGAAAAATAATTATTGTTTCCTTTAATTCAATGTATGCATTCAAAAAGTTTAACATAGAAGCAAAATTATACACATTGATACAATTTGGATCACCTCACTTAATATTTCCCATTTATTTTCTAATTTCTTTTTTCCTAAGAACTGAGTAACTTTCCATTGGGTATATGTGCCACATTTTCACTATCCATTCTTTAGGTGATGAATGTCTAGGCTGATTACATTTCCTAGATATTGTGAATAGTGCGTCAATAGACATGAGATGTGTAGGTGTCTTGGACTTAGGACATACAGTCTTTGGGTAGATGTCCAAGAGTGGTATAGCTGGGTCATATGGTAGCTCTTATAACTCCTTGAGCAATCTCCATGCTTATTCCCATAATGGGTGCTATAGTTTACAGTCCAACCATCAGTGATCAGGGTTCTCCACAGCATTGCAGCATTGTTGAGATTTGTTTTTTTAATCATAGCCATTTTAACTGTGGTTAAATGGAACCTAAAAGTGGTTTTAATTTGTATTTCCCTGATGTCTACGGATATTGAACACAAGAAAATATTCATTGGACTTTGTGTTTCTTGTTTTGAGAATGTTAATTTCATTTAGTCCATTTATTGATTGGTAGTTTTGTGGTTTAGTATTTAATTTTGCAGTATATATTCTAGATAACAACCCTTCGTCTGAGGTGTAGCTGACAATGATTTTTCTCCCATTCTGTGGACTTTTTTGTCTGTTAATATTTTTTATTGCTATAAAGAAGCTCATAAGTTTTATGTAGTTCCATGTGCTATTAGAATCCTAATATGAAAGTTCTTGCCTAAACCTATAAATGTATTTCCAGTGTACTTCCTGGATTTCCCTATAGCACTTTCAGTGTTCAGAGTTTTAAATTAAGGTCTTTGCTCTATTTTGAGTTGATTTTCGTGCAAGGGGAGAGATCTGGCTCTAAGCCCCTTCTATTGCATGTGACCATTAAGTTTTCCAGCAAGATTTTCTGAAGCTGTCTTTTTCCTATTGCATGTTCTTGATATCTTTGTCAAAAATTAGGTGGCCAAAGCAGTGTTGGTTTCTTTCTCATTCCTTCCACTTATTTCTTGGATTTACACTTCTATTTTTATGCCAGTACTAGGTTGTTCTATTATTAATTTGAATTCAGGCATTTTGTGCCATTGAGCTTTAAATATTCACTGTCAGATTTAGAGTCCCCAAACATTTTTTCCTATGTTTTAAACTGTCTTGTCACACTAATAATTATTTCCTTCTCTGTTCAGAAGCTTTATAATTTGGTATAATTTTTAAATCAAATTTTGCTTGCCTTTTGAGTCCTGTCCAAATAACCTTGGCTACTTCAAGGCCCTAAGGTATTGCTCCTACACTTGCTTCTAGTGCTTTCAAAAAATAATTCCAAGTCTTACATCCAAAGTATACTGAGTTCCTTTCATTATTTTCCTTTTACTTTCTTTTTATTTTTAATTCAAGGGTTCTCACTATGTAGCGCTGGCACAACTGGAACTTAGTTCATAGTCTAGGATGGCCTTCACTTGATGTCTTCTCACTTCTAGTCCCTGAGTGCTGGGACTAGGCATACATTTCCCCCATACCCAGCTTATATTGAATTTGGTAACTGAGGAAAGATAGGTATCTCCCTTCATTCTTCTGTATATGGCTATTTAATTCTTCCAGCACCATTTAAAAAAAGTCAGTCTTTTCTCTAAAATGTGTTTTTATCACCTTTGCCAAAGACTACTTGACTGTAGATGTCTGGGGTTACTTCTTGGATTCCTATTTTGTCCCAGTGTATTTTATGCCAATATCATTATTTTTATATTAGTTATTTATTTGTTTGTTTCTATTATATGTTTACGAATATTTTGCCTGTGTGTATGTAAGTGCACAAAGGTATGCAATGCCCACAGGACAAAAAGAGGGTATTGGATCACCTGGAACTAGAGCTATGGACAGGGGCTAGCTGTCTTGTGGGTGCTGGGGCTTGAACCCAGGTCCTCTGCAAAAGCAGCTAGCTGTTAACCACTGAGCCATCTCTCCAGTCCTGACATTTTGTTTCTCATAACAGCATTATATTGTTTCATATCAAGTAGTGTGATACATTTTTATTGACTTCGTTTTCCCCTAGTTGTTTTGACTCTTATTTATTTATTTTTTTTGTTTCAGACAAATTTCAGGTTTGTGTAATTCCAGTTCTATGAATATTGTTATTGATACCTTAATATAGTCCACTGAATTTAGAAATATATTGTGACTATATAAAAATTTGACTAAGGAAGGTCACATTTGCTGAAATGTTAGTTATCTAAGTTGTATCAAACTGCATTGAAATTTCCAGCTAAGTGAAATGCAGTTGGGTGGGTATCACAGCACCATTTTCTGATTTTTATGATATTATGGGAAAAGTATCTTCTAGATTTGATCACGTATTCTATACCATGCTTTAGTATGGGAAAATAAGCGGATAAAAACTGTTCTAACCCTGAAAGCTTTGGCTCCTTGACTCGCTTGATTTTCATCTCGGTTTTACAAATTGTGGTAGGCACTTGTGCACAGTGATTATATTGGATTATGTTGACATACTGAAGCCATCAAATCAGCTGTGGAACAAAAAGGGACTGGGGCCAAACGATGAGCTCAGTAGGATACAGAGGAGAGCTAAGTCCAAACAGTTTTGAAAGAGTGGATCTCAGTGAACATAGCCGGGACGCCAGGTCCAGTGCTACTGCAGTTGGGATTACATGCTTGCAAATATGGATTATCCCTACCTAGTTAACTGAGCCCAAATTATAGAGAATATTTGTTAAATTATTTGGTGCATCTATGTGTGTGTATGTATGTATGTATGTATGTATGTATGTATGTAGGTATGTGTATATGTGAGAATTTGCTTTAAAAAACCAGAAGAGGGCACTGGATACCCTTAAACTGGAGGTGCAGGCAGTGGTGAGCTGCCTGCATATGTGCTGGGAGCTGATCCCTTGTCTTCTGAAAAGTAACAAATATTCTTAACTACTGACCCATCTCTTTAGCCCTGAGAATGTTTAATAAAAACAAAATTCTCAGACAAAGATAGGCATATAACTGTAGTATATATTTAGAAGGCAATCAAAGATATACAAAAAATGAGCAGAGTTGTCACTGGGAATATCCCATAGGGAGATTATTCAGAAATGACAGTAGTGATGAACAGATAAGGCCATGGGAAAGAGGGCAGAGTACAGCATCTGCCCTGCACAGGTGTCTGTTCCAAAGGTCACGACTTTACTTATTACCCCCTCATCCTACTCATTCTAATCATGTCTGTTATTGAACTGAGATAAAAGAATTTTAGAACCAGAAGAAGTCATTCATAAACAACATAAAGCAGTAGAGCATATATGTAGATTATTAATAAAGATCAGAGGATTATGCTTCTATTCAAGTCTTGGTTAAGAGAGTGACATTTAACCCATATTACTAAGTTTTTGATGCTTCATGTGTTATTATAATTTAAAACTAATTGAAATATATTTGCATCTAGATTAGAAATAGACTTAAGAAGAGGGCTATGAAATCTTTGTGAATATAGCACATATATATATATATATATATTTTTTTTTTTTTTGTTGTTGTTGTTGTTGTTGTTGTTGTTGTTCCTGAAAGCAGATTCTTGACTAGAGTATTGATTCATTTTTGCTGGAGAAATCTTGTTGAAGACTACAGAAAAGGTCACTTTTCTGCAAAATTACTTTCATTATGTTGTCCCTGAAGGTAAAAGACAAGTTAATTTAAAATTGCAATTATATCTTCATACCAATTATATCTAGATTAAAAATAACAAGGAGATTTTTGGTTAAATTTTAAGCAGTGAACTTAGCTTAAATGTCATTAAGACTGTCTTTTATATTTAAGTAAATATCCAACAGGAGCTTGGTTATCCAAAATTAAAATGTAGTCGTTTTAATAGTTATAATCTTACATAACTAATTTTAATGGCAAATTAGAAATTTACTGAGAATATTTTGATGTCTATTTTTATCTTGTAGAGGAATTTCAATGAATATATTATCCATTTTCAGTAAGCAGACAATTATTCTTACTGTGGAAACAATACCCTTGTTGATTGCTAGGACAGCCCTACAGTTCCTAAAGTACATGATTCTCAAAAAATTCAGTTTTCTCTAGGTTCACAGGGAGTGGAAAATATAATTTGTAGTTTCCATTTTGTGATCCGTGTCTTATACATCTTGTGCCGTTTATCAGAACAGAAAGTGAATCTCAGAGCCAAGTCACAAAAGTAGTAAATGAATTTCCAGAAAAGATATATACCTAAAGTCAGATTTTATGTAATATGTGTTCTTGGCCTTGTCCCCTCTGGGGACATTTTATCCCAGGTCACAACTGTTAGCCTTGTTCTCCAGAGCTGCCTGTGTTCCTGCGCCTACTGTTGGTGCAGGATGCTGAGCTCTTTACAGGGAAATTGGACAGTTCCTCTGGCACCCCAGCCTTAATGTTACTTTCTGGAACCAGAAGGCTTCATGGACTCTCTCAAGCCAAGGGCAGAATTGTATGGTGTGCACAGGGCTGTGCTTTCAGGACAGTAGCTTTCTAGTCTGGTAATGAGGATGGTCAGCTGTCGGCCTAGGCTGGAGGATTGCTGGTGGACAACACCTCCTTTTCACACCCTGCTCTGTGTCAGCACCTGCTGCTTCGTTCTTCTCATTAGCATCACATTACTTTTTAGGGCCCTCTTGCCCAGAAAATTGGTTTGCTCATTAGAGGAACTTCTTAAAGACCCATCTATTCCGTACTGACCACTGAACTTGTGAACCGCTGTTAAGGCAGAGAAGATCAGTGTGAAGAAAATGTCTACTTAATTTAAAACTCTAATGTGAATTTGATGGCTAAAGTTCTTTGCATGCCTTCATCCGTTCTGAATGGTTCTATCTTGATTTGGACTTCTATGCTAATGAGACTCCCTCTGCAAAAGAACTGACTTGGATCAAATTTCAAATTAGTGCTTTCTGACCCAGCCTCTGAGCACTGCCACTAACTATCCTGTTCCCTCACCATTGCAGGAATCAATAAGCTCAGCATTGCCTTTTCAATAGATTGTTGGTAATTTGGGATTATCTTTTGCCAATTTAAGACACACAGTCTTTTCTTCAGGTGCTCCTATTACCATCTGAGGAGAGGGGTTCTATATACAGAGTTTGTCTCAAACGCAGAGTCAACCTCTAGACAGTTCTTGGTTACCAATGATAGAGAATAGTTGCTTGGTGGCTATGATGTCAACTATGTGGCATTCCTTAAAGACTGGAATTTTAAAGAGAAGTCTTTGTGGGAAAAGATTATGAAGGCAAAAAGTCCTGTCTTATCAGGTGCATGCTGCCAAAAGTAGAATGTTGGGTGTCCTTGTTTAAGTCCATTTATATGAAGTAGAGGCAGTGACACAGACATTTTACTTAGTCTTAGGTAGTATTTAACTTCTTACTAAGACTGCATAAAATGAACTATGGAATATCCCCTTGATAGGATAGCCGATTTTTATCCTTTTGGTATCTATCATATATATTGAAATATCTGGTTTCCAAAATAACGAATACTCAGGTAGTTCCTATCATAACACCACATCATTTATTTAATTATTTTCCACAGAACATTCAGATATATTTTGTTTGATATTGTTGGATCTTCTGGTAAATAATGCAACATTATATATGTACTTGTGAGATTTGCATTGCTGATTATAATGTCAAAAAATCTGAGTGCCATGAGCATGGCTTTCAGTCCCAAGGAGTCCAGTACACAAACATTATGATGCAATCTAACTTTATTATTTCCACACAGGTTAATTATATCAATCTTAATTCTGTCCTGTTCCCAGCCTAATCTGCAAGGCTGCTCACTTGTAGCATGTTTTAACTTCCTGGAAGCTATGGGTAGGGTCACTGCTAGGGAGTTTCAAGAAGTGGATAATTGGCTTGGAGTGGATCTCCAGCCCAGCGCTGTGGCAGTTCAAGTGGCTGGGTCGAAGATGGCTCTGCAGACCAGCGGGTTCAGCATGTACTGCAGGCAGCGTCTTGGAACCTGTGTCAACTGGCAGCATGTTGGGTGTCTCACAGGGTGTGGGGGTGGGGCTTCCTATGAAGGGTTTGTGAGCGAGATGGTATCTCACACACAAGGGGAGTAAGAGAGCACAGACCATTTGCTAATCTGGGGCTAGTACCTGAATCCTCAACCATGGACAAGTGATTGTCTGTCTATCTGAGGTTCATGCCAAAGTCCGGGGCAGGCAGGGGTCCGGGTCTGGTTATCTTGTCTTTGTGTCTCCTGCTCCCTTGCCGCCTAATCAGCTCTGCACCTTTGGCTTCAGGCATTTCCCACACCCCTTTGTGATTGAGCAAGTGCAGGAGAATTTATCTGAGCAGCCTTTGGGCCAAGATGGGTCTCTTAACTAAACTACAGTTAACATAGAAAGTAACATCTAAAGTTACTTCAAATCCACACATTTAGTAATGCTAATTATGCTCCTTACACTGAGTCAATCTTAATTATTAAAAACCTGGGATTTTTCTGTGTAGATCATGCTGGCCTCGATCTCACAGAAATCTGCCTACTTCTAGATCCCAAGTGCTGAGATCAAAGACCTGCTCCACCACAGCCAGTGGGTTTTTTTTTTAAATTTACCTATTAATAAATTCCTGGTATCATCAAAAGGCTGGGGGTCAAATACCAAATAGTGTTCTTACATGATTCTTTTATAGCTATTCGTCCATGTTCAATGTTTCCCCAACTACCTGAAATGGTTAAAACCAGTATAAACAACTCCTGGCTGATTAGCGTCCAAGTATCATTATTTTGGGTATTATATTTGGAAACCCACTGTTTCCTGCAGTTGGTTATATGTTGTTCATTCAGGTTATCCTCAAAGAGATCAAATGATAACAATAAAATTCAATGATAAATACATTGCAATATGATATGCATTTCTTCTCATTATCAAAGTCTTTTTAAAAAAGAAAAACCTGGGACCGAGCCTTTCTCTTTTGGACACCGGGAGGAAGGGGGGTTGCGGCCGGCTGCAGGCCCGTCGAGGAGGCAGTTATGGGCACCGTCGCCAGGGAAATACATACAGAAATTATCTTAAGTGAAGTAACACAGTCCCAGAAAACGAATGGTATCCCTCATCTGTGAATGCTAGCACCAATAACCCAGTTGTAAATATTCCATGTGGGGAGTGATGCATATTGGAAAGAACAACAACAACAGAAAAGACTGCAACAAGAACTGGCTGAAACGATTGTAATTTTGTGTCAGTAAGTAATCCATAAAGTGCCAACATGGGAAAGAAATGGACAAAGGGGAAAAAAAACTGTTGCAGTTGATGATTCCTCTGAGTCTTCAGAACCTATGTGTAGACATCTTAGAAAAGGATTGGAACAAGGTAATTTGAAAAAAGCTTTAGTGAATGTGGAATGGAATATTTGCCAAGACTGTAAGACGGACAATAAAGTAAAAGATAATTCTGAGGAAGAAACAGAAGCAAATCCTTCAGTTTGGCTGTGTCTTAAATGTGGCCATCAGGGCTGTGGCAGAGATTCTCAGGAGCAGCATGCCTTGAAGCACTACACCAAGCCAAGATCTGAGCTTCATTGTCTGGTTCTTAGTTTGGACAACTGGAGTGTATGGTGTTACATGTGTGATGAAGAAGTACAGTATTGTAGTTCAAACCGATTAGGCCAAGTGGTTGATTATATTAGAAAACAGGCTGGTGTTACAACTCCCAAAGCAGCAGAGAAAGATAATGGGAACATTGAACTTGAAAATAAAAAATTAGAGAAAGAGAGTAAAAATGAACAAGAGAAAGAAAAAAAGGAAAACATGCCTAAAGAAAATCCTCCCATGACCTCCATTTCCCAAATAACCGTGAAAGGACTCAGTAATTTGGGAAATACATGTTTCTTCAACGCAGTTATGCAGAATTTGTCACAAACACCAGTGCTTAGAGAACTAATAAAAGAAGTGAAAATGTCTGGAACAATTGTAAAAATTGAACCACCTGATTTGGCACTAACATTTTATTATTATATTCAGGAACCTTTAGAAGTGAACCTTGAGCCCCCGGGCCCTCTTACTTTAGCCATGAACCAATTTCTTAATGAGATGCAAGAGACCAAAAAGGGAATTGTGACACCTAGAGAGCTGTTTTCTCAGGTCTGTAAAAAAGCAGTGCGGTTCAAAGGCTACCAGCAGCAAGATAGCCAGGAGCTACTTCGCTACTTACTGGACGGGATGAGAGCAGAAGAACACCAAAGAGTGAGTAAAGGAATTCTTAAAGCATTTGGTAATTCTACTGAAAAATTGGATGAAGAAATAAAGAATAAAGTTAAAGATTATGAAAAGAAAAAGCCAGTACCAAGTTTTGTGGACCGCATTTTTGGTGGTGAACTAACTAGTACAATTATGTGTGATGAATGCAGGACTGTCACCTTGGTTCATGAATCCTTCCTTGATTTGTCTCTCCCAGTTTTAGATGATCAGTGTGGTAAGAAAAGTATAAATGATAAAAATCTGAAAAAGACAATGGAAGAAGATCAAGATAGTGAGGAAGAAAAAGATGATGATAGTTACATAAAAACAAGAAATGACATTCCTTCAGGAACAAGTAAGCACTTACAGAAAAAAGCAAAGAAGCAAGCCAAAAAGCAAGCTAAGAACCAACGAAGGCAACAAAAAATTCAGGAGAAATTTCTTCATCTAAACGATATCTGTGCCACTGACCACACTGAAAATAATGAATCTAAGGCTGAAATGTCACTTGTGGGAGAAGTGGATGTTGAATCCAACCATATTTCACAAGAGGAAGTTACACACACAGAAGTCCATTTTGATCAGAAAGATTTAAATGGCCAAGAGAAAAGGATAGAAAGTACAACTGACAATCAAATCTCCCCAGAGGAACTAGGTATGAACAGTGTCAGTATGGATGATGATCTGGAGGTTTCGGTATCTCCTGAATGTATTGGGAATTTAAATGGTGCCTGCATGGAGGACAGGAACAGTGACCTGGACCTTACCAGTGATTTTGAAAACCTTAATTTAATGCTGCTCTTCATCCTGATGAAGTAAATATAGAGATTCTGAATGACAGTCATTCTCCTGGTACAAAGGTTTATGAAGTTGTAAATGAAGATCCAGAAACTGCTTTCTGCACTCTTGCAAACAGGGAAGCTTTTAGTACTGAAGAGTGTTCAATCCAGCATTGTTTATATCAGTTCACCCGTAATGAGAAACTTCAAGATGCAAATAAACTGCTGTGTGAAGCATTCACAAAAAGACAATTTAATGGACCAAAGGCAAATATAAAAGGTGAAAGGAAACATGTTTACACCAATGCGAAAAAGCAGATGCTGATTTCTGTGGCTCCTCCTGTTCTCACTCTACATTTAAAGAGGTTTCAGCAGGCTGGTTTTAACCTAAGAAAAATTAACAGGCACATAAAGTTTCCGGAAATCTTAGATTTGGCTCCTTTTTGTACCCTTAAATGTAAGAATGTTGCTAAAGAAAGCACAAGAGTACTGTATTCTTTATATGGAGTTGTTGAACACAGTGGTACTATGAGGTCAGGACACTATATTGCCTACGCCAAGACAAGGACTACAAACAGTCATGTCTCTAATCTTGTTCTTCATGGTGACATTCCACAAGGTTTTGAAATGGAATCAATTAAAGGGCAATGGTTTCATGTCAGTGATACACATGTGCAAGCTGTGCCTGTAACTAAAGTGCTAAATTCACAAGCATACCTCCTCTTTTATGAGAGAATACTGTAATATCTAAGTGCTTTCTCTAGAGTATAATACACTTAATGGCTTTTATACTGGCTGTAATAACAATAAAACATTGAAGACTTTAAAATCATGTTCATGTAAGTACACAACAGAAGAAATAATGTTTAAACACTGAAGAACAAAATAATTCATAAGTGATTTTGTATTGTTATGGTGGTTTTTATTCATTTTCAAAAAGGAGATTTGAATTAATTCCTCTGCTTAACATGACTGGGCAGTGATTCCCAACACATTAATAAACTGACACTTACTGCAAAAAAAAAAAAAAAAAAAAGAAAAACCTAAAAATTACATTTCTTGACAATTTTATGTCTATGGGTTTTAAAGTCAAAAGCAATTAAGTAATTAATACAATAAAAAGCAGTTGAATAAAATGATCTTTCCTTTAGGGACTCTGGTGGAATTAAACATTGTCTGGAATGTTTATTTGCAGTTGTAGCTGATGGAGTTTCTGATGCAAGCATGAAAGTAGGGCTTCTTTAGTTACATTGTTTCTGGGCTGTCTTCCATGAAAATAGTCACAATTCCTTCCTGATCCCCAAAGGCATGGAACAGTGTGTTCCATATTGTTCCATTATTGTTCCTTAATCCTGAGAGAAAAATTCCTGGTCCAAAATACATTCTAAAATCTGCAAGGTAATTTTATTAATGATGAAACTATGATGCAGTGGCAGTTACAGAAATGGAGAGAAAAACATCTTGTTTATAAACCTCATCAATTATTAGATATAGAAGGACCACAATATGTAAATAGAGATTTAACATATTCAATTGTTCAGTTAAAATTGCCCTCCTTAACTGAACCCTTCTACATGCTGTCTACAAGAAACCCATCTCTCCCTCAAGGACAGACACCACCTTAGAGTGAAAGGATGGAAAAAAATATTCCAAGCATATGGTACCAAGAAACAAGCTGGAGTGGCTATTCTAATATCAGACAAAATAGATCTCAAAGTAAAATTAATCAGAAGAGACAAAGAGCGCCATTACATCCTTGTCAAAGGAACAATGAACCATGAAGACTTCACAATCCTAAATGTCTATGCACCAAACTCTGGTGCACCTAACTTTATAAACACAACACTGCAGGACCTCAAGACACAGATTAATCCTAACACACTAATAGTGGGAGACTTCAACATCCCACTTGACCCCTTGGATAGATCAACTGGACAAAAAATAAATAGAGATACATCAGAACTGAATAATACAATGCAACAAATGGACCTCACAGACATCTACAGATGTCAAACACCAGAGAATATACTTTCTACTCAGCACCTCATGGAACATTCTCCAAAATCAACCACATACTGGGGCACAAAATAAATCTCAACAAATACAAAATGATTAAAATTATTCCATGCATTCTATCAGACCACAGTGCAATAAAGCCCAATATGAACCCCAGAATAAGTCCAACTAGCTACAAGAACACATGGAGACTAAACAACACAATCCTGAACAATGAATGGGTCAGGGAAGAAATAAAGAATGAATAAACGTATTCATGGAACTGAACGAAATAGACAATACAACACAACAAAACCTGTGGGATACTTTAAGGCAGTTTTGAGAGGGAAATTTATAGCCCTAAGTGCCCACATCAAAAAAACAGAAAGGGAACAAATAAACGACCTAACACTGCCCCTAAAAACACTTGAGAGACAACAACAATAACAAATGAACCTGAAACCCAACAAAGAAGTAACAAAAATCAGAGCAGAAATCAATGAAATAGAAACAAAGAAACAAAGAAAGCAATACATAAAATCAACGAATCCAAAAGCTGGTTCTTTGAAAAAATAAACAAAATAGACCTCTAGCCCAGTTAATGAGAGAGAGAGAGAGAGAGAGAGAGAGAGAGAGAGAGAGAGAGAGAGA
>VZQC01007311.1:1025675-1098769 GCA_009823505.1 Rhizomys pruinosus
CAAGGAGGTGAAGAGAAAACCCACAGAATCGGATGAAATCTTTACCAGTGACACAAAACATCAATAAAAAATAAAATTAATAAAAAATTGCCCTCCTTGGGGAAAATGGAACATACATAAGGATGATTACATGAGGAAGGGAAGCAAATGTAGTTTGTCACCATGGCAGTGCTTGGTATTAAAATACTGCTGCCTTCTTGCAAAGCCCAGGTATCTACCTGCTGTTTTCAACAGTTTCGCCTCTTACCAGCACACTACCCCAAACATTGTATTTTCCTGTCTCTATTAGCCCCCATGGTATTCACACAGGATTGCACTGGAAGTGGAATCCATCAAGCAAGAAAGCATCTAGAGCTGTTAGGACCTATTATTTCATACAGAGAAGCACATAACTAAAACCAATACCCATGAATATTGAGACTTTCTATTTGAGAACGAAAGCTGCTTGTTGCAAAATGGCTGTCATAGTTTGCTTTACATTGTCGTGTGAGAAGTAATTTCATGCATCTTATTGGGATGGAAGAGATTGAATATTTTTCATTAATACTACATTGAAACCCAATTACTAAACTGAATTTTAATTCTTAATGTTACTTATTTTTGTGTATTATTCTTCTGTTATAATTTCACAACTCATTTATTCTAGTGTGATGTTTGTTTATTTTTGATATATATTTGAGGAGTCTTTACGTAGGAACACATTTAAAATGCATAAAATTTATTACATATTTTCCAGTTGAAACAGTTTAAGTAACATTAATTTCAGTTGACTCTAAGTTACAATAAAATGTTACACAGAACTGAAGAGTACTGGTATCCTATCTGCTGGAGTGTTTTTTTTTTTTTTTTTCCCTATGAGATAACAAGTCTGCGAGTATCTGAGTATCTTTGAATGAAAAGTAGACTTCCTTAACACATGGGAACTTAACTCAAGAGTCAATGACTCTACATCCTTGCCTTGTGAACTCAAAGAAAGAAATTCAAAGGACAAGGAGGGTCAGCTTCCTGGTTCATTGGCTGTTACAATCAACCATTCCATTCTCTTTTCTACAATGTTCCCTAAGCCTCAGGTGGAGGAACTGTGTTGTAGTTATATTAATTGGAACTCAACACCCTGAAGATACTTATTTTCTGCATTTTGGCCAGTTGTAGGGTCCTTGCAATCATTTCTATTTGTTGCAAAAAAGAAGTTTGAAAAGTGGTGAGAGCTATTCTCATGTGTAGATATAAGGCTAAGTATTTAGAACACAGAAATCATGTTGTCTTAGGAAAATGGCCACCAGAGGTTATCCTCTAGTATCTGTGATCTCTCCCATCACTGAATACCACCTATTTAGTAGGCCTTAAGTAAAATTAGAAGCTGTTGGTTACCTCCAAGATAAAGTGCCGCTGATACACCATTAAGGATATACTGGACCTGGATTGTATCTTCCAGATATAACAGGAAACTGTATCCATGAAATCTGTACAATATGGAAGGAAGCCTAAATAAGACATACTTATGATAAGTCCAATGGTAAATTCCACCAAGGTCCCACCACTAGATGAAGAGCTACAGGCAGTCAATGCCTGCTGAGGAAGGGAGAATCCGTTTTCTCCAGGAACAAGCTCCTTGAAAGGTTATATTGAAATGGGAAAACTAATTCCATTTTGCTCTAGCTGACTTCTGCTTTCCTCTTTGTTTCTACCCAGCCATTCTCACTGCACCCAGCCTGGCAGAATGTCTCAAGCAGGCAGAATACTGGAATACTGGGAAACTTACAAGAAGCAGATAAGTCCTCCCACCTAGCTTAACAGAAATTTTTGTTAACTGAAATCTTTTTAGTTAACTGATCTGGCTCTGGTCTGGCGTAAGCATGGTGATCTGATATAACTATAGTTATTAGCTTTGCCCCTGACATGATGTAGTTGTGGTTTTAAGCTTTATATACACTGCCCTGCTTCTCTTTAGAGTTGAGATTTCTTTGAGGCATTAACCTCTCTGACTGCTGCTATTAATCAATGACTTCTAATTCAAACATTACTAGGTGGCATTCCTTTGTGCATTTTACTTATTATTTATATAAAACAATAATAGTTAAAGAAGAAATTACGAAAGAGAGAGAGAGAGAGAGAGAGAGAGAGAGAGAGAGAGAGAGAGAGAGAAAGAGAGAGTTGCGGATGATGTGGAAGAAGTTGGATGGAGACAAGGGAGTGTACCCATGTATGAAAGTTTGGCCGGGCGTGGTGGTGCATGCCATTAATCCTAGCACTTGGGAGGCAGAGGCAGGCGGATCTTTATAAATTCAAGGCCAGCCTGGTCTACAGAGTGAGTTCCAGGACAGCTGGGACTACAGGGAGACCCTGTCTCGAAAAGACCAAAAAAAGAGAAAGTTTCAAAGAATAAAAAAACAAGGGTGAGCGTTTTTTCCCCTCTTTGTTTTGTTCCAATCTTTTGGAGACAGGGCTCTCCTAGTAGCGCTAGCTGGCCTCTAACTCTTGAATTCTCAATGTAGAGCAGGCCGACTTTGATCTCAGAGATCCAGTTGCCTCTCCCTCCTGTGTGCTGGATTAAAGGTGTGTGCTACCACGCACTGCCAGGAAAGGTGAGTTTTAAAAGGAGTTTCATTATATAGAGAAAGATTAATGCTGAAAGATTTCAGGATTGCAGAAAGAAAGCAAATCCCCCCAAAGCAATCAAAGACCTGGGAGGTTTCTTAGGAGGGAAAACATTTCTTGAGCTGTTTCTCTATGGGCTTTTTATAGGATAACATTGAAACTGGACAAAGACTGAGGTCATTTCTTTTGAGACTAATTAATGTTCTGAGCATATCACAGAATGAGCCAGTGGAAATCTTACAGTGTCTGTGTGTGTCCCCTGGCCCAAACAGGAAGATGTTGCACACTGTTCGGGTGCTGGTCCCTCAGTTCCTCAGTTAGAGTCTTAGTAATGCCTTGAAGCTTCCTTCTGTCCCTGTCTGACTTGCCTTGCTAGCTATATACTTTGACCATCTGCTGGCCATTGTACCGGCTCATGGCTACTCTCTGTGGTGTTAAACTTTGGCAGCCTGTTAGTGATTAGCTAAACTATATTCTCTTGTTCTCATGGCTACGTGGCCAGCTTGTAGCTACCATGGATTTTTTACCTTACTGTCTATGGATAGTTAACTCTTGTCACAGACGCTATGGTGTGGATGCAGTTTTTCTTGGTTACCTCATGAATACTTCACATGTAGTTCCTTGTCTACAGGGTAGCCAGGATGGCCTTCTTTCTAGAATAAGTTGAAGTCTCTTGTTAGAATGCCTCTTGTGCTGGGTGTGGTGGCGCACATCTTCGTCCCAGCACTTGGGAGGTAGAGGCAGGTGGATCTCTGTGAGTTCAAGGCCAGTCAGGACTAAAGGGAGACCCTGTCTCAAAAACACCAAAAAACAAAAAAAGGCAAAAAGCCTCTTGTTAGACTTGTAATACAGTCTGTCAGATTTAGCAGCATTAGAAGCAAGAATATGTGAAAGGACAAGGTGCCCTGCAGAATTCCTTTAGGGGAGCTTTGGGGAGAGCCTGCCCAAACTTGTCTACGCTGTCTCAGAGCCTTGGCCTTCCTCTTATCTAGTCAACGTGGTGAACACATACCCAGCTCCAAGCCCTTTTATCTCTCATCCTCAGTATTTCTACCCATGACATTTTAAGTCCAATATTCTTTTTAACCCTAATATCTCTCCTCAGCATAAGACCCAGATGCATGTATTGATTCAGGGAAATTCCTTTCTGTTTCTACTCCGGGAGTTCTTACCTTTCCATTGGGGGATGACTGAGGATACTGAGATAGTAATTGTTTTTTTATTGCTGTTGCTTCTTTGTTTCTTTGAGTCATGGTCTTGTGATGTAGCCCAGGCTGGCCTCAAATTCATGCCCCTTGTGTTTCTACCTATTAGTGTTGTGATTCAAAGCCTGTTTCATCATAACTGGCTGCATTTTATTCTTTATTTTTACACGATACTAATTTATTTTACATGTTAAACAAAATATATCTCCAAGATAAGCATCACATTTATTAGTTGGTGTAATCTCTTTAATGTTTCTGATTTCAATTTGCTAATATATTGTTAAGGATTTTATACATATGTTCCTGAGTTATATTGAACTATGCTTTTCTTTTCTTATAATGGATTTATCGAGCTTTAATGTCAGGACAATATAGACTTCATAAAATGTTGTGATTCTATTCTTTGATTTTTTTACTTTTTGAAAACATTTATATAATTTTGATATTATATTTTCCTTAAATGATTAGTATTACTTACCATTAAAGCCACCTCGCTTCAGACTTTCCTCTGTGAAAATATTTTTGATTGATTCCTTTACTTAGTATAAATTTACTATATTTTTCATTCTTTTTAGTTTTACTTCTAATTTTATTTGTTATTTTTATTTTCTGCATGTATTTTAAGTGCACCTGTATTGCGTGGTGCCCATGGAGGTCAATCTTTCGCTTTCTTGAAACATAACCATTTGTCTATTCTTCAGAGAGGCAGCATAAAGTTGTTCACAATACTGCCTTATAATAGATTTAATTTCTTTTTTTAATATTTTTTTAAATTTTTTAAAATTTTATTTATTTTCATATGTGTATGAATGTACTGTCTGCATGTAGGTCTGTGCATCCATGTCGTGCAATGCCGCGGAGGTCAGAAGAGGGTCTCAGATTCCCCCGGAACTGGAGTTCTCCTGGAATTGGAGTTACAGTCGGTTCTCAGCCGCCATGTGGGTGCTGGGGATCGAGCCCAGGTCCTCTGCAAGAGCAGTTAGTGCTCTTAACCGCTAGGCCATCTCTCCAGCCCATAATACATTTAACATCTATAGAGATTAAGAAAACCTCTCTCTTATTCCTGACTTTGTTAATTTGTATTGTTTTTTGCTTTTATAAGCTTTAATTCATTTTTGTGCATATGGTGTCTTTTCTGGTGATGGAACTAAAATCATCTTTTATTGGAGCTGTTACTCATATCTGTTTACTGTTCAATTAATTTAGTGTAGAGGCATGTTCATGTGTGTGCAGGTGACTGTGTATGTCAATAGGAATGACTACAAAATGGAAAAAAATCTGGACTTAAAGACTTTTACCTAACATTGCAACCACAAAGTGACTGTTCATAATGTAACAAGCTCATTGATCCATATGCTCTTCTTATTTCATCTGGTCTCCATATTACCCTCAACCCTAGATAATGAATGAATATGAATATGTATCATAGTGCTGAAAGCCACATGGTTTTCTCATTGAAAACAATGAGAGAAATTTGTTTGTTGGTGTGTGTGTGTGTGTGTGTGTGTGTATGTGTGTAATATTCTAAGTTTCAGGATTAGAGAGTAATCTCTCTGATAAGATAAAAATAGGTCCTGACCACTGCTTCCATATTTCATGCAGGAGAAACTGTTTCAATAAAAGAATGAACAAGGCCCAGGATCAGGAGCAGTGGTTCTCAGAGACATCTGAACTCAGGATTCTCAGAATTTGGGTACACTCTTGGCCTTATGAATGCTGAGAGTCAGTCTGTTTATTGATTCAGGTATAACAGTAATATGGCTTAGAAACATCACATATGTATATATATAAATACACCTGAAAGTCAAAGGACAATATTGGATATTGATTCTCAGGTCCCATACACATTGTTTCTGAAATAGAGGCTCTCACTGACATGGAGTTCTCCTAAGTTTGCTGGCCAGCAAGCCCCAGTGATCTATCTGTTTCTGACTCCCCAAGAATGGGATTGCAAGCATGTACCACCATGGTTATTTTTTAAATCTGGATTCTGGGAATTGAATTAATGTCCTTGGGTTTGTAAGGGAATCATTTTACTAATTGAACCATGTACTCAGACCTAAGAAACTCGTTAACTCTTTGTTTATTTATTTATTTATTTATTTATTTATTTATTTATTTATTTTTAGTGTGTGTGTGTGTGTGTGTGTGTGTGTGTGTGTGACTTGCAAGAGTCAGTTCTCTCCTTCCACCATTTGGGTTTTAGGGTTTGAAGTAGGGTCATCAAGCTTGGCAAATTTCTTACCCACTGAGCCATCTCGCAGGCCTCAAATCATTCTTGTTCATATTCATGCAAGATCTATTCCTCCATCAGGCCAAGAAAGCAGCTATCTCCTGTCTGTGCTTTGTCTATTATTATTTTCATGGATTTCCTGTTAAAATTTATATTTTTAGTTTTGTCTTGTTCTGGGTCCTGATTGCACAGCATTTGAAATCTTCATGTATCAAGATACTGCACAGAACACTGTTAGAAATGGCTCAGTAGTTAAGAATATTGGTTGCTCTTTCAGAGCACCTAGGTTAAATTCCCAATGCCCACATAGCAATTAACAACCACTTATAAATCTAGTCCCAGGGGAATCTGACCCTTTTTTCTGGTCTCTGAAGGCACTGCATGTACCTATTACACTTACATACCTGCAGGCAAGCACTCAAATACATAAAAATAAATATAAATAATTAATCAAGAATAGAGTAACATTAATAAAAGGTACTGCACAACTCTGTGTCTATCTACTATAACTATCACTTTGAAATTCATTGTAGACTTGTTTTATTATATGCCAACTCTTGAGTATGAGGCCAAACTGAAAAAAAATATTTTGTCCCTGATCTATAGAAAATAATTGGAAGCAGCTAACTAACTCAACATTATCTTCTTAGGTACAATCCTAAGAATTTGTAGCCAGACACATTAAGTAACTTAGAACACAGCTGTTTGAGGTTATAAAGTAGCAGGTTACTTTTTTTCACAAATGAATAAGAAGATCTAAACTCATTCAGAATAGTTCATAATGCTTGATCCACCTGCCGCATGAAGATCAAGGTCAACCCTAAAGGCAAGTCCTGAGACTTGTGTTCAACTGCGAAGATACCAGTTTTTAAGAACCAAAGGCTATTTTCCAAGGCTCACAAGTAAAGGACAGGCCAGGAATGGGTAAGGACTCTCATCTTTGAAGCAAGGTGATGTTCCATGCGGTTTAACATTGGTTATCAACTGTGAAAATACAGCTGCACTGCACAGGTGTATGCTCACCTTACAAACCTCCCGCATGGCTTTGCTTCATACAGTTCACAAACCTCCCACACAGCTTTGCTTCCTACAGTTCACACACCTCCCACACAGCTTTGCTTCATACATTTCTGCCTCCTGTTCCGACTCTGCTGGATGGCTTACTTTTCTTTTCTCTAAACTTGCCTATCTTAAAATTTTCTTTTTCTTTCTGTTTTTTGTTTTTGGTCTTTTTTCGAGACAGGGTCTCCCTGTAGCCCCAGCTGTCCTGGAACTCACTCTGTAGACCAGGCTGGCCTTGAACTCACAAGGATCCTCTTGCCTCTGCCTCCCAAGTGCTAGGATTAAAGGCATGGCCACCAAGCCTGGCAAAATTTTCTGTTTTTAATGCACCGAATCTTAATAGTTTCTTGAATTTAAACCACTGCTCTCACAAACTCCAAGGGCCTCTACTTTTCCAAAATGGAAAATTATGCTTTCATAAGTTTTACCACATAGGAAAGAAAGGAAGAGAGCATGCATTCCTTTAGGCAGGTAGCCACATAGCTCCTCTCATAAAATATAAATAAATAAAAGAGAAGAAGGGGCTGAACAAAATTATTAATTTATTCCTCACTCTCTGAAGTGGAGCAATTTTGCAAAGGTATACAAGAAATGTCTTGCCAGTACACTCTCTGTGAGGAAGGAGACATTATGATTAGGGAAGGAGCCGTACTTTCTAATAACTCATGATCATGAAAGTTCTCACAGATGATTTCAACCTTGTGAAATACTGCCTATCTCCAATTCTGCCTATCTTGATTTTTTCTGAGTAAATCCCACCGTAAACAGTTCTTGCCCTTGTTTCAGACTGAAGAAATTATTGCTAATAGAAAATTTCTCATGGACGTATTAATTCAGTGACTGGTGTGTGTGTGTGTGTGTGTGTGTGTGTGTGAGAGAGAGAGAGAGAGAGAGAGAGAGAGAGAGAGAGAGAGAGAGAGAAAGGGAAAGAAGGAGAGAAAGAACGTTATGTTCTCTGAAAGCTATGTAAACTGTGATTATTGTTAATTGCTAACTTCACTCCAAGCACGCTTTTCTGTTTTGATGGATTTCGCCAGCTGTACTCAGTGCTTACCCGCACCATCTTCTCATGTCAGTTGGTGACAATTTTTTGAAACAGATCCATATCCCGCAGGTGTATAGGTACTGACATGCAAACCTCAGATGACTTTGTCTTTTTTGGTCCTCAGAAGTCTTCAAGCTCGCATGTCTCAGAGAAAGGGGGATAATTATCTTCTTTCTAACACTGACTTCTAAACATAGTTATAGCTATCCTCTCATTACGTTCTTTCAATCAGGGCATTTCCCTTTATAAGAATTCTGATGCATTAATTTTAAGAAGGCAACCATTCCAAATGCAAAATTTATATCCTTACATTTGTGTTTTGAATTTGGGGCTTATGATATTCGGCTGCATAATCTTACTTTTCTTTGTTCTTTGGCTTTTAGCACTGCTTGCTGTTGCCGATGTTTCTCCCCATATCCTGAAAATGTAGAATAGAAAGAACATTCACATATGCCCTGAAGACTTTCTTTTTGTTTTCTAATAACACTATGTTAGAGTAAGTTTTAATATGCTTGAAATCTTGTCATAAAATAAGAATAATTGGAGACTTACTGAGAATTCATAAAAGCAGTGGTTGTTAATCACTTAAGATATAATAAAACCCACAGGTTATTTGTCTTTTTTTCTTTTCTGTCTCACTGTGGGTGCATTGTTCCCAGGCCTGTAAATAAGATCAGTGCTTTTGATAATCAGTTTCAACCATCTCTCCCTGCTACAGTGGTTTGTTAAAAACATGCTTCTGGCAATCCGTAAGCCAAAATCCAATGCAAAGTTTTCATTATTCTTCACCAAGAGAAAAAGCCTGGAAATGATGCTGGCACAGAGGAGAGAAGTGCTAAGTTGTAGAGAGCGAATGAAAGGGATGCGGGAGTCTGGCCAGGGGAGACAAGCAGCTCCCAGTCAAGGGGATCCGCTAGCCCCGAAGACAGAAACAATCTTCCTTTTATCTTTCAGTTCCACGAGTTGATACATTCACTCTATTGTTAAACTAGTGTGAGTTGGTTTTATAAAAGTTTAAAACAGAGTGTAGTGAAAAACAGGAAAAAAGAGTGATGAAAGGGAATTTTTACAACAGAATAACCCCAACTATCACATCAGTTGATTCAAGAAGAGATAGGTAAAAAAAGAGGATTTCTCTTTGAAACTGTTTTGTTCTTTATTTCCATGAGGAATAAGTAGGCATTTATACCAATACCTACCTCTGAAAGCAGACCTGTGGTTAAGTACTGTTAGATGGCTCAGGCGTCGAGAGCTCTTAATGCTCTAATAGATGGGTGTTCAGATCCCAACACTCACAACAGGTAGCTCACAAAATAGTTTAACTCCAACTCCAAGCCTACCTCTGTGGGTGCCTGTAAACACATGGACACAAACATACACACACATACACAATTTAAAAATTTTAGAAATAGGAATAAAGATGGGCTCTGCAGTATTTGAATCTACAATACAGATTCAAAAGGAAAGGGATTTCAAAACTTTTGGTTTCCAATGGCCCATATGAAAGAAGAAAGGAAAGAGAATGGTCAGTTATCTAGTGATCCCTAATGACTAAATGTTCATCATGTACAATGGGAGATTAAAGGGGCTGAATTCTTTGCCTCTGTCAGAGGGAGTGTGAAAAACCACATTCTATGATGCCATTGGGAAATGGAAGAACAATATCCTAGATTTATGGGAATATTTTCTGTACTGTGATATCTTATTTGTTAAGTTAATTACCACTCACTCTATATTCACTGTGATGGTTAATATTCATTTTCAAATTAACAAGACCTGGAATCACCTAGGAAACAAACTTATTAGCAAATCTATGAAGGAATTTTTAGACTAGGCTAATTGACCCATGAAGATTTGCCTTGAATGTGGGCAGCACCTTTCTGTGGGTTAATGTCCCACACTGAATGAAAGGAATCAAGCAAGCTGAACACCAGCATCCCTCTCTCTCTACTTCCTCAATGAATAGAATATGTAACCAGTGGCCTCATGTCCCTGCCTTACCTGACAAGATGGATGGCACCTGTAAACTCTGTGCTGAAATAAACTGTTTCACCTTTAAGTTGCTTTTGGGGGCATTTTGAAACAGCAATAATCAAAACAACTAACACACACACACACACACAAAATGGTACCAGAAGTGGGGCTGCTCCAGCAATAAACCTGACCATACTGTTATTGGGACTTTGGAATTCATTCGTGGGAGTGATGTGGAAGAGTTTAGATATATGGGCTAAAGAAGTTCTAGAATGTTGTAAGCAAGGCTTAAGCCATTCTGGTGGGAATTGGAAGATTAGAATAGGAAGAAACATGGACACTAGAGGCACAGTTCATGAGTTTTTGGAGATAAATAAGGACTCCACTGGGAAATGCAGTAAAGCCCACTCATGTTATATTCTGGGAAAAAATTTGACCACATTCATCTCATGTCCTAAGAACTTGAGGTAACCTGAATTCAAAAGTAATGGGTTAATTTGCTTGGCAGAAAAATGCTCAAGGCAGAATTGGATTCAGGATATGTCATGATTATTGATCACTACTCTTATCTAGCTATATAGTGAGAGCAATCCTGGCAGAAAAATAGAGAAATCTGTTGTTGGGTAGAGAATATAGGAGTTCAAGTTTGTAAGGAAGGCAGGTTTTGGGAAAGCAGTTCTAACTGTTCAATGGATTAGCAATGTTTTAAGAAACCTGCTGCCATGCCCTGGGATCAGAGGAGAGATGGCTTGAGTGTCAGACTTTTGGAAAGCTCCATCTTGTGATGATGTAAATTCATTTGAAAGGAGAGAGTCTAAGTTGACAATACTGCAGAAAGTATTCCCTGCTCAAAAACAACTATCTAGTAAGACATTTTCACAGATTCATCAACCAAAGCACACAGAGGGTGTGTGTACCTTGGTTCTAAGGGAGCCTGGCTCCACCCAGAACTGGTACTAGAGCTTAAGTATGTCATTCACATAATACTGATTTTACAGATATTAAAGAAACAAGTTGAGGAGGCTATAGAATCTTTGTTTATGGACTTTGAGGCACACTGAACCTAAGCAATGTTTTGTAGTGCAAAATTTATGATAAGAAGACCTCATGAGCCATCACATGAAGCTATAAAGATAAAGCCAGTGTTGCAATGGCAACTGTAGAATATTAGGAGTGCCAACACCACAGATGGGATATCTACTAAGATAAGAGAAATGAAATGGAGCTGGTTCCAAAGAGAGGTTATAGGCAGCATATCTTTGGAGCTGAGATGATTCCAACATAAACCAGAGATGCCAGGCACAGAGTATCTGGTTTGGGTGCTTGATCTGCTGAGTTTCAGTCTTGCCTTGGTCTGTTATTTCCTTGCTATTCCTCCATTCCTCCCTGTTTGAATGGGAATATTCCATGCCATTTCATGTTGGAAGAGTACAACTTGCTTTCCAGGTTATAACAGCTCACTGTTAAGAGATAAGGTTCAGAAAAGACTCTATAGTTACATTTTTTATTAGTTTTTAAATTATTAAAGACTATGTAGACATCGTAGTTATACTGTGTGAATATTTCATTATAAGATAGCCATGAGCCTAGAGAGACATTGGGTGTAAGCTCATGACTTAAAAATATGTGGATGTCAAGTTGACAAAGAGTTTATGTGTGTTGGGTAATATTTGTCAGCCTGTTGACCAAATGTAGACTCATCTAGGAGATCAACCTCTAAGCATGTCTGTGATGGAGTTTTAGATTGGATTAAGTAACTTGGACAGATCCACCATATATGTGTGGGGGCCAGTATTCCATAGGACTTGACTGAATATAAAGAAGAAAATTAACTGAGTATTAGCAGTTGTCTCTCTGCCTTTAAACTTACAATGTAATGTGAGCAGCTGCTCCATGTTGCCATGACTTTCTTGTCATCATGGACTGTATCTTCAACTTGTGATCCAAAATAAACCCTGCCTTTTTAAGTTGTTTTTATTTTTATTTTTTTTACCACAGGTAATTTTCATAACAAAAAGCTGAAGAAGAAAAAAAAAAAAGAAAGAAACTAATACATTCACATAGCCTTTTGGCAAAGGGCAGAATGTACTTAGCTCTACGTCTTAGCCCATAAACTTGGAGTTGAATAGATGGGAAAGCTGTTAATTAAAAAACCAACCCAGATGAAGTTTAAATGAATGATGTTTTAAAATAATAAGAACTTGAGGTCAGCAAGATGATTCAGTGGATAAAGGTGACTGCTGCTAAACCTGACATATCATACCCCGAATTAGATCTTTGTGAAGCATATGGTGGAAGGAAAATAACTGATTCCTGCAAGCTGTCCTCTGTCTTCTACATCCAGCGGCAGAGGTGCACCTATACACATACGAATAAACATATACATAAACAAAAAGAAATGTTTTAAGAAATTGATGAAAAATAATAGAAAAATGTAATTATATATATATATATATATATATATATATATATAACCTAGAAGAAAAGTATAAAAGTTATAATTGATTTAATCAGCAGCCCATTAAAGAAAGACTTGTTGACTAATTAAAAAAAACCACCCAACCCAGAGTGGATCATATCTAATATCCCAGCAATCAGGGGGCTGAAAGAGGAGAATTGCCATGAATTTGAAGTCAGCCCAGGCAGCATAGAAAGTTCTAGCCTGGGTTAGAGTGAGACCCTGATTAGAGTCACACAGATGCACACAGACACACTCACATACACACTAAACAATCAAGGTTACCAATTGTATAGCTAGAGAACTAAGTGCAAGATTCAGATTAACCAACTCTGACCTAGATCTGTAACTATAGCTGAGCATTGATACTCCCTGTGCTTTCCTAAATTATCATCAGCTTGTCAGTAAGCAGGGGCTCCTAGAGGTAGCTATACCAGAGGATGTCTATTGTATAACATGCCAGAAATAACAGCGAAATTAACTTGTATCAAGAATAGCCACCTGGAGTGGTGGCATACACCTTTAATCCCAGCACTCGGGAGGCAGAGGCAGGTGGATCTCTGTGAGTTCAAGGCCAGCCTGGTCTACATAGAGAGCTCCAGGCCAACTGGGACCAATGGGAGACCCTGCTCAAAAATACCAAATAAAAAGAATAGCCAGAGGAACTAAAGTATCATTATTCTTGTGATTTATTAAATAAGCAGTTTATGACTAGGTGATTAGGATAAGATATACACTGTCTGCCTCACCCACTGTGAAATGCCCACCACTCACTGTGACAAGCCACCCATCAGTCTACAAACAGCCATCGAATGCTTAGATAAACTACTTCTAAATTAGCTACCAGGCCAGATCGTCTTTATTAGTAGTTTTACACATTTTAACTGAGCTGGCTTTTCAAATAGAGTCTCTTTCTTTTACCTTGCATTAATTGGTCTGGTGTGGGTAAGAATCAAATTGAGTATGTAGCTTTGTTATTTCACCTGAAATAATAGAAAATATAAATTTCTCAGCATTCATACTGTTTTAAAAACATTTATTATTTTTACATGTATGAGTGTATTGCCTTCCTGTGTGTAGGAGCAACTGTATTCTACCAGGTGAATAGAGGTCAGAAGAGGGAGTCTGATCCCATGGAACTGGAGTTAAGAACAGTTTTTAGCTGCCATGTGAATGCTGGGAACTGAACCCAGGTCTTCTGGAAGAGTACCCAGTGCTCCTAACAACTGAACCATCTCCCCAGCCCTCTACTGCAGTTTTTAAGGGATGCTTTATTACTAAATAATCTTCATTAGTTTAGAAAAATCACATTAATTCCTTTTTGATCATAAGTTTTAAACCAACCACAGAATTGAGCTCCTAAACCAAATAGCCACCCATCTTCCATTCTCCAGATTCGTAGGAAGGCCAGCAAAAGCATAAAGTGTAGTGAAGAACTTCAGAGGCATTGAGATTGGCAATCTGATCTCAAGGCCTCTGAAGGCATTTCAACTCCTTGGAAGGGAATCCTAGCCACCACATCAGCAGAGGATTTGATAATCTGTTTCCACTTCTTAGTTATCTGTTTTCTTCTTCATCAATGTATACTTAATGTATTGATGAGTTTAAATATATTTAAGTGTCCCTAAAACTGTTGAACCTCGAGGCCAAATCTGCATTTGATGAGAAAGACCACATACCACCATGAAAACTGAAGCGTGGAGAACAAAGAACAAGACTCAATTAGTGATCTGTGATTCTCTTAGCAATAAGACATGTGCATATTGGCAAGTTGAGAACTTTTGAGATTTTTGTTAATTGCAGGAAAAATGTAATTATACCTTCTAGGGAATTGGTATATGCAACTGTAGGTCATTCACTACTCTTTTATCGTTTGCCTTTATTTCTGCTCAGAAAATATTCCTCCACCTCTAACAAGAATGCTAATGAAGATGTTTTTGTCTTTCTGAAAACCAATGCAGAGATTTTTAGTGCAATGGGACCTCTCTCAGACCCGTTTTAGGGCCTGATTGTTGTGTTTGGCTCAGGGACCATCAGTGTCACTCTGAGACAGTAACTCTCAGAGTTCCTTGTTTTTAGCCAGTGATGGGGATACTCATGGGAATAAACAACCTGTAAGCAAGCTTTAAGAGATAGTAAAGAAATGTAAGAACTTAAGGGAAATGAAACTGCTGAGAGTGGGTGGGGTTTCCAAGAGAGGAAAAAGCATAAACTTCCCTGTCTAGGGATTGCTATAGGACTATTGTAGTAATAGACAAAGCTTGAGGTAATTGCAATGAGGTGGAGTAGTTCTCTGGGCCATCATAGGACAAGCCAATGGGGGGCCCCTCCACAAGGCACAGCATCTTACTCTATTCATGCACTACTCACCCAGTTAGGGGTGGTTGATGGTCCTCCCTCCTTTATCCATCTCTGACTCCAGCTTTGTTGCTGATTTTGACTATCTGCCTGCTATCAGTCTCTGGCTAGTGTTGCTATCTTTGCAGATGTCTCAATTGCTGTTACTTGTACTAAGCTCTTTGCTCTCATAGCTTCCAAGAAGTATCTATACTTGTTCTTGGTTAGGTACTTGCCCATGGGATGGCCTTGGGTCTTTTTAGAAACAGGTAAGGAATCCATCTTTCCTTAGAGCTTAGTCTGTTGCAATGAGGTGCATAGGTGCATTAGAAACACAACTATAGTGCCCTGCATAGGCACTTGTGGGCTTCAGGGGTAGGGGTATGGAGAAGTTCTAGCCTGCTCTCACTGGCCAAGAGCCCCATCCATCCTCTGATCTGTTTAGTTTGGTTATTTCTTTTTTTTTTTTTTGTCTTTTCGAGACGGTCTCCCGAATAAGCCCCAGCTAGCCTGGAACTCACTACTGAGACACCCTGGCCTTTAACGCACAAAGATCCGGCCTCTTCCACTCTGCCTCCCAAGTGCTAGGATTAGATAAGGCATGTGCCACCACCCCCAGCTAGTTAGGCTATATATACTGAGCTACAACTCTCATATTTATTTACCCTTGGTGTTTCCAGAATTGCTTCCCTGGAACTTTTTTCTTTTTCTTTGCTGGTTTTTTTTTTTTTTTTTTTTTTTTTGTCTCTTGGAGGCAGGGATCTCCTCCTGTAGCTTTCCTATCTGTTCTGGGAACTCACCATGTAGAACAGGGCTGCCCTTGAACTCAAAACAAGATTGCCTTGTCTCTGCCTCTGATGCAGGGTTAAAACCCTGCGGCACCACACCCAGTGCTGCCTGGAATTCTTAATCCGTAACCATCCTCTGAATCACAGTGCATTGCAAGATATGTGAGCAAACTGGAGTTTTCACTATGTGCCATTTTGCTTTACAACCTACACACAGCTCATAAGGATGATCATCTATAACAACTGTGCCATTATAAGACATATACAATGTTGTTTGTCAAATGTATGGAATCTTTGTAGATATGGTACCCTTGTTCTATGCACTCTTTATATCTAACTACATCTTTAATCTGAAAAATATGAAGTCCAACATGAATACCAAAATGGGAGAATTGTGTTTTAGCTAGAGCATGCTTGAGGGATGCTAAGTACTTTGATTGAATTATGAATAACTGATTGAGGGCTGGGAAGAGATGGCTGTTAGAGTTTAGAAACCACGGACTGCTTGGCAAAGAGGACCTGGTTCATCCCAGAACCCAATGCGGGCTGAGAACTGGTTGTTTAACTCTAGTTCGGGGAATCTGAGTCCCTCTTCTGACCTCCGTGGCAGTGCACGACAGGATGCACAGACGTACTATGCAGACAGCAATTCATACACATAAAAGTTAAATAAATAAAAAAGAAGAACTGTTATCAAAAGACTTACAAAATTTCTTCTCCAGACAACTGCTATCAGTAATAAATGCTTTGCAGCCATAATCAGAAGTTTAAACTCAACACTCAAGGGACTGGAGAGTCATTGAAAAATCTCGAGCTTGATTCACGAGTGTTGAGAACAAAAGGAAAGTCACTGAGTATGCTTAAGGAACTCTGGTAAGCACAGTGTGGACGTGCTCTCCTGCTCTTACTAGTATTTGTGATGTTTACCCAGCTTCCCCTTGGTTCTTCACTTCCATCCCCCACTGTTTGTCACAACAGAGGGGTCTTATGGAGTAGAACTTAGAGAAGGGTGTGTTGGTTTTCAAATTACATATTTCAGAGTTCTGAGAAATATTTATGAAAAGTGCAGATTAGAGAAAGAAGGCATGAACAAAGAATCATTGTATATATACCCTGTTAAACATGAAAAGACATCAATAATAAGAGTTACTAATGACGTTGACAAATGACATTTCCGAGTCTGTATATTTATACTAGAAGGTTTATTTAGCGATTTAAATAGTTTGTCAGCCGGTGTGTGACTCATGCTTTAATTCCAAGAACAGGGAGGTAGAGTAGGTGGATATCTATAAAAATCAAGGCCAGCTGTTCTAACATAGCAAGTTCCAGGCACCTGGAGCTCTTGGGAGACCCTGTCTCAAAAGATCATGCCCCCACAAATGGGCAATTGATTTATCTAGTAAATATTTAAAATACTTTATTATTATTTTTTATTGCGTGCAAATCCAGTACACTGGAAGTGGAGCTACTTTGTGAGTTCTGGACCTGAACTCATCCTCACTTGACAAGAGCAACTGGTGATTCTTAACTCGAGCCATTTCCTCTAACACATTACCTAAGTATTTTTTGCCACAAATATTTTCAATGCATTTAAAGACAGGAATAATTCTCCTAGCAGTCTTATTGCTTTAGAACATCCGTAATATAAGGAAAGCCAACTGCGCCAGCAGGCTTCTTCTTTTACCCAGCACTGTTCCCATTTCCCTGGAGGAAAGCATGCTAGTCCATCGATTTTAATTCATTTCCACTAACAACATTTCAGTGAAAAATTTAATGGATTTATTAAGTTTTTAGCGCTCAGGAAATTTTAGATGTTTAGAAACTTGCTATATCTTTGAGTAAGTTTGAAGTCCAGGGAGATATAGGCACTTGGTGACTTTCCTGTGTGAGAGTTGGTGGAGTCATTGCACTTCTGACAGTCACTGACTGGCCCTGAGTAGGTCAAAGTTATCCTACCTTCACGCGGCATTCACTAGCTTTGGTTGATGGTGCTTTATGGTATCTTGGACAATTTTAGAATCAGTTTAGGAAGCCTGTTTGTCTCTTACATAAAAAAATATTTTCTTTTAATAGATCAGTGTTTATCTTTTTTTTAAAAGTTATTATTAATATATATAATATATTAGTTCATTATTATATAATATTATATGCTGTGCAAGGCATATGGTTGTTTTAAATACCAGCAAATAACCTATATATAATTGGACTAGCCATATTATCTTGACTATTATATTTACCACAAATATAACATTTGACTAAAATTTGTTCACTCAGATATAACTGACAAGCACTAATTAGTTCATTGTGTTCATGTTCTTTATTGGATAAAAAATTAACTTCAGTTATATGTGAAACACACGATCAACCAGCACACAAACTTCTGGCGATTAATAGGAATGAAGAAATATTTGTTAACTTTAGATGTATATAGATTGATGTCATGAAATTCCAAAATATAATCAGTATTCTTTTTAGGAAATGGCAGAAAATAATTTGCAGTCCTTTCCTAATCTATTGTTAAGAAATACCTTTTATTAATTTTTTTATTCTATTTTTTGTTGTGATGAATGTAACTGGTTGCATGTAGGTTGGGCCACCCATGTTGTGCAATACCAAGAGGTCAGAAGAGGAGGTTGTGGATTCCCTGAACTGGAGTTAAAGGACGGTATCTCAGCCGCCATTGTGGGTGCTGGAATCAGAACTCAGTCTCTTGCAAGAGCAGTCAGCACTCTGTAACATTAGCCATCCTCTTCCAAGGTAAAGCAACTTTTTAGAACTTTTTAGTATAAACTTTAATTTTGTCTAGAAATATTTTAGTTAAATAATCTTGTAATGTAAATCCATTTCTTTTGGTGGAAATTAATACTGCAGTGTACTTCACATTTTCTTCCCTGACAGGTACCTTAAGGTGTGTTTTATATCCTTGGATTTAGAGCATACTCGATATGGAATCTTTCTTTTTCTGTAGGTTATTAGATCAGAGGGTCGGCCACTGTTGATTTATCTTCTTCCTTCCAAATGCTAGATGTTTCCTGGAACACTGTGCCTGCTGACAGACAGCTTCCTTCTATGGGTCAGTCTCACTCTGTAGCTAACTATATTGCAGCTTTTTCCCCAAAGTCGCAGAGTGCCTAAATACACCTGAATTTAATCATCTTTCCATCCCTTCCCCTATTTTCTGGTTAGCTCAGGTGGAAGTTGATACTCATGGTCACTGGAGGATCTGTTAGTATATTCAGACTGAAAATAATGATGGCTGGTGTCTAATCATTTCTTGTTCATTAGAATCTCTAGAGAAAGATGAGATCAAAAGTCTCCCTTTAATTCAAACCCAGAAGACAAGCCTTCATCCATCTAAGCTATCCATGACTGAATCTGCCACATAGGCCTTTCTAGGTCACATATGTTATTCATGAAACTTTGAATGAGTTACTTTTTTCTTCAACTGATCAACATTTCAGTTTATAAAAGATAATAAGAAATATGGAACTTTCTCCCCCTGTGTCTCATCTGCTACACAGATCAGGGCTAGGTAGACAGTAAATACTGCACACTGCCAATGATGGTAGCAAAGAAAATGATGCTAGGGGTATAAATAGGGCAGTGTGATTGTTCCCAGGGGAGGCTTCTTTAAAAAGAGAAGAGGTGTGGAGAGGAATTAAGCTGTCTCATAATCTATTCCATTAGACTGTATTTCACCCTTGTGTTCTTTTAGCCAACTTTTGCTTTTGATGAGTCATTATTAATTGTATCCTTGTTATAACTGGAGAAAACATTTTCCTCTGAAAATCTGATGCAAATCTTAGTTTGCTCGCCCAAGATGGATGAATATATATGTATGCCTCTCTACCCATCCATATAATGCCTTTTTTATATAATCTTACGGGTTTACATCTCCACGGTCTCCATATAAGAGTCAAGGGACTCTTTCTAAGATATGTTCCAACCTCTTACGTATAAAAATATAACACAAAGCTTATTATTTCATTTTGTAATGACAGAAGACTAAAGGATTGGTATTTGAAATTAATAGTTCTTTTACAATGTAACTTACATAAAAAATATCTCATTTCTTTAAAGTGTTACAGATGTAGTATCTGGAGAAGATGGCTCACGTTAAGAGCACTGGCTTCTCTCACAAGGCACCCAATGGCTTGCAGCAACCCATATGGCAGCTAACAATCCTCTTGTAACTCTAGTTTTCCGGGGGTCAACAACCCTCCCGGACCTCCCCCCACAATTGCTTGACATGGGTGTACGTACACACATAGCATGGAATGCACACATAACACATAAATTAAATAATAAATAAAAGGTCCGTAAGATGGTTTACAGCTCTAACATTTTAATTCGTGTGGGTATACTGTTTATATATTCGTGCTACTATTAATATATCCTGCTTTATTAAAATCCTGAGTTATATTCTGAGTTGTAAAGGTTGGGCGAGGCCTTCCCAGAATCCAGTGGACAAACAGATGTACACGTCCTCCAGAGGCTGTCAATTTTCTGACCACTTCTTCTGTACCTGAGGCTCCACCCCCTGGCTATAAGGGGGTGGGCCCAGGTGCCATCTCTCTCTCCATCTTTCGGTTACTCTCCCCCGACCTGTCTCTCCCTCTCTCCTCTCATCTCTCGCCACTCTCTCTCCTCTCTCTCTCTCTTATCTTTCTTTCTTCGCTGCCTGCCATGCTGCCAAGTTCCACCACATGTCTCAGGTGGCCCTTGCATGTGGCCCGTGCTGGTAATTCAACATGGAAGTAATCTTGTTTCCTGGTGTTGATTTAAGCCCTCATGTGCTTTTTTAATATGGGACGGGGCTGGGGCTGGGGATACCTGGCCTTTTTTATAACCTAACAATAAATCATCCTGTTTTCTGAAATTTAGATGTAAAATTTTAAACTTAAGTGTATACGGTTATAATTTCTGGCTACTGTTCATGTACAAGCTTATTAAAATCTGAGTTAAAGGGGCTTGGAGGGATGGCCTAGCGGTTAAGAGCGACGACCGCTCTTGGAGAAGTACCGGGTTCGAATCCCCAGCACCCACATGGCGGCTAAGAACCGTCTGTGCCTCCGGTTTCCAGGAGAACGCCAGTTCCAGGGAACCGAGAACGTCTTTCTGACCTCCGCGGCACGCACGACACGGGTCCGCAGACCTGCATGCAGACAATACAGTCATACACATAAAAATAAATAAATAAATAAAAATTAAAAAAAAAATTAAAAAAAAAATCCTGAGTTAAGGATTCTGACTAGTAAATCATCCGGATTTCTGAAATTTACTCTAATTTTTCTATTCAGATAAATACTTTCAAATTTTCCTCTTTATTTTCTTCCATTTTGAAAGTGTTATTCAGAGCTTTCATTATTTTCTCGTTGGCATGATTGAAGGGAACTGTAATTTACATTTTCATTGTGTTTAAGATTCTCAAACTGGGCTTTGTGTGCAATGCCTTTAATCCTAGCACTTGGAGGCAGAGCTAGCCACCCCTAATTTTTTTTTGTGAGTTCAAGGCCTGCCTGGTCTACATAGTGAGTTCCAGGAACAGCCGGGAGTACAGACCCTGTCTCAAAAAAGACCAAAAAAATGCTCTATGCAAGACTTATATGGACTTCTCATTCTGTTATTATGAACGTCATATAATTCTGCTCATTGTTTCTGGTATCTGAATGCCCTGAGCATAGTTTTCATTATCAGATATGGTTTTGTATTCAGCCACAAAGCTAGCCACCATCTGGGGTGATGGGAAATCAAACCCGGGGTTTCTCTACTACAAGAGCATTAGTGTTCTGAACGCGAATCCCAGCTCTTCAGCCCCCTAAGTCTTGTAAAAAGTTAGTTTCTGAGGAGGGAAAATTATGAGATTACACAAATATGCATATACAAAAAAGAAAACCAACTTTTTTCAAGAGATATATATGATGTTAAATATAAGAAAAAGCTGAGGAGACAAGTATTTCAAGTGACAAGAATCATATGAAATATTTATAAGAAAAGATTGATGGCAAAAGTGGTGAAATACAGGACTCTTCATTCTGAGCAATGCTCAAAACAGAAAGCACAGCACACTGTTTTCCCTGGAGTTCCCAAAACACATCACTGATTTGGCACAGGGTGGTTCCTCAATCGGTATTCACAATTTCTAAGGACTTCATTTTCAGACATTGTCGCACCTATTTAGTGTTCAGCTTGCCTAACATTTATTCAGAGCCAATATTTCTAAGGTAACATTTATTATTTTAATATCTTTAAAAATGGGTTCAGGGAGCTGGAGAGATGTCTCAGTGGTTAAGAGTGTTTGCTTTTCTTCCAGAGGACCAGGGTTAAGTCCCTCACCCAGTACCACGTGACAGTTAACAACTCTCCATAACTCCATTTCCAGGGGATCTAACACCTTTCTGACTTTTGAGGGCATTGCATGACACAAGTGCACTTAGATACCTGCCAAGCAATATACACATACACTAAAATATAAAAAAAAAAAAAATGGCTTCATGATAAATATATGCAACTTCTATTTTTAGGTGAAATCAACCAATGCTTAAAACAGTTTTTGTAAAGAAAATTAAAATGTGGGTGTTTGTGTCTGTGTCTGTAGACAAAGAATTTAGTATAGTATTTTTTTTTGCTTGTTTTTTTTTTATTTTTGTTTGTTGAGACAGGGGCTCCTAGCAGCTCCAGTTGTCCCTGGAACTCACTCTGTAGACCAGCTGACCTCAAACTCCCAGAGCTCGGTCTGCGTCTGCTCCCAGGTACTGGGATTCAAGGCTTGTGCCACCACGCCCAGCACAGGATGGTATCTTACTTAAACATAACACTTAATTCTCACTGTGTAATGAAGCCAATTCTCCAAGCCCAACTTGACAGAGATGTGTGTGTCTTATTCGGTAGGATTCTTACTGTCAGTGACATCCAGGACACTTCCAAAATTGCTTGCAAAGTGAAAACATGCCAATAATCAAAGAAATTTATTTTTCAGGTAATAAGCATTTTGATGTATATGATGAATAGATTTTGAAAGATAATGTACAGGTTTTTTTTGTTTAGTCCACAATAGTGGTTATCTTCTGTGCATATATAACTATATAAATCTATAATTTTTATATAGAAATGGACACCTTATAACGAAATATTGGGTGTAAAGACTCACTCAAAGAATATATGTATGCAAATCTTGTGCTATGCAAGGTTATTCCTGTTTTTTGAGAACATGTTCCTAGTCAGTCTAAATTAGTTCTTCCAATCAGGCAACTGATGAGGCAATTTTTACCTCACTTGAATTTCCTGCACAACTATAAAGAAGGAATAAAACATAATTACAAAGCCTGGGGAGAAAATTTACAAGTCAATATCTTATTTCCATTTTTAAATGTTTTTCTTTCTCCTTTCACTAACTGCAAAAGATAATAGTTTGATGGTGAATTTATGAATTACCTACGTAAAATAGCTATTTAAAATCTCACCAATAATTTTTTAAAAATTGACTTTAATTTCAATTGTTAGGTAAGTACAGACAGTCTCTAATATTAACTATTAGAATCAGTAAGAATTGCATTTTTTGTAAGAGCTATATTGGAGGTAAAGTATTTTTTTTCTTTTAATTTTGCAAAGCAGGAACTGATTGCAAATAGTCTATCAGAAATTCTATTGGCAATTTATATTTATTTTGTTTCGATAAGTGAAAATTATTAATTAATTAGTGGAGTTCAGTTCTAGGAAGCCTAGAGAGAGAGAGAGAGAGAGAGAGAGAGAGAGAGAGAGAGAGAGAGAGAGAACCTCCAATACTCATAGAGATCATGGGCCTTTTTATTTGGGTGACAAAAAAATTTGGCCAATGAACTCAACTTGGTTACATAAATCAGTCTTCCTTTGGTAGGACATACTCTAAGGTAATTAATTTTCCTTCTTCCAAGCTTGCGAAATATCTAGCTTGATCTTTTGTCTATCTGATTAACCAGCTAATTAAATTTTTATGCAAGGCTTCTGCCCTAGTTAATTTGAAGGAAGATAGATGAGGCTTCTCCTAATTTATCTCTACAAATTTCTACACCTCATCTACTTCCGGTAGCAGAAGGAGCCTTTGATTTTACAGGCATAGAGGCCATGGGGATAGTAGCAAATGAAAATAAATACCGAATCCGAGAGACTCTAAGAGAAGCTGCAAAGTCAGAGAAAAGAGAAAGAAACTGGACCTAGACTGACATGACCTTCTGGACGGTGTGCCAAAAGGTAGACCACTTAAATGCTCATAGAACAAATGAGGTGAAGTGACCCGGGTGATAGCTCATGGTTGTACCACTTTACATTCTCAAATTTTCCTCTATGTAAATATTCTATATTGTCAACATCTTAAAATTATAATAGAACTTTCTTGTTACTTTACAGAACCTGCATTTAAGCCATAATCTATGTGGTTTATGGGTCTAAAACTGGATATGGGCATTAGACAGTGTTCATTACATGAAGAGAACAAAATGAATGTCTGAGAAAGTGATCAAAGAGGTTACAAAAGAGGTGGGTTTAAAAATGAAATATAATTCAAAGTAGTTTTAACGTCACCATTTCAGAAAAGGGAATTCATCATTTACCTCCTTGTCCCCCTCTTTCTTCTCTCGTTTATTTTGCTTTTATTCCTCTTCCTCTTATTTAAACATTACAATTTTATTTCCCAGGCTACAAACTCAGGCTAAAATTACTTATTGTAAACTTGAAATATATCACCATTGAATATAGCTCAGGGAATTCAAGCCCTAATCATAACAGTTGTTTGGGGAAATCTTGCTTAGTTACGAGCTTTTTCGTTTTTAGCACCATCATCAACAAAATCCTTAACTTGGAGATGCTAGTGCTTCAAAGATCTGTGAACCACCTATCTGCTTTAACTTTTCTCCTCATCAAAATAAAACATCAAGTTATTCTACTAATCTCTCTCATTTATTAAACTAGTGATAGTTGTATTCTCAAATACCTGTGGAGAAAATTAATGAGCTTTTTCAGAGTACTAAAATTGTGCATATCCTTGGAAACTAATGTTGTATTTAGCCTTAGGCATGATGGATTGATCTAATATGCTGTTATACATTGTGGTTTCAGAAAAATGACTTATAAGAAGAAAAGCAGACATCATTTTGTTTGTGATTTATAGCTTTTGATCTTTAATCTTGAATTTTTAGATCATTAGTCATGAGAAAGGGATATAAGGCAGGTGCAAGGAGATTTCAAATATTTTCAATATGTATAAACCAGTTTGTTATCCATATTTTCACATGGGCTTTATGATGGAGCATGTAGTCATGGTGGAGGGCAGGAACCTTAGACCTAGCACAATTTCTCAGATCTCTGTGTCTGGTAAATTACATAATCATGTGCATATTGAGATAGATCTACATGTATGTATATGGAAATCAATGTAAATATAAAGGAATATTGCAATGGATAAATCATTTATCCAAAAAATTGATTACGGATACAATAAATCCATAGAAGAAATAAATTACTTTAATATGGGCAGTCACTAACACTTTATCAAATGGAAAGATTTTCAAGATTTATTGAACTACATTGGAGAGAATTGCCTTTCTCTCTGCCAGGTCTCAAATAAATAAATAGGTGCTTTTCTTATAAAATGAAATGAGTAGACGGTCCAAGGCTTCATAGAGACGCACTCAGGATGATTTTTTTTTCTGAAATGTTCTTTTTTTCCACCTCTTCATTTCTTCATTTCCACTGAAATACTGTGATACATCACCTAGACTATATTTTTTAGCCTTCCTTAACATGTTTTTTTTTTTTTTTTCTCCTTGGACAAATTTGAAGGTTCAAGCTTATAGTTCTGTATTAGGAGGCAGAATGAAGCTAATCTGATAAAGTTTTGATGAAAACCACCTGGTTACAACATTTGTTTTTCAGATGACTGGTCTTATGCTCTACAGTAAAGAGGATAGAAAGTTGTCAAGGGTTCTATCAGAGAAGCATAACTAAGAGAAGTAATACATAAGTCTTGTAATATGAAGGACGTGTGTTGTGTCTGTGTCTAATCTGTGGGAACTGGCTAGGCAAATATAGGAACTGGTTAGACCATATGTGCATGGTCTATTACTGTTACTATAAAACTAATTTTGTATGTAGGCCTTTTCATCATGGGATTGGTTTCTAGTTATTTAACATGTCCATCCTCATTTTACTTGGAACAAGGGTCAATTTGAGTACACCTTTAGTTAAAAAATTCATAATAAAGGAAGCTAAGTTAGAAGAAAACAGTCTTATTAATTCAGTCAGAGCAAGCTAAGAGGCAGACTAAGAGTATATTTCTTGAGAAAAGTGAATTTTCTTAAAAGCCACAAAATGTTTTGTTTGTTTGGGATTTTTTTCCCCTAATGTCTAATACTTGTCATTTGTTGTATGATTACTGAATTAAATTAATCAGCAACTTTGTCTATTTGTGAATATGTATGAAGTAGTCAAAGTAAAGTGTAAAGGAACTGTCTTTTAATTTTTCTTTCAAAAACTCACACAAGCATTTAGTTTTTTAACAGCAAAATAAATAAATCCTTTTTGACATATTTACAAGAAAACCAATTTTACACATTCAAAAATGGTATCAAATATTAAATGCAACAGAGAGTACAATATGAAATGACATAAACAAAGCTGAGTTGGAAAGACAGCTATTTTTCTTTAATTTATTTACATTTGGATTAGACTTATTTTTTAAAGAGTTGTCTACACATATTTCCATATCAGTTGCACCAGTTTGTGATCATACCAACAGGGAAGGAGCCTTCTCTTGCTCAGATTCCTCATTAGAATTTGATGTCATTTGTTTTCCCTGAGTCCTTTAGCCATTTTGAACTGGGATAAGATGAACTCATAAAATACTTTTGAATTTGCATTTCCATAAGAACTAAAGATGCTGAGTACTTTTAAAAGTAGTGTTTAGTCATTTTTATTTCTTCTTTGGAGAGCTCTCTGTTCAGACCATAGCCTATTTGTATATTTAGGTAATTTGTTTGCTTGATTGGGCTTTGAGTTCTTTGTGTATTCTGGATACTAATCTTCTTGTCAGATGTACAACTGGTAAAGAGTTTCTCCTACTGCACAGGCTTCTTCACAAAATTGGTTGTTTCCGTTGCTGTACAAAGACTAATGAGATCCCACTTGTCAGCAGTTGAACTTATTTCNTTAATTCCTTTTTCAACTGATAACTATTGAGAGAAGGAGAGTTGGTTTTCTGTAAGGGTAAGGCACTATGTAGATTAACCAGTGGATAGACACAGGCAAAAGGACATTTGGAAACAAAACCCTTGCTCAATACTTCCTAACACATATGACAAAGTTAATGAAATCTGGCAGGGCTGTAAGATTAGTTCAAATTGGGAAGGTGTGGTCTAAATGAGATAAAAAATATATATTTTATGAAACTCATAAATATAATAAAAATTATTTTTATAAAGTTCTATAAAAGTATATTTTTTTGTCTCTTGGAGGCAGGGTCTCCCTGTAGCTCTATCTGTCCTGGAACTCACCATGTAGAACAGGCTGCCCTTGAACTCACAAAGATCTGCCTTGTCTCTGCCTCTTGAGTGCTAGGGTTAAAACCCTGCGCCACCACACCCAGTGCTGCCTGGAATTCTTAATCCGTAACCATCCTCTGAATCACAGTGCATTGCAAGATATGTGAGCAAACTGGAGTTTTCACTATGTGCCATTTTGCTTTACAACCTACACACAGCTCATAAGGATGATCATCTATAACAACTGTGCCATTATAAGACATATACAATGTTGTTTGTCAAATGTATGGAATCTTTGTAGATATGGTACCCTTGTTCTATGCAGTCTTTATATCTAACTACATCTTTATATCTGAAAAATATGAAGTCACATGAATACCAAAATGGAGAAATTGTGTTTAGCTAGAGCATGCTTGAGGGATGCTAAGTACTTTGATTGAATATGAATAACTGTATTGAGGGGCTGGAGAGATGGCTTAGTGGTTTAGAACACGGACTGCTCTTGCAGAGGACCTGGGTTTGATCCCCAGCACCCACATGGCGGCTGAGAACTGTTTTTAACTCTAGTTCCAGGAGAATCTGATGCCCTCTTCTGACCTCCGTGGCAGTGCACGACAAGGATGCACAGACGTACATGCAGACAGCACATTCATACACATAAAAAGTAAATAAAATAAAAAAGAATAACTGTATCAAAAGACTTACAAAATTTCTTCTCCAGACAACTGCTATCAGTAATAAATGCTTTGCAGCCATAATCAGAAGTTTAAACTCAACACTCTAGGGACTGGAGAGTCATTGAAAAATCTCAGAGCTGTGATTCAGAGTGTTGAGAACAAAAGGAAAAGTCACTGAGTATGCTTAAGGAACTCTGGTAAGCACAGTGTGGACGTGCTCTCCTGCTCTTACTAGTATTTGTGATGTTTACCCAGCTTCCCCTTGGTTCTTCACTTCCATCCCCCACTGTTTGTCACAACAGAGGGGTCTTATGGAGTAGAACTTAGAGAAGGGTGTGTTGGTTTTCAAATTACATATTTCAGAGTTCTGAGAAATATTTATGAAAAGTGCAGATTAGAGAAAGAAGGCATGAACAAAAATCATTGTTATATATACCTGTAAAATGAAAAGAAATCAATAAATAAGAGTTACATAATGACGTTGACAAATGACATTTTCCTGAGTCTTATATTATTAACAGAAGGTTTTATTTAGAGATTTAAATAGTTTGTCAGCCAGGTGTGGTGACTCATGCCTTTAATCCAAGAACCAGGGAGGTAGAGTAGGTGGATATCTATAAAAATCAAGGCCAGCCTGTTCTACATAGCAAGTTCCAGGCACCTGGAGCTCTTGGGAGACACTGTCTCAAAAAGATCTGCCCCCCACAAATGGGCAATTGATTTATCTAGCTAAATTTTTAAAATACTTTATTATTATTTTTTGTATTGCGTGCATCCAGTACACTGGAAGTGGAGCTACTTTGTGAGTTCTGGGACCTGAACCTCCTCCTTGACAAAAGCAGCTGGTATTCTTAATCTCTGAGCCATTTCTCTAACATCATTACCTAAGTAATTTTTGCCACAAATATTTTTCCAATGCATTCTAAAGACAGAGAATAATTCTCCTAGCAAGTCTTATTGCTTTGAGAACATCCATAATATAAGGAAACCAACTGCTGCCAGCAGCTTCTTCTTTTACCCAGCACTGTTCCCATCTTCCCTGGAAGGTAAAGCATGGCTAGTCCATCGATTTAATTCATTTCCACTAACAACATTTCAGGAAAAAAATGGATTAAAATTAGTTTTAGGCTCAGGAAATTTCTTAGAGTTGTAGAAACTTGCTATAAACTCTGTGAGAAGTTTGAAGTCCAGGAGAACCAGGCACTTGGTGACTTTCCTGTGTGAGAGTTGGTGGAGTCATTTGCACTTCTGACATCACTGACTGGCCCTGAGTAGGTCAAATTATCCTACTCTTCAGCGCATTCACTCAGCTTGGTTGATGGTGCTTTAGGTATTGGACAATTTTAGAATCAGTTTAGAAGCCTGTTTGTCTCTTACATAAAAAAATATTTTCTTTTAAATAGATCAGTGTTTATCTTTTTTTAAAAGTTTTATATATATATATATATATATATATATATAAGTATTATATGCTGTGCAAGGCATATGGTTTTTTAAATACCTAGCAAATAACCTATATATAATTGGACTAGCCTATTATCTTGACTTTATATTTACCACAAATATAACATTTGACTAAAATTTGTTCACTCAGATTAACTGACAAGCACTAATTACTTCATGTGTTCATGTTCTTTATGGATAAATTAAATATACTTCAGTGTATATGTGAACACACACACGCACACACAAACTTCTTGGATTAATACGGAATGAAAGGAAATATTTGTTAACTGTTAGATGTATATAGATTGATGTCAATGAAATTCCAAAATATAATCAGTATTCTTTTTAGAGAAATGAGAGAAAATATTTGCAGTCCTTTCTATATACATTTTAGATAAGTACCTTTTTAAATTTTTATTTATTTTTTTGTGTATGAATGTACTGTCTGCATGTAGGTTGGTGCACCCATGTTGTGCAATACCAAGGAGGTCAGAAGAGGGTGTTGGATTCCCCTGGAACTGGAGTTAAAGACGGTTCTCAGCCGCCATGTGGGTGCTGGGAATCGAACCCAGGTCCTCTGCAAGAGCAGTCAGCACTCGTAACCATTAGGCCATCTCTCCAGGTAAGCACTTTTAGAAACATTTTAGTATAAACTTTAATTTTGTCTAGAAATATTTTAGTTAAATAATCTTGTAATGTAAATCCATTTCTTTTGGTGGAAATTAATACTGCAGTGTACTTCACATTTTCTTCCCTGACAGGTACCTTAAGGTGTGTTTTATATCCTTGGATTTAGAGCAAATTACTGAATAAATGGAATCTCTTCTTTTTCTGTAGGTTCATTAGTATCAGAGGGTCAGCACTGTGAATTATCTTCTTTCCTTCCAAATGCTAGCATGTTTCCTGGAACACTGTGCCTGCTGACAGACAGCTTCCTTCTATGGGTCAGTCTCACTCTGTAGCTAACTATATTGCAGCTTTTTCCCCAAAGTCGCAGAGTGCCTAAATACACCTGAATTTAATCATCTTTCCATTCCCTTCCCCTATTTTCTGTAGCTCAGGTGGAAGTTGATACTCTGGGTCACTGGAGGATCTGTTAGTATATTCAGACTGAAAATAATGATGGCTGGTGTCTAATCATTTCTTGTTCATTAGAATCTCTAGAGAAAGATGAGATCAAAAGTCTCCCTTTAACTTCAAACCCACAAGACAAGCCTCATCCATCTAAGCTATCCATGACTGAATCTGCCACATAGGCCTTTCTAGGTCACATATGTTATTCATGAAACTTTGAATGAGTTACTTTTTTCTTCAACTGATCAACATTTCAGTTTATAAAAGATAATAAGAAATATGGAACTTTCTCCCCCTGTGTCTCATCTGCTACACAGATCAGGGCTAGGTAGACAGTAAATACTGCACACTGCCAATGATGGTAGCAAAGAAAATGATGCTAGGGGTATAAATAGGGCAGTGTGATTGTTCCCAGGGGAGGCTTCTTTAAAAAGAGAAGAGGTGTGGAGAGGAATTAAGCTGTCTCATAATCTATTCCATTAGACTGTATTTCACCCTTGTGTTCTTTTAGCCAACTTTTGCTTTTGATGAGTCATTATTAATTGTATCCTTGTTATAACTGGAGAAAACATTTTCCTCTGAAAATCTGATGCAAATCTTAGTTTCTCTACACAGATGATGCATATATATGTATGCATATATACACATACATATATGCATTTTATATAATCTTAAGGGTTTATATACAATGTCTATCTAAAGATGTCATGGCCTATTTCTAAGATATGTTACAACCTCTACTTTATAAAAATATAACACAAAGCTTATTATTTCATTTTGTAATGACAGAAGACTAAAGGATTGGTATTTGAAATTAATAGTTCTTTTACAATGTAACTTACATAAAAAATATCTCATTTCTTTAAAGTGTTACAGATGTAGTATCTGGAGAGATGGCTCAGCAGTTAAGAGCACTGGCTCATCTCACAGAGCACCCATATGGCTTGCAGCACCCATATGGCAGCTAACAATCCTCTTGTAACTCTAGTTCCGGGGGGTCAAACACCCTCCTCTGACCTCCACCAGCACTGCTTCACATGGGTGTACTTACACACATGCATGGAATGCACACATACACATAAAATATAAATAATAAATAAAATGTCTTAAGATGTTACAGATCTAAAATTTTAATTCGTGTGGTATACTGTTATATATTTCTTGCTACTATTAATATATCTGCTTATTAAAATCCTGAGTTAATAATTCTGAGTTGTAAATGTTGGGTCTAGGCTTCCCAGAATCCCAGTGGACACAGATGCCCACTTCCTCCAGAGGCTGTCAATTTTCTGACCACTTCTTCTGTACCTGAGGCTCCACCCCCTGGCTATAAGTGGGTGAACCCCAGGCTTCATCTCTCTCTCTCTCTTTCTCTCTCTCTCTCTCTCTCTCTCTCTCTCTCTCTCTCTCTCTCTTTCTTTCTTTCTCTTTCTCTGCCTGCCATGCTGCCAAGTTCCACCACATGTCTCAGGTGGCCCTTGCATGTGGCCCGTGCTGGTAATTCAACATGGAAGTAATCTTGTTTCCTGGTGTTGATTTAAGCCCTCATGTGCTTTTTTAATATGGGACGGGGCTGGGGCTGGGGATACCTGGCCTTTTTTATAACCTAACAATAAATCATCCTGTTTTCTGAAATTTAGATGTAAAATTTTAAACTTAAGTGTATACGGTTATAATTTCTGGCTACTGTTCATGTACAAGCTTATTAAAATCTGAGTTAAAGGGGCTTGGAGGGATGGCCTAGCGGTTAAGAGCGACGACCGCTCTTGGAGAAGTACCGGGTTCGAATCCCCAGCACCCACATGGCGGCTAAGAACCGTCTGTGCCTCCGGTTTCCAGGAGAACGCCAGTTCCAGGGAACCGAGAACGTCTTTCTGACCTCCGCGGCACGCACGACACGGGTCCGCAGACCTGCATGCAGACAATACAGTCATACACATAAAAATAAATAAATAAATAAAAATTAAAAAAAAAATTAAAAAAAAAATCCTGAGTTAAGGATTCTGACTAGTAAATCATCCGGATTTCTGAAATTTACTCTAATTTTTCTATTCAGATAAATACTTTCAAATTTTCCTCTTTATTTTCTTCCATTTTGAAAGTGTTATTCAGAGCTTTCATTATTTTCTCGTTGGCATGATTGAAGGGAACTGTAATTTACATTTTCATTGTGTTTAAGATTCTCAAACTGGGCTTGGTGGTGCATGCCTTTAATCCTAGCACTTGGGAGGCAGAGGCTAGCAGATTTTTGTTTGTGAGTTCAAGGCCTGCCTGGTCTACATAGTGAGTTCCAGGACAGCGGGAGATACAGACCCTGTCTCAAAAAAGACAAAAAAAATTCTCTATGCTGAAGACTTATATGGACTTCTCATTCTGTTATTATGAACGTCATATAATTCTGCTCATTGTTTCTGGTATCTGAATGCCCTGAGCATAGTTTTCATTATCAGATATGGTTTTGTATTCAGCCACAAAGCTAGCCACCATCTGGGTGCTGGGAATCAAACCCGGGTTCTCTACTACAAGAGCAGTTAGTGTTCTGAACTGCTGAACCAGCTCTTCAGCCCCCTAAGTCTTGTAAAAAGTTAGTTTCTGAGGAGGGAAAATTATGAGATTACACAAATATGCATATACAAAAAATAAAACCAACTTTTTTCAAGAGATATATATGATGTTAAATATAAGAAAAAGCTGAGGAGACAAGTATTTCAAGTGACAAGGAATCATATTAAATATTTATATAAACAATTATGGCAAGAAGTGGTGAAATACAGGACTCTTCATTCTGAGCAATGCTCAAAACAGAAAGCACAGCACACTGTTTTCCCTGGAGTTCCCAAAACACATCACTGATTTGGCACAGGGTGGTTCCTCAATCGGTATTCACAATTTCTAAGGACTTCATTTTCAGACATTGTCGCACCTATTTAGTTCAGCTCCTAACATTTATTCATAGCCACATATTTCTAAGTAACATTTATTATTTTATATCTTTTAAAAATGGCTTCATGGAGCTGGAGAGATGTCTCTGCAGTTGACAACTTTTGCAGAGGACCAGGGTTCAAGTCCCATCAACCACATGACAGTTAACAACTCTCCATAACTCCAGTTCCAGATCTGACCTACACAGGCATTGCATGACACAAGTGCACTTATATACCTGCAAGCAATATGCTCATACACATAAAATATAAAAAAATAAAATGGCTTCATGATAAATATATGCAACTTCTATTTTTAGGTGAAATCAACCAATGCTATTAAACAGTTTATTGTAAAGAAAATTAATGGTGGTTGTTGTGTTGATTGTGTAGACAAAGAATATTAGTATAGTATTTTTTTTGCTTTTTTTTTTTTTTTTTTTTCTTTTTGAGACAGGGTCTCCCTGCAGCTCCAGCTGTCCTGGAACTCACTCTGTAGACCAGGCTGACCTTGAACTCACAGAGATCTGTCTGCGTCTGCCTCCCAGGTACTGGGATTAAAGGCTTGTGCCACCACGCCCAGCACAGGATGGTATCTTACTTAAACATAACACTTAATTCTCACTGTGTAATGAAGCCAATTCTCCAAGCCCAACTTGACAGAGATGTGTGTGTCTTATTCGGTAGGATTCTTACTGTCAGTGACATCCAGGACACTTCCAAAATTGCTTGCAAAGTGAAAACATGCCAATAATCAAAGAAATTTATTTTCAGGTTAATAAGCATTTTGTGTAATATGATGATAGATTTTGAAAGCTAATGTACAGTTTTGTTATTCACAATAGTGTATCTTCTGTGCATAATATAACTATATAAAATCTATAACTTTTTATATAGAACTGGACACCTTATAACTAAATATTGTGTAAAGACTCCTCAAAGAATATATGTATGCAAATCTTGTGCTATGCAAGGTTATTCCTGTTTTTTGAGAACATGTTCCTAGTCAGTCTAAATTAGTTCTTCCAATCAGGCAACTGATGAGGCAATTTTTACCTCACTTGAATTTCCTGCACAACTATAAAGAAGGAATAAAACATAATTACAAAGCCTGGGAGAAAATTTACAAAGTCATATCTATTTTCATTTTATGTTTTTCTCCTTTCACTCAACTGCAAAAGATAATAGTTTGATGGTGAATTTATGAATTACCTACGTAAAATAGCTATTTAAATCTCCCACAATAATTTTTAAAAATTGACTTTAATTTCAATTTTTTAGGTAAGTACATCTCTAATATTAAACTATTATAATCAGTATAATTGCCTTTTTTGTAAGAGCTATATTTGAGTGTAAAGTATTTTCTTTTAATTTTGGCAAAGCAGGAACTGATTGCAAATAGTCTATCAGAAATTCTGATTGGCAATTTTATATTTATTTTGTTTAGATAAGTGAAAATTATTAATTAATTAGTGTAGGTCATTTTCTAGAGAGAGAGAGAGAGAGAGAGAGAGAGAGAGAGAGAGAGAGAGAGAGAGAGAGAGAGAAACCTCCAAATACCTCATAGAGATCATGGCCTTTTTATTTGGGTGACAAAAAAATTTGGCCAATGAACTCAACTTGGTTACATAAATCAGTCTTCCTTTGGTAGGACATACTCTAAGGTAATTAATTTTCCTTCTTCCAAGCTTGCGAAATATCTAGCTTGATCTTTTGTCTATCTGATTAACCAGCTAATTAAATTTTTATGCAAGGCTTCTGCCCTAGTTAATTTGAAGGAAGATAGATGAGGCTTCTCCTAATTTATCTCTACAAATTTCTACACCTCATCTACTTCCGGTAGCAGAAGGAGCCTTTGATTTTACAGGCATAGAGGCCATGGGGATAGTAGCAAATGAAAATAAATACCGAATCCGAGAGACTCTAAGAGAAGCTGCAAAGTCAGAGAAAAGAGAAAGAAACTGGACCTAGACTGACATGACCTTCTGGACGGTGTGCCAAAAGGTAGACCACTTAAATGCTCATAGAACAAATGAGGTGAAGGACCGGGTGAATAGCTCATGGGCTGTACCACTTTACATTCTCAAATTTTCCTCTATGTAAATATTCTATATTGTCACTCTTAAAATTATAATACTATTTTCTTGTTACTTTACAGAACCTGCATTTAAACCATAATCTATGTGGTTTATGGGTCTAAAACTGGATATGGGCATTAGACAGTGTTCATTACATGAAGAGAACAAAATGAATGTCTGAGAAAGTGATCAAAGAGGTTACAAAAGAGGTGGGTTTAAAAATGAAATATAATTCAAAGTAGTTTTAACGTCACCATTTCAGAAAAGGGAATTCATCATTTACCTCCTTGTCCCCCTCTTTCTTCTCTCTTCTTTTGCTTTCTTCCTCTTTCTCTTATTTAAACATTACAATTTTATTTCCCAGGCTACAAACTCAGGCTAAAATTACTTATTGTAAACTTGAAATATATCACCATTGAATATAGCTCAGGGAATTCAAGCCCTAATCATAACAGTTGTTTGGGGAAATCTTGCTTAGTTACGAGCTTTTTCGTTTTTAGCACCATCATCAACAAAATCCTTAACTTGGAGATGCTAGTGCTTCAAAGATCTGTGAACCACCTATCTGCTTTAACTTTTCTCCTCATCAAAATAAAACATCAAGTTATTCTACTAATCTCTCTCATTTATTAAACTAGTGATAGTTGTATTCTCAAATACCTGTGGAGAAAATTAATGAGCTTTTTCAGAGTACTAAAATTGTGCATATCCTTGGAAACTAATGTTGTATTTAGCCTTAGGCATGATGGATTGATCTAATATGCTGTTATACATTGTGGTTTCAGAAAAATGACTTATAAGAAGAAAAGCAGACATCATTTTGTTTGTGATTTATAGCTTTTGATCTTTAATCTTGAATTTTTAGATCATTAGTCATGAGAAAGGGATATAAGGCAGGTGCAAGGAGATTTCAAATATTTTCAATATGTATAAACCAGTTTGTTATCCATATTTTCACATGGGCTTTATGATGGAGCATGTAGTCATGGTGGAGGGCAGGAACCTTAGACCTAGCACAATTTCTCAGATCTCTGTGTCTGGTAAATTACATAATCATGTGCATATTGAGATAGATCTACATGTATGTATATGGAAATCAATGTAAATATAAAGGAATATTGCAATGGATAAATCATTTATCCAAAAAATTGATTACTGGATACAAATAATCCATGAAGAAAATAAATTACTTTTTAATATGGGCAGTCACTAACACTTTATCAAATGGAAAGATTTTCAAGATTTATTGAACTACATTGGAGAGAATTGCCTTTCTCTCTGCCAGGTCTCAAATAAATAAATAGGTGCTTTTCTTATAAATGAATGAGTAGAGGTACAGAGCTTCATAGAGACATCACTCAGAATGATTTTTCTGAAATGTTCTTTTTTTCCACCTCAAGATAACACTGAAATACTGTGATACATCACCTAGACTATATTTTTTAGCCTTCTTACAGTGTTTTTTTTTTTTTTTTCTCCTTGGACAAATTTGAAGGTTCAAGCTTATAGTTCTGTATTAGGAGGCAGAATGAAGCTAATCTGATAAAGTTTTGATGAAAACCACCTGGTTACAACATTTGTTTTTCAGATGACTGGTCTTATGCTCTACAGTAAAGAGGATAGAAAGTTGTCAAGGGTTCTATCAGAGAAGCATAACTAAGAGAAGTAATACATAAGTCTTGTAATATGAAGGACGTGTGTTGTGTCTGTGTCTAATCTGTGGGAACTGGCTAGGCAAATATAGGAACTGGTTAGACCATATGTGCATGGTCTATTACTGTTACTATAAAACTAATTTTGTATGTAGGCCTTTTCATCATGGGATTGGTTTCTAGTTATTTAACATGTCCATCCTCATTTTACTTGGAACAAGGGTCAATTTGAGTACACCTTTAGTTAAAAAATTCATAATAAAGGAAGCTAAGTTAGAAGAAAACAGTCTTATTAATTCAGTCAGAGCAAGCTAAGAGGCAGACTAAGAGTATATTTCTTGAGAAAAGTGAATTTTCTTAAAAGCCACAAAATGTTTGTTTGTTTGGTATTTTTCCCCTAATGTCTAATACTTGTCATTTGTTGTATGATTACTGAATTAAATTAATCAGCAACTTTGTCTATTTGTGAATATGTATGAAGTAGTCAAAGTAAAGTGTAAAGGAACTGTCTTTTAATTTTTCTTTCTAAAAACTCACACAGCATTTATTTTTTAACAGCAATAAATAAATCCTTTTTGACATATTTACAAGAAAACCAATTTTACACATTCAAAAATGGTATCAAATATTAAATGCAACAGAGAGTACAATATGAAATAGACATAAAACAAAGCTGAAGTGGAAAGACAAGCTATTTTTCTTTTAATTTATTTACATTGGATTAGACTTATTTTTAAAGAGTTGTCTACACATATTTCCATATCAGTTGCACCAGTTTGTGATCATACCAACAGGGAAGGAGCCTTCTCTTGCTCAGATTCCTCATTAGAATTTGATGTCATTTGTTCCCTGAGTCTTAGCCATTTTGACTGGGATAAGATGAACTCATAAAATACTTTTGATTTGCATTTCCATAATAACTAAAGATGCTGAGTACTTTTAAAAGTAGTGTTTAGTCATTTTTATTTCTTCTTTTGAGAGATCTCTGTTCAGACCCATAGCCTATTTTATATTTAGGTAATTTGTTTGCTTGATTGGGCTTTGAGTTCTTTGTGTATTCTGGATACTAATCTTCTGTCAGATGTACAACTGGTAAAGAGTTTCTCCTACTGCACAGGCTTCTTCACAAAATTGGTTGTTTCCTTTGCTGTACAAAGACTAATGAGATCCCACTTGTCAGCTGTTGATCTTAATTCATATGTGACTTGTCTTAAATTTAAAAAGTCCCTACCCGGGCTGTATCATGGAGGCCAGTGCAGGGGGATCAAGATTGGATGCGTGCTTAATGGACTTCATTTGGGGGACCATGGGAGGGAAAGACCCCAGTGTGGAATAGAAGGGCAGGATTGATAGTTGTTTGGGCCTGCCAAGGAGGAACCTCTGAGCACTTCCTTAAGGAAAACATGACATCTTTCAGCAAAAAAAAAAAAAAAAATCCTCCAATTCAGGTGATATGGGTATGTATGACATGTATTGTTTAGGTTTATAATCTATAACTATATATGAGCTAGATCTATGTCTTATAGGGATTCTATTGAAGCAATATAAAAATTAGTAATTATTAAAAGCAAGAAATCTGAAAAATGCAGCATATATGATGCAGGTGACAGTCGTACAAATAGGTTATGATTTAAGCAAAACAACAGCAGTTATTAATAATCCAAGTGATTATGAAGGCTTTTTGTTGCATCTCGCCCTTGAGTTTTAACTTGCTGATACAATTTGTGGATTTTGAGGAATTTTTACGTATTTATAAAGTAGTTTGTTTACCTTCTTGTTGTTTATATGTGGCCGGTATTTCTTCTCGTACCAGTCCTATTACCCCCAACCCGTCCCATCCTCCCTTCTATTTTGTGCGGTCCTGCCCAATGTTTTCTGCTAATTTGCAGCATTTCATGTTTTTGTGCGAGGGATTTTGATCCATGTGCAGTTGTTGTTTTGGTTTTGTTGGAGGGTTTTACATAGAGGTTTAATTTCATTCTTCTATAGGTGGAGATCCAGTTTCGTCCACACCATTTGTTCAAGATGCTGTCTTACCTCCTATGTGGGTTCTTAGCACTTTTGTCAAAATTTGATTGTGTGAATTGGTATGTACTATATGTTGGTTCTGTTGTTCTTTTTTTTTTTTTTTTTCCAAATTCACATGAAGATATGTTCTTTGGCTGTAAAAGTACATTACAGAGGGACTGGAGAGATAGCCTAGCAGTTAAGAGTGCCGACTGCTCTTATAGAGGACCCCAGGTTTGATTCCCCAGCGCCCACATATGCGGATGAGATACCATCTGTCAATTCCAATTCCAGGAGGAACTTCCGTGCCATCCAGGGGTAATGCGACGCCTCCTCTCTGACTCTCCGTGAAATTGCACTGACATGGGTGCACAAACACTAACATTGCATACAAGACAGTCTACACATAAATAAATAAAAATATAAAAAAAATAAAATGTGCCATACATGAAAATCTACTATTATTAATCTTTTAAATAATACATACACTTCAGTATTACACTACATCCATTTTCTGTGTGGTTGTGTATGTGGTGTGTACACAAGGTGTTTCTGTGTATGTGTATTGCATCAGTGAGAAGGGCCAGAAGTCCTTGTTGAAGTGTCTTCTCAATCACTCCCCCTTATTATTTGAGACAGGTCTCTCACGGAAACATGGAGCCTTCAGTTAATTCAACTGAACATGATTAGACAGCACCCCCAAGGATCCTCCTGGTCTCCACGTCCTCAGTGATGGTGATGGAGACAGACATATGACCACACTGGGCGTCTTTATTTACCATGTATCCCCAAAGGGATCACTTTTATATGTATGAAGTGCTATTGCTGACATGTATGTAAAGTACGACTATTGTGTTGCAGTGCTGTATAAAGCAGAAGAAAGTGTGCATCCTCTCTAGCAACCAGATGCGACTCTTTTTTAATATTATTTATTATTTTTTATCAAATTCTAATCTGTGTCCCCCCACCATATCCCCCTACCCCACCCAAGAGCTCATGATTTGCCAAATATGCTTTTCATCTCTCCTCTTTCGTCAGTACTTTCTCAGATATTTCTCCGTGTGGAAGTTGAATGTTGTTAAGCAGAAGATTCACACTGTTTTAGTCAGTTCTTGATTGAGTCCTTTTCTGTCTGTTGTTGTTGTTGTTGTTGTTGTTGTTGTTCCAATATGCAAGCACTCCCAACTGTTGAAAACAGCTCTAGGGACTCTCACAAAAATACTTACAACTTAGGTAATTGCACTGCATCCACAGATGAGGGATACCATTTCGTCGTTTGTTTTTCTGTTTAACTGTGTTTCTTCACTCAGCCGTGATGTCTTCTAGCTCAGCCATTTTCCTGCAAATATCGTGATGTCATATTTCTTTAACTGCTGTCATAGAACTCCATTGTTCGATGGTACCACATTTTCCCTCTAGTCCACCTTGTCCCAGTTAGGGGCTATTTGGGTTGGTTCCATGCCTCTTTGCTATTGTAAGACAGCTGAAATAAACATAGGCCATGCATGTATCTCTGCGGTGTGATGAGTCTTTGGTAACTGCCCAGGCATGGTATGCCTGGTCAGGGGGCCAGTTCATTTCAAGTCTTCCAAGGGTTCGCTACACTGCTTTCCATAGTGGCTGTATGAGTTTACATTCCCACCAGCAGTGGATGAGTGTTCCCCTTTCCCCACAACCTCTCCAGCACTTGGTATCATTTGTTTTCTTGATCCTAGCCAGTCTTATTGGAGAAAGATGATATCTTAAAGTGGCTTTGATTTGCATTTCCTTAATGATTAGTGTTGTTGAACACTTCGTAAGGTGATTCTCAGCCATCTCTAATTCCTCGCTTATGAAGTCTCTGTTCAGCTCTTTGCTCCATCTATTGAGTGGGTCATTTGTTTTCTTTCTTCTTTGTTTTTTGTGTAGTTTATATATTCTGGAAATCAAAGCTTTGTCAGACGTTTCTATGGTGAAGGTCTCCTCCCACTCTGTGGGATTTTTCTTCACTTCCTTGATTGTTTCTTTTGATGTACAGAAGCTTTTGAGTTTAATGAGGTCCCATTTGTCAACTGTCGACCTTAATTCTTGCACAACTGCTGTCTGATTTAGGAAGTCTTTTCCTACGCCTATGTCTTGTAGTCTGCTGCCAACTTTTTCTTCTATCCCCTTCACAGTTTGGGGTTTCACATTGAGGTCTTTGATCCATCTGGAATTGACTTTTGTACAGGGCAAGAGGTAGGCATTTAATTTCATTCTTCTACAAGTGGTGATCCAGTTTTGCCAACACCACTTGCTGAAGATGCTGTCTTTTCTCCATTGTGTCTTCTTGGCCCCCTTGTCAAATAGGAGATTGCTGAAATTGTATGTGCTGAGGTTTGGATCTTCAGTTTTGTTCCATTGGTCAACAGGTCTGTTTTTGTGCCAATACCAGGCTGTTTTTATGACTATAGCCCTGTAGTATAGTTTGATGTCTGGTATGTTTGGGTTTTCTATTTTGTTCCTTTGGTTTGTATATCTATTTTTGTTGCTGATCTTTGACAATAGCTAAGAAATGGTAAAAATATAAATGTACCCAAACTGATGAGTGGATGCAAATGGATGATAAAATTTTAATGCATTTACAAAATGGAGTTCTACTTAAGGGTAAAGAAAAGAAAAATCATGAATTTTGACAGGTAAATTGATAGGATGAAAAACTGTTACACAGTTTGAAGTATCAGACTCAGGAAAAAAAAAGTGTATCTCTCATTTGTAGATCTTAGCTCTAAATGTTTACACATGAGTATATACCAAGATGTAACTACATCACAGTAGTCAGGAAAGTGTAATGGGACCATGGGGGAAGGGGGAAGAAGGAGCAAGAAGGGGAAGAGTATCAGTCGGTTGTTACCAAGGTGCAGTGGAGAAAATGAGGTACTTTAACTTAGGAGGGAGGAGCGAGTGTTAGGTAAAAAATAAAAGAGATAAATAATAATTAGGTGATATGAGAAACAAGAAGAAAATCTATTACTTTAAAAGTCTACTGAGAAATACACTTACTACACTTTCTCTCTCTCTCTCTCTCTCTCTCTATATATATATATATATATATATATATATTTGTATAGTTGAACTCTATATAACAAAACACACACACACACACACACACACACACACACACACACAATGTCAGGGCTATTACCACAGCCCTTAATTGCTTCCAAAACCTTGAAGGTAAAATTCTATTGCTGAAAATGGGTTATAATTTGAACACAGGACTTGAAGTAAGAGAGCTGGAAATGACCTGGAAGCCTCCTCTCTGATGACTGGCTCTCATAGTATCAGATGATACCATGCAAACTTCAAAGGGAGAGGTTCAATAAATGGTCTTACCCAACTGTAAAGCTTAATAAACACAAACTATCCTTACTGTGCAATAGTGGCACTTTTAACTTGGGGGTCATCAACAGCTGTCTAATTATACTTAAGGCCCACTCAATGGGAGGGATTCATGTGTGGTATGGTGAACATAACCAAAAACACATGCCTGGAGAGATCATAGATCCTAGAGAAAAACTGGTCTGTCACATCTCTAAACAAACACAATTTCTTACAGTATTCTAAATATGTGATTATATTTATAGACAAGTGTACCTCTTACCACTTCTCAAAATAGCTACTTCTAGCAACAGATGGAGACATTTACAGCATTCCACAACTTTTCAAATACAGAAAATTAGTGTCTGTGAGATACTTAGCCCTAAGTGATATATCTACGGCACAACCTCTACACCTAAGTCTCAGAGAACATAGTGGAACAGGGCTCAAAAATAATAGTGATGCATTGCACAGCTTTTACTAGTGAAGCATCCTCATGGAACAGATGATGATTAACTCAGAAAGCCACAACTGACTAATTACAGAAAATAAGAGACTTTAGAATACTTGGCCCTGAGTAAGAAACCTGTATCAAACTTCTTCTGCCACCCAGGGATCAGGGTGGAATACGTGGCTGAAATTCTACAAAAGCCAGGGATGGTGGAAGACCATAAGGAAACAAAGTTTTCCAGGGGCTCTGAGAGTTAGTCATATGAACTTATAGCAATGGTGACAAGATGCAGGGGAGCTATGCAAATGCATACTAGACCAAAGCCCAGAATAGGGGATGGAGATTTTGCTCAGCAGTTAAGAGCACTGCCTGATCTTGCAGAAGACCAGCTTACAGTTCTCAGCACACACATGGCAGCTAACAACTGTCCATTCCAGGGGATCCAATGCCCTTCTCTGACCTGTACAGGCATTGCCTGGCATGGGTGCACTTACATACATGCAAGCAATACACTCATACACATAAAATCAAAATAAATAAATAAATAAATAAATAAATAAATAAATAAATAAATCCCAGCATAGAAATGGGCAAAGAGGTAAAGAAGCCTCAAATTAGCTGAGAAACTATTGGCAACCAATGACTACTAGGAAGGGAAGAGCTGGTTTTCTTTAAGGGCGTGATGCTAGATAGGTTGACCAAGCTCTAGTGGATAGATGCACAACAAGAGATATTTGGGGACACAAACTTGGTTCAATAAGTCTTAACATATATGACAGAATGCATGGAATCTGGTAGCTGGTGAGTACCAAATGGGAAGGGGTTCTAAACATGATCAACACTTATTGTATAAAATTAATTCAATAAAAATAAAAATCTGAAAACCCTCAAATCAAACAAAACATACCACATAATTTTATTCTTTGTCAAAGAGAGAAACAAAGGTATGTTTTGGGGAGACGTGTAGGGCCTTCATTCAAGACTGAATTTCACATTGTTGTATCCTATGCTGGGAAAAATAAGACATCTTCCTTATGCTATTTTTTCTAGTTATTTTTTAATTGAATTACAATACATATATATTCTTATTGATCATGTTTATACCCCCATTTGTGCCCCTCTTACAGCCTCCAGGTTGGATTTCATGTATTCTGTCTTAGATATCAAGGCCTATTGATTCAAGTTTGTCCCCAAATATCCTTTGGTGAGGGTCAATCTACTGGAGGCTAGCTAATCTGTCTCATGTCCCACCCATAAGAAAAATGACTCTTTCTCTCCATTGCAACTATTTTGCTGCAAATAGTTCCTCAGTAAAGGTTCAGGCTTCTTCCCTACTTCCCTCTTCTACCCTGGGATTTTTGTCTGGCATGAGCTGGTGTGGGTATTGTACATGCTGTTATCATTGTTGTGAGTTCACATGAATAACTTCTTAGCTGACTTAAAAACTCTTGCTTCTTCGTGGTCATCCAGCATCTCTGGCTTTGACTTCTTTCTGCCTCCATTTCCACAATGATCCCTGAGACGTGGGTGGCGGAATTTGATATAGGTGTCCTATTCAGAGATCAGCACTCTTTAGGCAGTTGTGGTTTTCTCGGTTCATTATCATGTGTTGTGTGAGGCACATTCCCTGGTGAAAGCTAAGGGAAGCCTTAATATTCTCCTGCTCCCTGTTCGTCTATGCTCCCTGAGCCTTTGGTGTAACGATTGCATTTTGGATGAGGCACTTCGGTGCCATGCACCACACATACACTTACTGTCTGTATTTGGCCAGTTGTGAACTTTGTAATTTCCTGTAAGTTCCTATAATTTCACTCTTGTAATTCACTCCAACCTTCCCCAACAAACCTCAACTTAGGCAAATTGAAGGAAATCTAGAAAAGGAGACAATAAAGTTAGAGATCGCCTGGAAAGGGAGAATCAAAGAAATGGAAGACACTTAAGTCTGGCCAGATAGCTTCTGATGGATTCCTCTCAAGCCTATCAAACAAGATCTGAGATCTCCTTTGTATAGGGCAGAAACATGAAAGTGAATTGGCTAACTCTTACACAAAGTTACGAATCTTTCAAATGATGAAACTAAGAAGAAACTGAGAAAGGTTGAAGATCAATGTAAAGAGGCAAGTGATTGGGTTATTATTTTCTTTGAGTTAAGAACACAATGTAGCCGGGCACGGTGGGACATGCCTTTAATACCAGCACTCTGGAGGTGGAGGCAGAGGCAGGCGGATCTTTGTGAGTTCAAGGCCAGCCTGTTCTACATAACCAGTTCCAGGCCAGTTGGGACTAAAGGGAGACCCTGTCTCTAAAAGGCAAATAAATAAATAAATAAATAAATAAATAAATAAATAAATAAGAAATAATGCAAACCAGTTAGACTCATAAAAATACTGAAAAATAGAGATGTAAGGCAACATCTCTTCCTCCTTTGAAAAGTCACAGATGAAGCCCAACACAGAGGCAAAGCTACTGCCACACACAAGGTGGGACCTCACGGGGAGGGGTTTGTGGGAAATGCAGCCCCTCAGAGAATACTGAAACTGCTTCCCAACATCAGGAAGTCTTCCATCCTGCAATCTGCTCCACTATCAGCCAACATCATGACTCATAAGAGAGATCCAGGCTCATAGGAGGGGACCACATCTCCAGCTCACAGAAGGAGACCACAATTCTGGCTCATAGGAAGGGAACCATATCTCCAGCTCCAGCTCCAGCTCATAGTTGGGGACCACAGACCCAGATTCACAGGAGGGGATCACAGCTCCAGCTCACAGGAGGGAACCACAACTGTGGTTTATCGGAAGGGACCACAGATCTGTCTTGCAATCCCAAGGTTTTGCTATATATCTTAGGATGTCTTCAAATTTGAAATTCTCCTGCCTTGGTTTTCTGAAGGATGGGGTTACAGGTATGTGCCACCAGGCCAGGCTAGGTTTCAAAGCTGAACTCTGAGTGAACAGGGTGTGTGTGTCGGGGGGGCATCCTGTCTCCCAGCCTCTTATTTTTGGCTTGGAGATGGACACCTTCTTCCTGGTTCCTTGTGCATGTGTTGTCTTCGTGTGTCCAAATTTCCTCTTATGAGGACGCCAGTCCAACTGCTCATTCTAATGAGCTCGTTCTACCTGAGTCACCTTGGAATACAGCCACTGTCAGACCCTTGGGTATTCAGGGTTTCAACACAAGAATTTTTGGGAAAGATAATTCATCCCCCAATGCTATATTGATGTAGCTCATTTCCAAGATGGTGTAAATGAAGAGAAGCTAAAGTTGGTGTCCTCACGGGAGCATCAGTTGCTCAGTAGCCAGGATCACAGAACCCCTCATCTTGAGTGGCCTTGTCTGCTCTTGATGTTCTGTGAAATTGTTTATGTCTAATCAGAAAATGCCACGGGCTATCTGCGGGTACCAGGTGAGCTCACAGAGTCCTGACTGGTATAGCTGGGTCAGCTACCTGCTGGAGCAAGGGATGCTTTCTGTTTCTCACAGTCTAGTACAAACAGTGTCATATTTGTCAAGCAAATATAGCTCTGGATAATCACATTTCTGACTTAGAAATTCTTTGTGACTGAGGAATCAAGGTGACATACTAGTCATTTCCGACAATGCCTGGAGCCTGTGTAGTTGGCAGTGTTTCTGCAACTCTGCCAGATTTATTTATTTATTCTAAGGTAGTGTCTCCTGGAGCCCAGGCTGGCCTTGTACTTATCATGTGGCCATGGGTGACTTTGAACTCCTAATCTTCTTGCTATCACCTTCCTAGAACTTGAATTAAAGGGTGTGAGCCACCATTCCTGGTGGGGATTGAACCCAGCGCTTTGTGTGTGCCAGGCAAATACTCTACTGAGTTATATCCCAAGCCCCAGCTACGCCAACTTAGGGCCTGGCGGCTCCCCTGGAGAATGCACCTTGCTGGAGAGGGCTGTACTGGAGCTTCTGAGAAGGGGACATATTAATTGAACTTCACATGCTGTGTTAACTACTGTTGGGTAACAAAGTTCCAGACTTAGTGGTTTAAAGGGACACATAATTATGACCTCAGGCACTTTCAATCAGGAGATCGGGAGAGTGGAACCCTGACTCCTCTGCCTAGGGTCTCTCATGGCTACAGGAGGCTTGGCCAGCACTGGGTTCTCAGTTGTACTTCGCTTGCTGATAATTTGTTTTTTTCATGGCCATAGGCTGTCTCAAGGTAGATTTCTTTATAAGACAACAATGGAAACAGAGAATCTAGCAAGACTGACACTATGTTCTTAACTAATCAAATATATATAAAGACTGTATGGCCCATCAGTCCTGCCACCTTCCACACTGATAGTGCTCATAAAGCATTAAGTTAAAAAAAAATTAAAAAAAATTGTCCCATTTTTCTAGAACTTTCCTTATCATTAATGTATGAGATGAAAGCTCCCCTGTAGAAAGTCCTCTTTTTCTCTACAAAGTGTTTAAATAAAACCTAAACATTCAAACATGTCTCACTATTATCCTAATATTGCAGTATTCATTGGTGATGATAGTCTGTTCCTTTCCATACTATCTTAGAGGTAAGTGAAGATCTATCTATCTATCTATCTATCTATCTATCTATCTATCTATCTACCTATCTATCTATCTATCTATCTATCCATCTCTTGTCTATCTATATCTGTCATCTATCTATCATCTGTTATAACGGTTGAATATTTGTTGATTAATGACAGAGATTGTTTGGAGAGATTTAATGAGTACTAAAGAGTGCATTAGATTAATAAATCATGACAGCATTGCAAATGCCATCTTAGCTCTACAAAACTCCTGCTTTTATACACACCAAAAATCCATTGGTAGCTTTGAGTTTGTTGCTCTACATAGATAATTAAATATAATGTTTTAAATTACAAACAATAAAATGATTTCAGTAAATAAGCATAATTTCTGATATACACTTCCAGATATTGTTTTGATTTCGGAAAAGGAATAAAATGTTACCAGTCACCCATGACATATTGCTATATAATTAAATTTTTTAGCTAGTGAACATCCCTTCTATAAACAAGGCAAACTATTTATCATAACTAAGCAAGGTGTCACAAAAGGTATTTTTCTTAAGGGGAACTGATTGTTTCCTAATTGGCCAGCAATTTTGCTTCTGTAGAATTTTTAGATCCTTTACCTCTTAGAATACATAAAAGTGAAACCAGAGAAAATAATTTTTCTAATACTGTTATTAAATTATTTGCACTTTTTAAAACTAAAGTATCTTTGCTCCATTTTTTTTTACATGATCAAAATCTTGGCCAGTGATGTTTGAACTACCCTTAGCTTCTTCCTGCTGATGAAAATGGTAAATTTGTGGGCAAATGTCACTGTGAACTGCTAAATAGCATGAGAAAAGTTTTCCGAAGTTTGATACCAGACGGATTGGGCTCTTGCTGAGAAGGCTGTGCCGGCTTGCTACATGATTACAGCTCTTCCCTCTTTCCCTAATGGTTGCTCTTGAGGAAAAGTGACTGGGCAGATCAGAGGAACAAGAGAGTCCAAATCTATGGATTCCTGATGAATTATATTCATTGTGTTCTCTTTTTGTGCTTTAACTACTATGAAGGATTTAAGAAAACTATAGTACTTTGACAGTTCCAGCCTCATAAGGTAGACACTGAAGAAGTAAATGATAAATAAAATAAAACAACAGCAACTGAAAAATCTGGTCTTCAAGCTAGGAAATAACTAGGCAGCAATAAAAACACCAGAGGAGATTAAGACTGACAAGGAGTCTAGGATTTGATATGAAATTCCATTTTTAAAAGCAGGACAAATTTGTAAAGGAATCTAAAAACACAACAATAGAAGTACAGGACAACAAAGAAAAACTGTGTGCATGCAGGGAAGGAGAAAAATCGTGTTTTATTTTATTTTTTTATTTATTATTTTTTATGTGTATAAGTGTACTGTCTGCATGTAGGTTGGTGCACCCTTGTCGTGCAATGCCACGGAGGTCAGAAGAGGGTGTCGGATTCCCCTGGAACTGGAGTTAAAGACAGTTCTTACCTGCCATGTGGGTGCTGGGAATTGAACCTTGGTCCTCTGCAAGAGCAGTTGGTGCTCTTAACCACTGAGCCATCTCTCCAGCCCACAAAATCATGTTTTTAGAAGAAAAAAGTGGCTATCAAGGCAAATATTGTAGAAAGATCAAGGAAAACAAAGATAGGACAAAGAATCATTTTCTGAACTACTGTTCTCATCCGTGCTGTGTGTTGACATTGATTGAGCATTGAGGTTGGGTGCTCTTGCATGGAGAACACCTTGTCCTTAACAAGGCTGTAGTGGCTTGAGTGTTTCTAATGGAGGGATTTCATCCTGAGTCCAGATGGAAAAGGTGATGTAATATATAGAGACCTTGTAAAGGACATTTCCTGAGCTGTTCTGTTTTTCTCTGAGACCATACTTGTGGCTGAATGTTGTCATTGACTGAGCATTGAGGTCTCCATGTCCAGAGATGTCATCTCCCTTCAGGGAAATCTTTGTCTTCTGGGATACAGTGGCCAGCTGGCAAATGGACCAGCATGCTATTTTGGGTGATCATGGAACCATCTCCTAATGTTGGATTATTTTCTGTTTCTTTTTGGTAGTACTATGATTGAACCTAAGGCCTCGTGCATGAAGCAAGGGTTCCCCTACTGAGCTATAATCCCAGTCCTGATTTTGAATAATTTTCTTCATCTCTTCACTGAGGGTGACTTCTTGAAATCACCAAATAAGCACTCTATACTTATTTGGGGCTTTGGTTTTAGGGAAAGTCAAATTAATGGCAGTTGAAGAGAAATTTAATAATAGTTCCAAAAGATTTGGTCTTAAAGTGGGACAAGTCAAACATGTAAATTCTAGCCAGAACAGTACGAAAGTGAATAAAAGAAATTAAGAAAATATGGCTGGAAACTTATTCATATGAACTTTCAGCATGCACAACACTCCTGCAAATTGAAACCAGATACAAATCCAGCATAAAAGTGGGGAAATGCTAAGAAGACCCAATCTTTGCTGAACAGCTATTAACAACTGATCATTCTGGGTGAGGGAGAATTGGTCTTTTTTAAAGGAGTGATGCTTGATAGGTTGATAGGCTCCACTGGATGGACTGACACAGAGGGATATTTGAGAATACAAACTTGACTCAAAAGACCTCAACATATGTGAGAGAATGCGATGAAATCCACTGGGGGGGGGCGGGTGAGAAATGGGCTAAAAGCAGGATGTAGATAGGGGAGGGTATCAATATGATCAAAATATATTGTATGAAATGCACAGCATTTGTTTTAAAGGAAAGCTATAATTAATAAATTGAGTTTCTTCAGAAGTATAAAGCGATGGAATTCCCCATGCTTCATGATTACTCTTAAAGAAGAGAGACACTCTGTAGTTTCTTTAAGAACTGTCCCTTGTAGGCTCAAGTTTGAATACTTGGCTTCCAGATGGTGACACTGTTTAGGGAGGTCATGGGTCCTTTATGAAGGGTAGCCTCACTAGAAGAAGTGTGTCACTGGTGGTGGGCTTGCATCTTTGTAATCTGGCTCCACTTGAACTTTTCGCTGTTTTATGTTTGTGGTTAAACATTTGAGCTCTCCACTTCCTGCTCCTGCTGCCATGCGGTTGTTTACCCCAGGGCATCCCCACCATGATCGACTCTTATCCTCTTGTACCTTAAGCCTAAATAAATTCTTTCTTCTATGAGCAAATTTTGGTCATGAAGTTTATCTCAGCAGCGGAAAAGTAGAAAATACAGAAGTTGGTACCAGGAGTGTGCGGTTCCTGTGAAGAACGTGAACATGTTGTTTGTTGGAGGAATATGGAAGCCTTTGAACAGTAAATCAAAATAAACTCTTCCATAAGTTGTTTTTAGACATGGTGTTTTGTGACAGCAAAAGAAAAGTAACCAAACACACACACACACACACACACACACACACACACACACACACACACAAATCATCTGAATAAATGCTGGTTTATAGATTTTGATGTCTTCTATAATGTCTATTTATTTCTTCAATCGATTCCTATTGAATACTCATAATACTAAACAGTTGACTTGCAAGACAGGATAGTTATTATTCTCTAGGGGAAACTTAACAATCCTCAGGTAAAATAGTTCATGTGTACAAAGTTTAAACTGATTATATGATACAGTTTATCATGCAGTAAAACATGTTATCAGAATGCAGAGCTAGGAATATAATCTGGTGTGATAGACATGCAAAAAGAAGTGACAGAAGTTGAGATTTGTGGACTGGGAGGTTTTATGTGCTCAAGGAGAAGTGGTAACTACCTCTCAAGGACAGGCAATAGTATATAAGACCAGGAGGCTGCATTTCTGAAGATCTAGAAAATATTAATGTAATTGAGTCATAGACAGTGGGCAACAGTGTACTATGAGCTGCAGAGAAATAGGAAGGTACCTAGAGGTAAAGAACCTAATTTTCTGTGTTTACAGCTTTGGGTTTTCTCTAAAAGATATTAGAAAAGCAAAAAGAGTATCTAAGTATGTGTTTTAATTTGAAGAGAAATGTCCTCCACAGGCTGGTATGCTTGAAAACTTGATCCCTAGTTAGTAGCACTGTTTTGAGAAGTTGTGATACATTGAAGAGGTGAAACTTTGCTAGAGGAAGTGGGTCCTTAAGATTTTATATCTACCTTGACTCAGTTTCTTTGTCACTCTCTGAGTCCTAGTCCATAGAGATGTGAGCAACTGGCAAAACTTCACCATCATGACAGATACTATCTCCACAAAAATGAGAAAATATATTCCTTTGCCTTAAGTTTTGTCTTTCCAGGTATTTAGTCATAGCAATAGAAAAAAAACATACTAATTCAGGGCTAGAGAGATGGCTCAAATTTTAGAGCATTAGCTGCTCTTGCAGAGGACCTGGGTTCAATTCCTACCATCCATCCATAATTCCTAGCAACCATCCATAACTGCAGTTCCAGGGGGCTCTAATGCCCTCTTCTGACCCCTGAGGGCATTGCACAACATAGGCCTACTTACACACATGCAGGCAATACACTCGCCCACATAAAATAAAAATAATAAAATAGTTTTAAAAAGAAAACATGTTAATTCAGTGAGGAAGTAGTGTGATAGATGGACAATTTATTAAGGATTATTATCATAGAAGTTTTGATAGTATAGAGACTAGATTATTGGATAAACCAAAAGCAAGTTGAGTAAAAGGGCAGTGTTTTCTAGTTAGCTTTTAACATTCACAATAATAACAACATTGTGCATAGTGACAGACAAGTACAAATATGATTAAAATTATTATGAAAAATAAAGATTATGCAACTTCATTTTTTATGTTCTGTTATTATTTTCTCTTGTGTACAATCCATGTGTGGATGCACACATGACATCTGCATGTGTGAAAGGCAGAAGACAACTTGTAGAGTCAGATCTTTCCTTCTCCTTAGGTTCCAGGGATTAAACTCAGGGCACCAAGTTTGCACAGTGAGAGCTTTTTCCCTCAGAGTCATTTTGCAAAAATTTTCTCTTTTTTTTTATAATTTGCCATTTTGCTTTATTTCATTTAAAAAGTACTTCCCCATAAGTTGATATGATAACTTACAATGAGGACTAGGGGGTAGTTTCATTTATGTATATAAAATATATATTTGGTCTCATTAAGTAGATGAAAGCCGATTAGAAGCTAGACTGATGATTTAATTGTGAGTTAAAAGCAATAGATCTTGGGGAAATGGCTCAGTGAACTTGGGTATGATTCTCAGCACCCACATGATGGCTAACAACTGTCCATAATTTCAGTTCCAGAGGAATATGACTCCCTTCTGAGATCTGAGGGCATTGCCTGACATGGGCAAACTTACACACATGAAACCAATACACTCATACATATAAAATCAAAATAAATAAATAAAATGTAGCAACAGGTCTTGGTGGTAGAAGGTTTTAGTTGATGGTAGTAGACACATACCAAACATTCCTTGCACTTTTCTCAGTTAAGCAACCAAGCTGATGACTATGCAATTTACAACAAAAAGGATACCTGACAATGGGCTTATCTGAAATGGATCCTTGACGTATTTTCTTTTTCTTTTCCTTTTCTTTTTTGTCTTTTTGGGACAGAGTGTCTCTTTATTCCCAGCTGTCCTGGAGCTCACTTAGCAGACCAGGCTGGCCTTGAACTTACAGAGATCCGCTTGCCTCTGCCTTGATGTATTTTCATTCTGCATGCAGGGTTTGGAGGTGTGACTGGGGAAAATTTCTGTCCTGTGGAGTAGTTAGTTGGAAATACGCATAAGTCTAGAATGTATGTTTGGAAGCTTCCAACCTAGTCATAGTAGTTGAAGTCAAGGAGATAAGACAGTGCAGTCTGGGGCTGGAGAGACAGCTCAGTGGTTAAGAGCAGTGGCTGTTCCTGTAGAAGACCTGAGTTCAAATCCCAACACTAATTTGGTGGCTAACAGCCATCCATAACTCCAGTTCCGAGGGTCTGACACTATCTGCAGTCCCCCAAGGGCATCACATGACACAGTTACTCTTGCATACATGCATGGAATACACACATACAGATAAAATAATAAGAAAAATGAATACATTTAAAAAAAAAAAAACAGCACAATCTAAGCAAGAACCATGCTATGAGAAAAAGGTTTGTTCCGTTTGAGATTTGGACAGAGGGATGAAGATGATATGACATCTGAATGCTGTCAGACAAATATGAGAAAAATTACGAAGGGGATATTGTGGAAGATACATGAAGTACACTTCTTATGGAGAAGGGAGAGAGTACGCATTCGATAAAAGCAATGAATACGTAAGTGTTCATTAGATGTAGTGACATTTTGGTAACTGGTGACCATAAACCAGGCTGAAACCATGGGCAGAGGTCAGATTTAAGTGAGTCTGAAAGCTGGCAGATGATAAAGCAATGGTACTATGTAGTTGATGCTTTTGAGAAATTTTCTGTGAAGGAAGGTAATAGACAAAATAGAGGAGAGGAAAGTTCATTATTTTCCCAAGTTCTTTGTATACATTTTAAGAGAGCAAGTTCAGACATCTGCTCATTATAACCTTGATGGTTTTTAAATAAATATGCAACAAGCAAACTGGAATTTAAACATTCACTTGGGAGGTGTCACTGCTGGGATATTTGTCCTGAGCTGTATAAGAAAGCAGGCTGGAGCCAGGTCATGCTGGCACATGTCTTTATTACCAGCACTTGGAAGGCAGAGGTAGATAGGTCACTATGAGAAGGAGGCCAGCCAGGTCTACAAAGCAAGTTCTAGGACAACTAGGACCAATTGGTCTCTATTCTCTCTCTCTCTCTCTCTCTCTCTCTCTCTCTCTCTCTCTCTCTCTTTCTCTCTCCTCTAATAAGCCCACTGTATTTATAGAACAGCTTTTGAGGTATTAGGATCAATAGAAAACTTTTTGTTTTGCATTACATGTCAAAAAAATAAACAAAAACAGTCTAACATACAAAGTAAACATTTTGGTTGTACATTACAAATATTTTACTGTTGTCTTTGTACTTAAGAGTCACACACAGAAGAAATGTTATTTTTGAAGGCTAATGGTTTTCTTATTATTTGGTGATGTATAAAAGATAACAAATATTAAATTAACATAATGAGATGAATAGTACTTCCCTGAGAACAGAAAACCTAAACCCAATTTTTGTTAACTTATTTTTATATGGTCATATGTAGTGCACAGAATTATTTGAAATAACATCTTTAAAGTCTGACTGACTTGATTTAGACATCAAAAAAGGTACTACTAAAAAGACATTGATCAACTAAATTCCAAATATTTTAAGCATCTGAAAAGTTAAATTGAAACTGGAACAATTAGGCTGTCTTCAGCTTCGCAAGGATGTCTAAGCACTTAATCCTTTAATGTGGAATTATTTCACATAGGTCTCCCGAGCTCTCAGTCTTAGGCAGTCTAACACATCAAAATGTTATAATCAATCTATAGATGAGCTCCTAAAGAGAATGAATGTTCCAAATTCCATAAAGATTGATGATGCCTCAGAAAGACCCACATCTATTTGGTGACAGAACAAGATTTCTTTTTCTATCCTGGGAGTCATTGACTGCAGACACATTGCTATTCAAGGAGTGGCAGTTAATGATTTAATCTTTATTAACAGGAGAAAAGATTCCATTTGTTTAATATGCAGGTTATTTGTGATGCTAAATGCAATGTAATTGATGTGATTTAAAAGTTCTAGGATAATGTCATGATTAATTCATCTGTAAACAATCTGGCACCTTTCATTTTATTGAGGTGGGTAAAATTTTTTACTAGCTGGAATGTGGGTAAGAACATTTATGACAACAATTATCATTTAAAAATATAATACAGCATGAAAGATGAATGTCCTATAGGGCATTTTGCATTTTCTGGAAGGTCTTAGGAGCTGTAATTCGGAATGATTCATTGTCTCTGCATGAAAGAAATAAGGGCAGCATAACTAGCTTTGTGTCTCTGGGCTGAATGAAGCTTTAGAAGTTCCTGGAGTCAGTTCTTCAGTGTATTGCAATTTTTTGAGAGGTTTGCAGTCCTTTTTGAGAGGTTTGCAGTCCTTACAAAACTATACACTCATACATTTAACATTTAATAAATCCCAGGGTTTGCCTTTTAAAGGATGAATATTATATATATATATTTATATATATATATATATATATATTATATTAATGTTGTTTCTAAATCAAAGAATATCTGAAATATTAAAGAAGATTTTAAGAAAAATGTAGTTAAATCCCAAGGTGTGTAAAAATTGAAACTTGGTGTAATGGGGAGCGCCGGAGCTGGATCCAAAGGAGAAAAACTGGCTGTTGCCAGTATTGATGCTCATGTCCTCATGATTCAGTTTTATTAAATGAGGACTGGAGACATGGCTCAGTGGTTAGGATTACTGGCTGCTCTTGCAGAGGACCCAGGTTCAATTCCCAGCACCCACATGGCAGTTAACAACTGCTCTGTGGGCATTGCATGACATGGGTGCAGATGCAAATAATGCACTCGTACCTATTAAAAGAAAAATGATAAATAAAATAATTTTTTTAAATTTTTATTTTATTTATTTATGTGTATGAATGTACTGTTTTGCGTGTAGGTCTGTGCACCCGTGTCGTGCAATGCCGCGGCGGTCAGAAGAGGTTCTCGGAATCCCCTGGAACTGGAGTTCTCCTGGAATTGGAGTCACAGACGGTTCTCGGCCGCCATGTGGGTGCTGGGGATCGAACCCGGGTCCTCTGCAAGAGCGGTCGGCACTCTTAACCGCTAGGCCATCTCTCCAGCCCCATAAAATAAATTTTTAAATGAGTGTGAACTCATAAGTACGATACAGAACACTCTAATAACAATAAAATTTTCTTTGAGTGATACTGTGAATTTTTAAGATGCAGTTCTGCTTATAAAACCAGTGAGGTCAGAGAATGTTGAGAGCATTAATTTGAGGGGCTACAGACATGAAGAGAGACTGAAAGTGGGATAAAGTCACCTAGTATAGATGAGGCAGTGCAGTTGGGCTTTCTACTTTTTGGAGTGATGAGGTACAGGCTACTTATTTTATGGAAAATATAATGTTTATTTACAAATGATGAAAGGTTTATGAAAGACAAGTCATTGTCATATTGCCAGCTAGGGTGGCCCAGGCCAATAAACCCACCACTCAGGAGGTGGAAGCAGGATAGCTTTCATTTTGATGCCAGCCTGGGCTACATGGTAAGTTCCAACTCACTTTGGGCTACAGTATGAGATACTATCTCAAGACAAATTAAATAAGTAATTATTTTATAAATGAATAACTAAAAGCTCGGAAAAGGTAAGAAAACTGCCCAGGATCATGGAGCTGTGAGTAGAAGGAGCCAGGATTTGAACTCAGGTAGTCATGCTTCAGCTTCAGAGTCTGCACCGTACTGCAGTTTCTCAGATTTACCAAGAAACACAGAGCATAATGAGTGAGTCCAGCATTTGGGATCTATTTGATATAATATTGCCTGATAAAACCAAATATGTCCTTTAAATCATAACTTTGAGACAGGGCAAAAGTTTAATTCTAAAATAGTAAACATGTCACTTACGTTTCTTTCTTTATTTATTTTTTTTATTAATTTTATTTTAGTTCTGTATGTGTGTGAATGTACTGCCTGCATGCAAGTCTGTGCACCCGTGTCGTGCAACGCCGCGGAGGTCAGAAGAGGGTCTCGGATTCCCCTGGAGCTGGAGTTCTCCTGGAATTGGAGTTTCAGACGGCTCTCGGCCGCCATGTGGGTGCTGGGGATCGAACCCGGGTCCTCTGTAAGAGCAGTCGGCGCTCTTAACCGCTAGGCCATCTCTCCAGCCCATCACTTACGTTTCTTTATCAAATCTATGTATAAGGTTAGTAAGTCTATGCAGGTAGAGTTACCCTGATGGTTACTCCCTAGTATCCTTAATTAACTATGAGGTTTTAAAGTGGATTAGCTCACAAAATAAGAAATTCAGGAGTGTAGGAGAATGCAAACCTTTTGAAGTGGGCTTTTAGGAAAAAAAAATGAGATTTGATGGAACTTTAACGAGAGAATAGAAAAAAAAGCATGCTAATTAGCCAAACATCTGACAGTGTCTGAATAGTGGGTATGGGGGGCATTGGACCAAATGCCATGGCTTTATGCCTGACACACAGTAGCAACAGTAAGCACAGGAAGTGCTCTCTCTCTCTCTCTGTCTCTCTCTCTCTCTCTCTCTCTCTGTGTGTTTGTGTGTATATGTGTGTGTGTGCCTGTGTGTGTGTGTGTGTGTGTGTGTGTGTGTGTGTGGTATGCATCTGGGTGTCAGGGAATGTGCAAGCACATGATTCTGTCTGCTCAGGGTGACTGAAGGGAAAGGCTGTAAAGCAGATGGAAAAGGGAGCAACTGGAGTTTTAGGAATATATATTTACATAGTTTTCTACAGTTCAGTAATAATCCAGATAAATTGCCTGGGCCAGATGGTTGGTTTATCCAGCCATGCGGTGTGCCTTTTTGTATGCAAATGAAATGTCTACATATCAAGAGAGCTTTGGGAAGCTTCCAAAAATGAAACAGCCAATTCGACCTAAAAGGACTCAGAGACTAAATATTGGTGGCTAACAATATTCTCTTAGTGATTTAATTTTAATAAATGGGTATGAACTCACTGGTCACCTAATTCTTCTACATATTTTATTTAGTATTCTTGTGCATAATTATTAGGTAGATGTGGGCCAATAAAACTGGAGTTCTCTTCAATTTTTATGTTATTCAAACCGTTTCCGTTTTAATTTTTCAAAAGTTCATTATTAGAAGAACCAGGGGAGTCCAGTGATTTGGAAATCAGGAAACTTCTCACAGCAGCTTGAAAGAGAAGCCCATCCATCCAAGATGAGGAAGAAAGCCCTATTGACCACTGGTAAGGGAAGGAGTATTCAAGGTTGTGATCCAGCTAATACTTGGGTCATTACATAGGAGCTAGTGTTGAAGCACTGCTTGCAACAGGCAAAGATTGGGAAATATGTTACTCAGCCACTTGGGATTAGGAGAGAGAGAGAGAGAGAGAGAGAGAGAGAGAGAGAGAGAGAGAGAGAGAGAGAGAGAGAGAGAGAGATATTTTCAAGGTGAGACTCCAAGAAATTTGTGAGTTGAATTGAATGATTCAGCTTGGTGGGTGTAATTCTCCAAGTTAAGTTTTCCATTCTTTGACTTCTAATAAAATCTGGGCCCTGCTTAAAGCAAGTATATCACCCAAATGTGGATTTTATATAATTTCATTTATTGGTAGTAAAGATTAGTTCAAAGCTTATCATATTTTTCCTGTGTGGTTGTTATTTGGACGTTGATAAAAAAGAAGTTTGTTGTGCCTGGTGTGGTGGCACACATCTTTAATCCCAGCACTCAGGAGGCAGAGGCAGACAGATCTCTGTGTTCAAGGCCAGTCTGGTCTAAACAGGTTGGGACTAAAGGGAGACATTGTCTCAAAAAGAGAAAAAAGAAAAGAAAAGAAAAGAAAGAAAGAAAGAAAGAAAGAAAGAAAGAAAGAAAGAAAGAAAGAAAGAAAGAAAGAAAGAAAATTCGTTTTAGCTCTGAGAATTGCTAAACTGAGAAGCTACATAATAATCTTCCTTAGTCTTGTAGAGCCAGGCTATTATAGCAGTAAAAAAAATTGTATCTTAAAGAAAAGAGAAAGAAACTGGAATTCAGAAACAGTTTGAGAGAGTCTTCATTTCCATTCAAGAGAGTGTGGCAGTATAGTACCAAGTCTATAACCTACACTTGGAAGGATATAGCATCACCTAGGTACTGATCAGTTTCAAGCCCCACTTTTAAGACACATGCTTCTTCACTCCTAGAGACATTCAACAAACTCTCTGTCTCTCTCTGTCTCTCTCTCTCTCGCTCTCTCTCTCGCTCTCGCTCTCACTCTCGCTCTCACTCTGTGTGTGTTTGTGTGTGTGTGTGTGTGTGTGTGTTTGTGTGTGTGTATTTTGTAAAAAGCACATCGATAAGAAAATGGGCCTTAGGTAGACATGATATCACATACCTGTAATCCCAGCACTTGAGAGAGTACATAAAATACCCCCCCTTAAAAAAGCAAAGCAGGGTGTATCAGTATCTTTTCTGTTGCTGTGATAAAACACCATGACCAAGGCAACTTATAGAAAGAAGAGTTTATTGGGCTTATGGTTCCATAGAGATAAAAGTTCATCATAGCAGGGGAGGCATCTCAGGAGGCAGCAGCAGCAGAAAGCTGAGAGTGCACATCTTCTAGCAGGCACAGGAAGCAGAGAGAGAAACAGACTGGAAGTGGGCAAGCTGCCCCTAGTGACTTGATTCCTCCACTAATGTCATACCTCTTGAATCTCCACAAACAGTGCCATCAACTATGAGTAAAGTGTTCAGATATTTGGTGCCTATGGGATACATTCATTTAAACCACCACACAGGGCCTCCATAAATAGAAGACTGATTAAAAAAAAGAATCTTAGATTGGAAAGGTTTGAAAATGTAGTTGGTCTGAAAGATGGTGCGAGTTCATTGAAACAAAGACCGATGGAATCTTAAATCAGATTATGTAGTGCATGCTTTATAGAGGTCTTGAAAAAACTGTATCTGAGATATATAGGTAGAGAATGCCTTACTCAAAAATTATCCAAAGGTAAAGGAGACGAGAAGTCAATAGGGCCTAGTAATAAAAATTTTCAGACTGTTTTTATGTAGAATGAAAGGTCCAAGGCAAAGCATTATGTAGACCCAGTGGGGAAGAGGATAGTACAGAAATCTGAGATACTGTAATGAGATCTTGTGAACACACCGTGTGTCAAGGCTGTGCAGGACAGTAGATCACACCAATTTAAAGTAGGGTTTTGCTCTTGTTTTTCCTATTTTGATTAATGAAGAAAACAATACCAAAAGGTAGTCCACTTAAAATAAAGTTTTCAGAACTAGCAGAGTTTATTTCAAGGGAGAGCTCTGTAAGAGTTGCCCTGACTTGGTAAGACTCTTACTTGTCAGCTATCACTTTAGTATTTTTTTTTTTTTTTTGGTCTCTTTGAGACAGGGTCTCCCTTTAGTACCAGCTGGCCTGGAGCTTGCTATGTAGATTTGGCTGGCCTTGAACTCACAGAGATCTGCCTGCCTCTGCCTCCTGTGTGCTGGGATTAAAGGACTGTGCCACCACACCTGGCTCAGCTGTCACTTTGAATTCCACAAGAGCTTAAAGGGTTGTTACAAGGCCACAGGTCTGTCTAAGTGCCATAGAGCGCTTACTGATAATTTCCACTAGAGGACCACATGCTATGATTTTAGTAGCACACATTTGTATATTTAATTGCATCTAGTTTGCCATGCAAATGGGCATTTTCAATATTGAAATTCTTTAAGGAATGGTTTCTATGATTTGTTTCGTTTTGTAGGTGAATCTGTATCACATAAACTGGACACAAAATTCTGCTCAAAAGCTCTTGACTATTCCAAATATAGTATCTTAGAACATACATAGAAAGGATACATATTTTATATTAATCTTTCCAAAGGGAATTGATGACATTCATGCCCTAGTGTATATAGTTTCTTTGTGGACCACCTTCTTCTGCCTTGTTAGCTTAGGCAGAGCAGAAATGCTAGATAGAAATCTTTCACTCCACTATGCATACTCAAATTGCTCATGGGTGTACTTTTGTTATAAAATCACTTGGTATTTGATAGATAGCTGTTACCCACATAGACCATATATCATATAATGTCAGGGGTCATGTGCTCTATTCCAATTGAATAAGTCATAATTGGAAACAGTCCTAACAAGTCATAGGTATTATACCAACACTTTTAACTGAATGAACAAATACAAAATATCTTGGTTAGGTGCATACCCAGAAATCACACAGGCAAAGCAACAAGTCCTTTTTCAGTGAACTTCAGGAAATGGTCGGCAATATTTATCAAAAAAGGAGAATGCAAAGAAAAGGAAATAAATAAAATCTTATATATAGTAAAAATGAATGGTACAGAAAATCCAGGAAGCCAGAAGCTGTAGCAAGGGGCTTCCAAACCAGGTGAGAACCCCCTGCTAGGAACATGTGGCCTCTCAGAACGAGAAGCAATAGCATCAAATCTCTCTCCTCTGTGTTACAAATATCATTTGCACTTCAATGATACTACACTCTAAAGAATAAGTTCTACTAAATGTGTTAGATAAGCCACATGTGCTTGGTTGCAAATCACATAGTAATAAAAGTGATCTAGTTCCCTGACAATTTGCATAATTCCTTAACTGGACTGCCAGTGATTCCCCCTTAAGAAAAATATACAGACTGTTTATGAAAAACAGTGTTTCTGAAATCCAACCTCCTATGTGGATTGTGTTATTATTTTATAGGCGAACAATTTCTAGCTGTTTTCTCGTTCATCCCAGGAGTCTTTCCAATTCTTCTATATTTCTTTCCTAGAATGTTCAATTTTCTCAAGCCCCTAAAAACCATTCAAACTTTTCTCCTCATTTTCACTTGTTCATCTTGACCTAGTTTCCTCTTGGTTTCCTATTTACCATTCTGTTTTCATCCCATTCTTCTTCCCTCTTTAACTTCTCCAAATAAATTATATATTTTCAAGCCATCTTATCACTATTTATTCTTCTCACCAAACAACTTTCCCAGGAAGCTTAGTTGGAACATTATTGAATGGTCAATGGTATTTATTTTCTGTAAGACACAAAGATTATTTTCAATGCAATATGAAATAACTGATTCATTGTACTTTTAGTGGCATTATGATGGCCAACCCTAAAAGGTATAACTTCTCACTTTCACTTACTTATCAACCCATTCACTTCCCAGGATACTATAGAAGTTTTCAATTACTTTATGTCATATTATCCCTGATTTTCTTCTGGATAGGTCTGTGGCATCTGTCTTTCTAGAGATGTAGTCAGATTAGGATTGTTATAAATGGAAGAGAAAGAAATACTCTTCCAAAAATAATTTTGAAGGGAGTAAAATGTTAAAATTTTTTTTCAAGTATATTAAGTCAAAATCAGAGGTCTGGAACTGACTCTGCCACAGCTTGAGGGAGGCTACATCAGAGTGTCCCCTGAGGAGCTGTTAACCAACCACCTGTGGTATGCTTCCTTCCTGTAGTGCCACATGGTCAATTGTTCTAAGGATAGGCTTTCAAGGTGTCTGAATAGAAGCCAGCAAGTCTGCCATGTGGTCCACTTTGTGAGTGGTTCTTCATTTGGACAGCCTAGATCTAGGGCTGGATGGAACATGGTTCACAGAGCAGAAGTTAGCTCAGACATTGATCATTACATGATCCTGACCAAGTTATTGAAGACCATTGCGAATATTAAACCCTTCTCCCACTTAGACCATATCAAGAGGACAAAAGCATTAAGAAAGACCCGAAGGCCACTGTATATATCACAGAGTAACAGCAGTGTTAACAATGGGATTGGGGTGAGATAAGGAAGTTCCCAGAATTCTGAACTCTTGAGAACCACCTACCTGTTCAAACTAAGTTTTAAGAGTCTGTTTTAATCTTTCAGCTACCATTAGAGAAAACATACGTTTCTCTGTGTAGGAGAAAGTAGGAAAGTCTTGTGAAGATTAGATCATTTATCCCAAAGAAATAATCTGATGGAATTCTTCCAAAATGGAATTGCTATGTGAGAATACTTGTTCTGCCACAGTGGTACAAGTTATTTCACTACTGAGTACTGATCCCCACCATGTTTGTAAAACAAAAAGACACAGACCAAATAATTCTAAAGGTCTTTTCTAGCTGGGAGTCTATGTAAATGTGTCTGTCATTTTCATACAGAGGATAACATTGTCCTGTTGCTTTAATTTATTGTTAATGATAGAATTAAACTGATGTACTGAGCTAGCCTCTATAAGGCATTACAGAGATCAGAATCATCAGTATTATTTTAAAGATTTAGTTTTATTTTTAATAGTGTGTGTGGGAGTTTGTGGGTATGTGTACTTCTTTGTTAATGATAGAATTAAACTGATGTACTGAGCTAGCCTCTATAAGGCATTACAGAGATCAGAATCATCAGTATTATTTTAAAGATTTAGTTTTATTTTTAATAGTGTGTGTGGGAGTTTGTGGGTATGTGTACTTCTTTGCATGTGCCCAGGGAGACCAGAAGAGCATACAGATCCCTTGATCTGGACTGACAGGCAGTTATGAGCTACCCCATGTGAGTACCAGAAGTCAGGTCTTCTGCAAGAGAACTATATGCTCTTAATTGCTGAGCCATCTTTCTAGACACCAAAAGCACCAGGTTTTAAGGCAGTAATCAAATTAAGGAATATGGAGCAACAACTATAAAACACAATTGAAATGCTCAGTCTACAGAACAGACAGCCTACTGCAAGGTGCTGAAAATATGGTGCTCTAACTGTAACTACTATTCCCTAGTTGCAGTTCTTAACTATCCACATCTCCCCAATTCCCACTATGCATGGGTCACAAAATATTGTTTCTACAATGTGATATTTCTCTTCTTTAATCCCTACCTTTGTAGGCATTCTTCTTTAAACTTACTTTGATTATTTAGGTTATTTTTGTTAACTTCCATTACCTTCTACTAAGCATTTGACATTCAGATACATTCAAAATTTTCCTTCTGGATTTACTTTGAAAGTTACATTTTATATAACTGATGTTTATTGTCAACTTGACAAAATGTGGAATCACCTGGGAGATGGGCCTCTGAACATGCCTCTTGGGCAGTGTCCCTATTACATTAATTGGATGGGTAGACCCACCCTCTGTGGAGGGTGGTCTTCTCCCACTGGAATCTTGGACTATAGAAATGGAGAAAGGAAACCGAGCAGATTCAAGCAGTCATTGTTTTTGCCCTTTATGGATGTAGTGTGACCAGCACCTTCGGCCTCAATTCCCTATACTTCCCCACCATAATGGACTAAACTTTAAGCTGTGAGCCAAAATAAATCCATTCTCCCTGAAGTTACTTTTGTCAAGGTATTTTATTGCAACAGCAAGAAAGGAACTAAGACAATGGCTTTCTTAGATTTTTCTGACTTAACTATTTCCACAGCTAAGAATGACTCCCATGGTCCCATGACTTACGATTTTGGTCTCTGTGGCAGCATGGGCATGCTCTTCATACCACTGAGTCCATTCACTGTCTTAAAATATGGAGAGCTCGAACCATGATGGGTTCTATTTTGCTTTTACCAGAGGTAATGGTACCCTCAGTCCTCACTTGAAACAGAAGTAGTAGGAGCTGTGTATGCAGTATGCAGCCATATGCCACAACTGTGCTTCATGGTCCTCAGGACGAATATTAAAGTTTTACAGTCAGAAAACTCTCATTCAGCACCTAGACCTCCTGTTCCTATATTTTGTTTTAGTTGATATTATTATTTTTTGAACATTTCATTTACTTACCTATGTGTAAATTTATGTATGCTGATTCACTTCCAAACAATTCAAGATATGGTCAGTTATAAGTGCCAACATTTTATAATTACAAGGTGAATTCAGGAAATTACATCTTTCTTTACCTTTTGACCAGAGATATCTAAAGATACCAGTCTCATATTCAAAACTTCAAAGCATAGGCATTTCATTAGACTCATAAGCATGATTTCTGTCATTTAAAATTTTAAGCCTCAAAAGGTAGCCAGATATACAGATCTTGAATGTGCAGAACTTCTTTTTTTTTTCCATAACAGAACTAGGGGAAGAAAATAAGTCACTTTTATTCCTCAGCTGGGAAAGCTAATATCACTTCTCCTGAATCCACTTTTGTTACATTCAGTAGAATAAATAATAAGAAAGTGACTCTATTTGTAAAGGAGAATGGTCCAGAAAACCTTGAATAGAAATTCCAATAACATGGCAGTTACAAGCTGGCTGACTTATTTGTCATGGAATCAATAAAGCTATATGTGAGAGGTGATGGCAGAACACTAGACAAAAATCGTATAATGCTTCAATAGAAAATACACCTGGAAATGCTAAGAAATGAATTTGAAACCCATTTCACTGCTTGAATGGAGTCTGTGTTCTGAATGATAAGGGAACCCATTGCAGATTTTCTATCTGAATGATCTTTTGTAACTTAAGCCACAAGAACAGCATATGAAACTACACGGTAGAGATTAGGCTTGCTCTGTGGATGCTGAAACAGACCATGGGCTAGGAGTTAGTGGAGTAATTGATAAGTATAAAGCTTTGGCATGACAAGTAATTTAATTTTCAAATGTTGAAATGGAGACGCTGTATCTTAGAAGTGTGCTATCTTCAGCAGCATTCCTTCTTGCTCTGAAGTGCAGTTGTGGATAGGTGATTATTTTCTTTCAAATTAAATAACTTTCAGATGGAGTTTTCAGAAACAAGCTGTTTTCTGACAAAGTCACTTTACCAGTGTCCACTTTAGTAACAGGCATCGTGATGGTATCTCACATTCTGTAGATACTTGATTTCATTTCCAATTTATTTAGAGCAATGGTTTTGTATTCAGCCTCTGTAGTGAAGTCTGGGTTTTTTTTTTTTTTTTTTTTTTTTTTTTAATGTGTGAAGATCCAACAAGCTTGTAATGAGTAAAGGCACCTGAAAATTGTAACAAGTCAGACAGGTCACAGGTTACTACTTCATATTATAACTTCCCAAACTAACTCCTCAGCTTATCAAATGCAAATAGGATAGCCTGTCTGTATCCCCGGGGTCTATTTTTATGTTGTTTAAGGAATAGGAAGTCTGACAACAACTCGACCTCTAAAGTCTACCTATTTAGGGGAATGACAGCTCTCTTTATTTTTCTAACTCCTATCATACTTTTAATACATGTTTTAAAATCAGAGTTGAAAAATAATTATGGCAGCCAAAGTTGATATTAAGAGAGAAAATCATAAATATATTATAAAATACATTGCTTTATAGGATTTCTATAGCTTATAGACAGAATGATATTGTGACAATTTGAACATCTGACAAATTGAAGTCACCCAAGAGAAGGTAACATTATTTCAGTAATTCAGCTAACTCTACTCAATATTGGTTTCTTAATTAACAAAAGTAATCACATGGAGATGAGAGAGGAGGAGAAGGAGGAACTGAAAGATAAAGCTGAGGAGGAGGAGGAGGAAGAAGAGGAAGAGGAAGATGAGAACAAGGATACCAGTTAGGACTGTACAAGGAGGAAGAGGACAGAATTATCTTTTTTTATGTTAAAGTTTTGGAACATTTCAATACCTGCTTCATGGTATTTTAAAATTTAGTATTTTGGCAATATCTAGATGTGTCTTTCTTTTTTTTTTTTTCTTTTTTTTTTTTAAATTATTTTATTTGATGCTTTGCTGCATCTTCATACATTTTTTTCAATTCAGTTCAGGGTTTCTTATTTCCCTTTCCCTCCCCCCATTCCCCCACCCATCCCAGATCATGCATTCTGCATGACTGGTTCCTGCATCTTTCTCTCAGTTTTTTTTTTTTTTCATCTTTAGCTATAAGTTGATAATCCATGAGTTAACAAGCATCCTTCATGCACAAAAGTCCTATCTGCAGGCTGTGTGCCCCAAACACCTAACGCCCACCATCCAGTGGGGGGGTGACAGGTTGTTTTGTTCAATCAAGTTGATCAACATGAGTGTCCAGCACTAATTGCTGTAGTTTCACCATTCACCCAATCGCAGCCACTTACATTCTACCGGCACGCCCCCTTCTTCCGCACGGTTGTTCCCTAGGCTTAGAAAGGGGCAACCGGTGTTGAGAGGCTAAAAACAGTCCACTCTTTCTGGCAGCTGTTGACTTGGATCTGGTCAGTTCCTCCCTTGGTTTTTTTTTATCTCTTTTTCCTTTCATGGGCTGACAGTTGGTCCAGGCAATAACCTTTCGATCCTACTAATGAAGAAAACAAGCAATTAGATATAGTAGGATTTAAGCAGGCTATATGGCTATGGTAGGTTACTTTAGCTAGACACATGTTTGATATGTTAATCCATGATTACACATTTTCCCCCCTGTTAAATATGACAGGGTCTTACTGTGGCTTATAACATCAACCTGTAGAGGGATGTAAGCTTGTGGCAATCAGCCAATGGGTTATCTTTCTCCAAGGGGAAGCCAATTAGCCAATTAGAATTTGGGATAATACATGGCACATGGCTGCCTTGGCTGCAAAATATTTCCAGGCGGTGAGGTGTATCTGGTGCCGACGGTGGAGTTCTTGCTTGACTCAAGGAGACACTCATATTTGCTTTATTGGTTTGAGTGGCCTTGGTAACACTCTCTGGCATTCCAAAGAGGCCAATCTACCACTTGCATGTGTGTGGTCCTCAATACGATCCTCCCCATGTTAATCAGTCAGGCTTCGGCAGGCAGGGTCTTATTGCCTTCTCCTCCTGTAAGGTACTCCCACACTTAACGGCAAGGAAGCCCTTACCTTTTGTGGGGCTTGGATCGAACCCTCTGTGGATCCTAACTGTAACAACTAGTGTAATGAGTCCTAATAAACTTACCTTCTGGTGCCACAAAGGTTCTGATATGAGAGACTTCCTTGCCTTCCACCCATAGAACAAGGAGAAAATGACAATGATGAGGTCGCTCCCCAACTTGTAAATTGGAGACAACTATTGTAGAGTGGGATCTCTTATAAAACCGGTATAAAACTGCTTTCTTTAATTGACTACTAGACATGGGAACTGTGGAAGGGACTACTCTCTGTTAGAACCAAATATAATACTAAAGTCTAGGGCTATGCACTCAGGCAAAATATATTAATACAGGAGCTCTGACATCAGCAATGGATGTGTCTTTCTTTTGAGTATCCATAGGCAGCTGCCCTCACCCCTATACTTCTTTCTGAATAGCACCATTCTGCTAGTTGTGTATCTTGCCTGTCCTGACTCTTGACGTCATGAACCTGTTCCCTTCAGTAGTGAGCTAACACTGACTAACCTTCCTTTTTATTAGTACTCGTGGGACCATGACAGGCATCTAAATCCTGCCATTTAGCTATTCCCTTTTGACAGGGTGATCTTTCAAAAACAGAAACAATTTTTTTTTTAATTCTCTGTTTTATTTTTTTTTTATTTATTTTTTTTTTATTTTTTATTCTATGTGTATGAATTGTACTGTCTGATGTCAGGTTTTGCACCCGTGTCGTGCAACGCCGCGGAGGTCGAAGAGGGTATCAGATCCCCTGGAACTGAGGTTCCTGGAATTGGAGTTTCAGACGGCTTCCGGCCGCCAGGGTGCTGGGGTAGAACCGGGGTCGGTAAGAATGCAGGTGGCGCTCTAACGCGACTGGCCGATCAGCCAGAATCGAGGTGTTAAAGGAAGCAGAATATTGAGAATAGAAGGAAGTTAACACACAGTCAGACTGAGAGTGGATAAGAAACGTTGAGGCGGGGAGTGTGTGTTTGCTGTGGGAGAAGGTGGGCGGGGGGAGGTCCTTCTATTCCTTGAGGAGTGAGTTGATGGGGGACTTTCTTTCTTTTTTCTTCTTCTCTTTCTTTTTTTTTACTCCTTCTTCTCCTATTCCTTCTTTTCCTTCTTCCTTCCTTCCTTCCTTCCTTCCTTCCTTCCTTCCTTCCTCTCTTGTCTTTCCTCTTTCTCTCTCTCTCTCTTCTCTTCTCTCTCTCTCTTCTCTCTCTCTCTCTCTCTTCTTTCTTTCTTTTCTTTCTTTCTTTCTTCTTTCTTTCTTTCTTTCTTTCTTTCTCTTTCTTTCTTTCTTTCTTTCTTTCCTGTTTCAAGACAGTGTCTCCCTGTAGCCCCGCTGTCCTGGAACTCACTAGAGTAGAGCAGGCTGGCCTTGAACTCACAGAGATCCACCTGCCTCTGCTTCCCGAGTGCTAGGATTAAAGGCGTGCACCACCATGCCCTGCTCCTTTTTTTTTTTCTGAATTCATAATATATATATCAAAGTTTGACTAGCATAATAAGACAAAAGAGAAGAAAAACATCAGTGGTATTAATTTATGTCTCATTTCTGTACTTAACAAGTAAATCATAATATTTTAAAAGGAATGGGAAAGGTCTGAGATGTTATCAGATATACTGCTAATAAGTGAGCTCGTTAGAAGGTTACAGAAGACATAATCCAGGCTGACAGAGGGGCTTTCACCCCCTTGCTTGTGTGTGTGTGGCAGGCAGAATGAACTATATGCTGGCATCTGCCTCTTTGTCTCACCAGTCTCTAGCATGCAGTCTGAGGAAAATCTATGTGAATTGTGCTCAGGCAATGAGTTTATTTCACAGTGGAAGAATGTTGATTTTAAAAAAAGACAAAAGAGAGAGCACCGTTGTTTGGCCTGTCTACAATTCTCATAGGCAGGGGCATATGCTCTGTAGATACCACTGTTTTAGGTACTCTTCAAAGACATGAGATATAGCTTTTTTACTTTTTAGCCTTCCAATGTAGACTGAAGACTGCTGAGATACCAACTTGGAACAAGAGCTAATGGAAATACAGCCTCCTCAGAAATGGAATGCCATTGTTGGGTTACCTCCACAGTATCAGGAGACAATGTCAGGGGATCAAGCGGATGTGCTTACAGGATTCACTTTGGTGGCCCATATTTAAAGCAGAAGCATGTCAGTACAGGTTTCCTTTTGCATAAGTTTTTTTTTTTTTTTTTTGTAATGTAATGTCTTAATCATAGTCTACCATCAAATATTTTAGGAATATCTTTAATGTTTAGATAGTATATTAGCAGCATGCAATAATTACATCATAGGTTCTCAAGCAGAGGCAGTCTATTGAAAGGACCTTCTCTGCTGCCAGTTATCATAGGCTGTTTAAAGTTAGAAAACTGAACAGAAACACTGAACATTGTAGAAATGCACTTTGCTTAGTAATACTTGAGTTGCTGCAATATTAGACTATCCATTTGGTTGTTACAGAAAATCCTTAACTGTAATTGATGGTTGTTGCTGTAATAGTATATTGCCTGTATTTCTACCTCTAGTAATGGGCTTTATGTGCTAGATTTCAATATCCTTGAGCCTGGGAAAGTGCACAAGTCTTTTTATAAAGAAACATGGATTACTTGCACAAAACTGATCAGATTTGAGAAATCGTTAATGCCCTTGAAGTGGTTTTTGTGGGTGTGAAGCAAATGGTGAGAATTTGAATTGTTCCCTTATTATAGTATTGAAATTAAGTCTATTTAATCTATCAAATCATGTTCATGCCCTGATTTTATGTACTTGTATCCATCAATAAACATTGTGAAATAGTCTCCTTGTAGCCCCAGCTGTCCTGGAACTCACTATGTAGACAAGGCTGGCCTTGAACTCACAGAGATCTGCCTGCCTCTGCCTCAGGAGAGCTAGGATTAAAGACCTGAGTCACCACACCAAGCAGAAAAGACAAAGTTTTATAAGGAAAATGCAAAAGAAAGATGACCAAAATTTTGGCCTGAAGGACGATACCATCTATACCTAAAAAAGGTATATAGCATATAGTAAACATTCTAAAAGTATATAAACAAATGAAATTCTTACTAGGTTTTTATTATTTGTTTGAGCATCTCTACATTTCATACAATGGTTCCCAACCAAATCCAGTCCCCTCTATGTCTCAACACCCCCCCATCAGAACTCATGCATTATACAACAACCAAACTAAGACCTATCCAGTCAAGCTCCCAAACTCTGATGTTCTTCTGTGGAAATAGGTCTGCTGGAGTCTTGCAGCATATCTAGAAATCCTAGGCAAGGCTTAATCTTCCTCACCTAACAGTACTCAGTCTCTTATACTTTTCAGTCCAGAATCAGTCCCCCACAAATTTCCCTTGCTTTGCTTTGAGACCTTGTCCCAGTTGGCATGGGTCCCATGTCTGATGCCTACTTTGCCACAGGTTCACATGTGAAAACTTAGAGTCGATTGTAGGTCACTCAGTGTCTATGTTCATATGCCAGTCCTGGCTCTTACAATCTTTCCACTGCCTGTTCCACAGTGATCCCTGGGCTGTAGGTAGGCAAGGTTTAATATAAGGGCCCCACCCAGGGATGCACACTCTGGAGGCTCCCATTCTTTGAAAGTTGACTAGTTGTGGCCTTCTGTTTGAATCACACTCTAGTGTGTAAGGAGGCTTTTCTGGTGAGAATTGAGGAGTGTGCTCATTTTCTATCTGCTCCTCTTTCTGTGTGTTGAGGTTCAACTGGAGCTATGTCTCATAGGAATAGGGATTTTCCAGATGTGTATGTTCTGTGTCTGACCAGTTGTCAGATTCTGCTGTGGCCTCCATCTTTTGAGTAGAGTAGCTTTTTTGAAGAGTCTATAGTTAGTGCATGGTAAGAAATTTCATTTATCTAGAGATAGGACCCCGGATAGGCTTTTCTCAAATCTCAATGTCCTTTCTAACCCTGTGCATTTGGCTGAGTTTATAGTGGCTCTCATGGGTTCACTCTCACCAATTAGATAGCTGCTGACAATCCCCCAGATAACAGTGCTTGTATTGCACTAATACATGTAGTTTCCTGGGCTGCTCATGATGGTTGTTAGAGTTTGGCACTGGGGTATACCATTGATTGACCCACTATGGAAAGCAGTGTGTCCATTGTATAACATGATTATGGAAAACTAATTCCCAACACTTCTTGTCTGTTGTACTATCTATCCCTCACATCTTCGGTGAGCGGTGTGAAGTTGGACAAGTTCGGTGAGCAGTGTGAATTTGGACAAGTTCCTTAACTTTGGTGAAACAATTTTCTTTTTTTGCCATAAATGAAAAAATTATTAGTGAGGGAAAGAAAAGACTATTCTTTTATTTTCCATAAATGTGATTCTTTGTAAAATAAAGTTTAACTAAATTCTTTTTTTCAGGATATGGATTTTGTTTCATCTTTTTCTTTTTTTTCTTTTTATTTTATATATATATTTTGTACATAATTATCAAATCTAGATGTGTGTCCCCCACCCTATCCCCCCACCTGACCAGAGCTCATGCATGCTGCCAAACATGCTTTTCATCTCTTTCTCAGTCTTTCTCAAAATTTTCCATGTGGAAGTTAACTGTTTTGAGCAGACGTTCACGGTTTCAGTCAGTTCTTTGATGCAGTCCTTTCTGTTGTTGTTGTTGTTGTTGTTGTTGTTATTTCCAATATGCATCACTCCCAACTGCTTGGACAAAAGCTCAAGGGGCCATGCACAAGAAATACTTACAACTAGGTAATTGGCACTAGCATCCACAGATGAGGGATACCATTCATGCTTTGTTTTTCTGGGACTGTGTTACTTCACTCAGCATGATATCTTCTAGCTCCAGCCATTTTCCTGCAAAGCTCATGATGTAATCTTTCTTTACTGCTGCATAGAACTCCACTGTGTAGATGTACCACAATTTCTCTATCCACTCATCAGTTGAGGGGCATTTGGGTTGGTTCCAGCTCCTTGCTATTTTGAAGAGAGCTGAAATAAACATGGCCGTGCTTGTATCTCTGTGGTGGGGTGAGTCTTGAGGGTACCTGCCTAGGAGTGGTATGGCTGGGTCAGGTGGCAAGTTCATTCCAAGTATTCCAAGGGTTCTCCACACTGCTTTCCATAGTGGCTGTACGAGTTTACATTCCCACCAGCAGAGGATGAGTGTTCCCTTCCCCACAACCTCTCCAGCACTTGGTATCATTTGTTTTCTTGATCCTAGCCAGTCTTATTGGAGTAAATATCTTAAAGTAGCTTTGATTTGCATTTCCTTAATGATTAGTGATGTCGAACACTTCTTAAGGTGTTTCAGCCATCTCTAATTCCTCACTTGTGAAGTTT
>VZQC01007311.1:1101661-1221773 GCA_009823505.1 Rhizomys pruinosus
CTGGTGCACCAAACTTTATAAGGATCTCAAGGCACAGATACCTAGTACACTCATAGTAGGGGCTTTCAATACCCACTGAGCACTTTGGAGAGGTCAACAGAAAAATAATAAAGAGGACATCTGAACTGAATGATGTGATCACCAAATGGACTTCATAGAACTCTACCAAATATCCACATAATACCAGAGAAAACACTTTAAACTCAGCACCCCAAGAAACATTCCCAAAATTGCTAAATACTGGGACACAGAGAAATCTCAACAAATGCAAAATGTTTGAAATAATTTTCATGCATTCTATCAGACCAAGTGCAATAAGCTAACATCAAACCAGGATAACTGCTAACCTTAAAGAACACATGAGACTAAACAACACACTCTTGAATAATGAATGGGTCAAGGAAGAGTAGAAAGAAGAAAATAAAAAATTCCTGGAATGAATGAAAATGAAAACAACACAAAAAACCTATGGATACTTAAAAGCAACATAACCAAACCTAAGGGATACCTTAAAAGTTTATAGCATTAGAAAAATCATTAGAATAAAGAAAAGAGCACAAGTGAAACGGATTAAACTACAGCTAAAAGCATGACAGGCAACAACAAAAAACCTAAAAAGAGAACAGGAAAATACAAAAATCAGAGCAGAGATCAATGAATAGAAACAAAAAAATTAACAAAAAAATCAATTAATCCAAAAGTTGGTTCTTTGAAAGAAATAAACAAGATAGACAGACTCTAGCCCAGTTAAACAAGAGAAAGAAATAACAAACTCCAAATCAATACAATCCATTGAAAAGGGAAATATCACAACAGACAAGGAAAAGATCCAGAAATCATTGGAAATACTTCAAAAACCTACACTCTACCGAGTTTGAAAACCTAGAAGAAATGGATGAATATCTGAAATCCTAGAAGAAAATTGATGAATATCTGAAATCCTGGGAATCACCAAAGCTCAACCAAGAAGAGATTCGCAGCTAAACAGACCCATAATTATAATGAAGATTGAGTTGTAATAAGAAACCTCCAACTAAAAAAGCCCAGGCCAGACATTTTACTGGAAGAATTCTATAAAACATTTCAAAAAGACCTACAACCACTATTACTCAATTGTTTAGAAGGATACAAACAGAGGGAATTCTCCCAAATTCCCTAATGAAGCCAGCATACTCTATTCCCAAAACAAGGGCAAGAGTCAACCAAAAAGGAAGACTATAGACCCATCTCCCTAATGAACAAGATCCAAAATTCTAAATCAGGATACTGGCAAAAATCGCATACAAACTCACAATAGAAGACCATCCATCATGACCAAGGTGGATTCATACCGGAGATGCAGGGATGGTTCAACAGATGAAATAATAAACATAATCAAGCATATATTGGACTGAAAGACAACACAACCATCTCTCATTGATGCTGAAAAAAGCCTTTGACAAAATCAGCATCCCTTTTGCTTAAGGTCCTAGAGGGAAATGGAATTGGAGGGATCATTCCTCAATGTAATCAAAGCCATATACAGGAAACCCATAACCATATCATCTAAATGGGGAAACAACAGAAATATTCCCTTTAAAGGTAGGAACTCAGTAAGCTGCCCCCTGTCACACATCCTCTCAATACAGTGCTTGAAACCTTGCTAGAGCGATGCAGAAAACAGAAATAAAGGAGTTACTATGGAAAAGAGGAAGTCAATACTATCCCTATATTGCTGATGATATTATTGTTTACTTAAGGGATGCCAAAAATTCTTGGCTGAAAACTCCTAGAAATGATTAACAGCTTCAGCAAAGTGGCAGATACAAAATTACCTGAAAAAATCAGTGGCCCTTCTTTACACAACAACAAGCAACTGAGAAAGGAATTCAAGGAGAACTTCCACTCACGAATAGCCTCAAAAAAATAATAATCCTAGGAACAACCTAACAAAGACACCAAAGATCTCTCTACAACAAAAATTTGAAACCCTTAAAGAAAGAATTGAAGAAAGACATCAGAAGATGGAAAAACCTCCCATGTCTATTATTGGGAAATTAACATATGTATAAATGTCACATTCTACCCAAACTCTTGTATAGATTTAATGCAATCCCAATAAAATCCAAGAGTTTTTTTTTCACAAGGCTTGGGAAAAAAGTCTTTATTTCATTTGGAAAAACAGAAAGACCTGAAGTCGCAAACACCTGTAGTGAAAAGAGCAACATAGGAGGGATCTCTCTACCAGACTTAAACTATACTACAGGGCTAATGTCATAAAAACAGCTTGGTACATAGCACAAAAACCCGTTGAACCAATGGAAAGAAACTGAAGATCCAAATTGGGCACATACAATTTCAGTCATCTTATATTTGGCAATGGGGGCAGAAAACACAATGGAGACAAGGACAGCATCTTCAGCAAGTGGTGTTGGCAAAACTGGATCACCACTTGTAGAAGAATGAAATTAACCCTTATCTTTGCCCCTGTAAAAAGTCAACTCAGATGGATTAAAGACCCCAATGTTAAACCCCAAACTCTGAAAGCAAGTAGAATAAAAAATGTTGGCAGTAGATTACAAGAATAGAGTGTAGGAAAAGTATTTCTAAATCAAACAGCTGCACAGAATTAAGGTCGACAATTGACAAATGCGACCTCATTAAACTGAAAGCTTCTGTAATCAAAAGAAAAATCAAGAGAAGTGAAGAGAAACCAACAGAGTGGGAGGAACTTCAACACAGAAACATCTGACAAAGCGTTATTCCAGAATATATAAACTACTCGATAAACAAAGAAGAAAGAAAATAAATGACCCACTCAATAGATGGACTATCACAAGAACAATGAACAGACTGTTCATGTCTTTGCTCCATCTATTGAGTGGTTCATTTATTTTTTTCTTCTTTGGTTTATGAATCATGAGACTACAGGAATATAGTCTGGACTCCTGATTGATCAACATGTCTGTGCATACAAGCTTCTCCAACTGGTCTATGGGAACCTTGGGTTGTTCAAAATTTGGACATAGATACTTGCAAAATGCACCAATTACCTGATTGTATGACATAATGAGTGACATCAATGCTATCTGCAAACAACTGTGTCATTGTATTGTAGAAAACCTTAATAAATAAATAAATAAATAAATAATTTTAAAAAATGTCTGTTATAAGGTTTCAACATATAGCCTATATAAGTTTTGGTACAATATTTATATTCTTTTAGTTAACATGAGTCTCTCTGTGTGTCAATATGTCTATGTGTATGTATGTATGCATGTATGAATGCATGTGTGTATGTGTTTTATGCACATAGGCCAAAAGTGAACACTGGATATTTTTCTCACTATCTCTCTACCTTATTTTGGATACAGTTCTCTTACTGAACCTGGAGCCTACTGATTCAGGTAGCCTGGCTGGCCAGCAAGCCCAATGCTCCTCCTGCTTCTGCCTTCTCAGTGCTGAATTATAGGCACACTCTGAAGCCATACTCAACTTTTCATGTGGGTGCCTGAAATCCAAACTCAAAGCCTTATGTTCAAATTATTAGTATTTAACAACTAAGCCATTAGTTGTTCTAAGTTCGTTACCATTGGACTGGCTTTTACCCTTTCCTTGTACTCTACTGCAGTACATTCTTAGCTGTTTCTCTACTCTCATCTTCTCTGTCCACAGTTTCCAATATTTATTTCCTAAAATAAATATCAGTGATGCCATATTTTATTTCAGAAACTTTTGATGGGCACTGAATTGCAAATAGAACTGGGTCTTGGTAGGGGTTTGAAATCCTACCAATTCAACTTTGTTAACGCTCAACTCTTTTCCTTTCAGACTTGAATAGTGTTGAGTTTTTATATTTCATGAACAGGTTATGCATGTTTGGTCTGCTACACCTGTTCTTCTAATCTCCAGCCAGAGCCACTACATTTTTTGCCTCTCCCTGTGGGAAGCCTTGTACGTTACTAAGGTCAGCTCATGCCATGGCTTCTTTCCAACACATTTTTCCAAGCACACATTCTGTCTTGCTTATATTTTGCTGTTCTCTTGTTCACAGAATAATTTCTAGTGTCCTGAATCTAATACTGACCTTTTCACCCCTGTCTTTGTCATTTTTCATCTTCAGTGTTATATGAAATTCTCTAGGCTTGTCACCAAATGCCAATAGTTCTTTGCAAATTCATGACTGACAGCTCACCTTCCTATGACCTCAGATGCACCTGGATTCGTTCCTTTGTATATCTGATTTGGGCTGAACTAGTGATGACCCCAGTCCAGCACTACTTTTCCTGTCATATTGATGTGTTCTAGGGTGGCCTACTAGTCTAGAAACAAATCATCAATGTAGTGGAGTCTCTTCATCTACTGGTTCAGGTTTAGTATATGTTTGGTTTTAAGACTCATCTTCTTTATAAATGTGAAGTTTTGCATCAAAAATCAAACATGAGCCTGGGGAGAAGGCTCAGTGAGTAAGACCACTTGCTATTCAGCATGAAGACCTTAATTCAAATTCCCAGCATGTGTGTAAATGCTAGTCATAGCCATATGTACCTGTAGCTTTAGATTTGGAGAACACTGGGAGCTAAGCAGCAAGCCAACCTTGCTAAAATGGTGGGCTTCAGGTTTAGTAATAGACTCTGTCTCAAAGGCTGGCCTGTGCATATGTGCTCATCTGCACAGACTCGTACACATTGATGTCTAACGCACACACATACACACACACACACACACATACCACCACCACCACCATCACCAATAACAACAACACATACACTTATACACCTGCGCACATAGATACCTAAACACACAAATTACATATAGTCCAAGCTGCAAATGAAAAGTTTAAGTGAACATAAAGAAGGTACATCACCTTTTCAATTTAATCTGCGTCAATTGGAGTCATGTGGAAGGAGATTTATTACAACTAAATAATTTAAAATATCACATATAATTGTAGTTACTTTAGCAATGTAATAGGATTTAGGAGAAAATTGTCACAGGAAAAGCAATATAAATTTTAAATGTACTATACATTGATTTGAATGTAAATCTGAGTTTATTTAGTTTCATTTTCTTTTTGTTTCTTTCTTGCTGTGTGTGTGTGTGTTTGGAGACAGTCCACCCTGTGGCTTCATCTGGCCTGGAACTCATTATGTATACCTGATGGATGGGTTCATCTCATAGAGGTCCACCAGCCAATGCCTCCAGATATAAAAGCCCAGGCTACACTGGCTGGCCTTATTTAGTTCCTTAATATTGACATCTGTTCCAATCTGAAGGTACAAAATTTCCAGAAAGTCATAAAGTTTTTGTAAAGATTTTGAAGCCTGGCTTCAAAATCACCAAGGAACTGAGGTTAGCCTTGAACTCTGGATTTTTCTGTCTCAGCCACCCAAGTGCCAGGATTACAGGCCATTTAGGTTTGTTTTCTGTTGCTAAATAAAGCATTCTGACCAAACAATGTGGAAAATAAATGGTTCGTTTCATTTTATTGCTCCAAGTTTCAGTCCATCATCGGGAGAGGTCAGGCAGGAACTCAGGACCGGAATTTGGAGGCAGGAGCTAAATCTGAGGCCATGGAGGAACACTGATTAAGAATTGCTTTCCCTGGCTTGCTCAGCTACATTTTTATATAACCCTAGCCTGTCTGCCTAGAGACGGTACTGCCCAGTGGGATGGGCCTTCCCATAGCAACTAGCGATTAAGAAAATGCCTCCCAGACAGGCCCTTCTGCGATATGTGGAGGGAACTCCTCAGTTGAAGTTTCCTCACCCAGAAGAATTCAGTTTGTGTCAGGTTGACAAAACCTTACTAGTATATAGGCATACACTGCTCATTATGCAATTCTGACAAGGAAAGTAGTGCTTGAATTTGTATAAAAGACTGAGGTAGGGTTCCTATGATATACATATGATGTTGATGTCTACATTAATTTATAGTTTTGTTGACACATAATAGTCGTGTATTAATTATTTTTTAGTTTTCACACAAGTATGCATTGTATGTTGAGTATATTCCCTCTCTCATCTCTCTACCTCTGTTCCATTTGCTTCCTCCCACCTGTTCCCTTTGTCCTCTAGATATTTTTACTTCTTTCATGTCATAGATACATGCGTGATTTAAAATATCTACATAAAGTCTAGAAACCACAAATGAGAGAAAAAATTGGATATTTGAATTTCTACCAGGGGCTTAATTCACTTAAATATTATCTCCAATTGCATTTTCTTTTCTTTTTTTTTTTTTTTTTTTTTTTTTCAAGACAAGGTCTCCCTGTAGCCCCAGCTGTCCTGGAACTCACTCTGTAGACCAGGCTAGCCTTGAACTCACAAAGATCCACCTGCCTCTGCCTCCCAAGTACTAGGATTAAAGGCTTGTGCCACCATGCCTGGCTAACCACAAACAACATGACTTCATCCTTTATAGCTGAAATAGAGTCCATATTTATTTTATCCATTCTAATATTGTTGGGCACCTAGTTCGGTTCCATTATTTGGCAATTGAGAATATTACTGTAGCAAAACTGTCATTAATGTTAATTGCACCATTTCATGGAGCACTATGTAAATCTTTCTTTTCATTAATACATTTTATAAAGACCAAAACTGAGTAATTGACATATCTATCAAGTTAAACTTTGATCATTTCTTCATTGTGAGTATATTTAAAGTCCTTTTTCTAGCTACTTTGAAATAAACAAAACATTACTGTTAATTATATTTCCTTTATTGTGCAATAGAAAAGCAGAACTCACTCTTCTTACCGTATACCATGTGTATTGAGCAGCAGCCCCTCCTTGTACCCACTAAACACTGTCTACCAGATTCTGGTTACCACAACTTTACTTTCAATTTAGAACAACTAATTATAATATGTGAAATACACAGTGAGACAAACCTAGAATAACCAAAGACAGATTTCTTACTGTATTGTCATTAGATAGATATAACTGATTGTAAACTAAATTATCATAATTAAGACATTCAGAGCTCAGACCAAGAGTGTTAGTCATAGTGTAAAGCATTCATCCTGAAAGTCTTTAAGTCTCTAGTATAAACAGTCGTTTGATCATTTTTCTTCATACAACTAAGTAATGTACAGTTAAATTATCATTCAAATATTGTCCTGAGATAATGTACTTCTATGAAACTTTTCCTCCAATTCATATTTATTTGCTTTCTTACATCCTGAAGTAATTTTCATGTTTGATATTAAAATCTATACAGATGCATTATTTGAAAATAGCTCATTTTTAAATGCTAAACTAAACTGCTGATGTGGCTGAATTTCTATTTTTATGATAGGCTACTTATAAATTAATGAAATAGACTAGGGGAAATAAACTAATCCAACTATACTTGCCAATCTTTCCTCAAACTTTGAATTCTTGGGATTAGAATTAATGAAGTGGGATGGGTAGACAAATACAGTATTCTATGCACTGTTCCATCATAAACTGCCAGATGCAACTAATTAAATTTAATTAAAATATATGAAGAAGATAACAATGTTCTTCTGACTCTGAGAGAAATATTGGCTTAATATATTTATATTTAAGTCCTGGAACTTTACTTAGCAGATTAGAAAAAGATCTGGTTTCCTAGGAAATGTTTTAACATTTTATTTATTTTATTTTTTTATTGATGCTTTGTGTATTTCATATATCATTTTCCAATTCGGTTCAGACATATTTCCCTTTCCCTTCCCCCCACCCCACCCCACCCCATCCCAGGTCATGCATTCTGCCATAACTGTCCTGCATCTTTATCTTAGTTTTTTTTTTCATTTTTTAACAATGAGTGATAATTTATGAGTACAAGCATCCTTCATGTAAAACCAATTTGCAAGCAGTTGTGCCCATCCCACACAGCCTATGGGTCCCACCATCCAACATGGGGGGCTTGTATAAAGACAATTCTTCACGTTTTAACATTTTAGATAACACTGTATAGCCTTTGATCACTGAGCTAAGTAACAATAAAGACCTCCCCAGGGAGAAACCATATTTTTCTCAGTGTGCATTTTTTATAGGATATCTCATTTTAAAACCATCAGACACGGTAAGGGAGAAATCTCAAAGGTTACAAGGGGTTCAGGCTTCTATTACTCTTAAGATTCCAAGAAAAAAAATAGTAAGAAAAACAAAAAAACATTGAAATTTCTTTACCAAAGGATTTTTAAAAAACAGTAATTGAAGTTCCTATTGTGTTTCAGGTACAGTACAATAATGGATAAAAGCAATGTTCTATGGATTACCATATTCAATGATCCTATCTTTCTCTCTATCTTTCTATCTCTATCTATCTGTCTATCTATCTATCTATCTATCTATCTATCTATCTATCTATCTATCATCTATCTATCATCTATCATCTATCTATCTGACATTCTGATGTGTAGGCTCAGTGCTTAACTTTACAAATACAGAAAATAGTTCTATCTATCTATCTATCTATCTATCTATCTATCTATCTATGTATCATTCTGATGTGTAGGCTCAGTGCTTAACTTTACAAATACAGAAAATAGTAAGGCAGACCATTATTTTATTTTCATGAAGCCCACAATGCAAAGGATGAGTAAAGCCTGAGACAAATGATTTTGCAAAGTGTTATTTAATGACAATTGCAATAAGCACAGCATGTACTGTGAAAGAACATATGGGCCTCATGCTGGTCTATGGGTATTGGAGTATTTCCTGAAAAATGGACCTTTAACCTGAGTTGGAGCTGAGGGAGTGGAACTAAATGCATATTCTGGAGACCAAACCAACTCATGTTAAATTAGGACTGATTTGGTGTTATTGATCAGACATATTAAATAAAGCCTTCCAAATTAGCTAAATTCAGTCATCTGAAAATGCAGAATCGCATGACCACATATAAGGACCAGATGGCAGAGGAATTTAGTGGTAAAACTAGGTTAATTATAATGTGTGCTGTTGCCAGGAAACAAGTTGGTTTAGGGTAGTCAGAATAAGAAGAAATGTTGTTTCCTTGCATTGACTCAGTGTCCTACCAATGTCTGTGGTAAACACAGTAGATTCTAACAAGTGTCCTAAGTTTAAGCATCCAAAGCAGTATTTCCTCCTTGCCTTTGAGGAGCTCGTTGTTTAGGAGTATCTACCTATAAATCTATCTATCTATCTATCTATCTATCTATCTATCTATCTATCTATCTATCATCTATCTATCTTCTATCCATCTATGTAGTATATATTCATAGACATTATGCTATGTGATTACACAAAGAAATTGAAAATGATTCAATTAATGAAATACTAGGATATGTACACCTTATGCATTGATATTTTTTAGAGCCTAATTATTATTAATTCTTTTAAATTTCCTGTCAGCATTAGGGCAGAGATTATTACTGGACACTGTCAAGCAATTAAAAAATGAGGCATATAGAAATAAAGTATATTCCTTACAAGTTCATAAAACAAAAATGATTTATATGTCAAGATTTAAATGCAGGGTTTCTGACTAAAAGTCCATGTTCCTGACCACGATGTCTATATGCTGGAAATGCTGACTTTTTGCAAGTGGAACACAATGGGACACTATTGCCTGTGTGAGAGCAGATGGAGTTTCACAAACCTCAGGTCAGTGGAGGTATGTTGCAGAGATGAACTGATTACAAGATGTGACTCTTTGCTCTCTATGTAGGCTTTCAAATCCAGGCAATTTATGTACACTAAGGTAATATGATTTACAGATAAGCAAATGCCAACTGGTTGCCTATGGTAATTAGCCTGAAGCAAAATGAATTGTGACTATTGGCCACATCAATCAGTAACTGCTTGACTTTGACCAAGGCACTAATGCCTCATTTTCCTTATTTGTAAAAAGAAATAATTATTAATATACAAGAATCTTGAGGGGTGTGTGTGTGTGTGTGTGTGTGTGTGTGTACATGTAACTGGTAAAAGTGCCTTGGACTTAGTCAGAAATCCATAATTAGAACTGTAATGATATTGGTTGTACTATTGAAACCAGAAGAAAGGGCATCCCTTAGTGGGCTCTTAGTCTAATTCACAATAGAATTTAAGAATGGACACAAACAAAAGCTTTAGGACAATTTTATTAGAATTTTAAGAAAAATTCTTAGGACAGATGAGCTGGTAATTTTGGCCAGTGCCTTGAAAATAATGGAGAGGAGAAGAAAAAAAAAGCCATGAGGCCATGTAGATTCAGAGCCTGCATGGAAGTCAGACAGGTGGCCAACATGGTGAGGAGAAGTAAGCTTTAGAGACAAAGTAAAGGAATACAAAATGCCAGGGCACCTGCATTAGTCACTTTTCTGTTGCTGTGATAAAACCACCATGAGCAAGGGAACTTATAAAAGGAAAAGTTTATTTGAGCTTACGATTGATGGTTCCAGGGAATCAGAGTCCATTGTGGCAGGAAGCATGGTGGCCAGGGCTGGAGCAGCAAGCCAAGGGTCACATCTTGCAATGAACACAGGAAGCAGAGAGAGAGAGAAAGACTGGAGACCGCAAGTCTTGTTAAACTCAGTAAGCCTGACTCAAGGAGATATTTTGCTTTATTTGTTAGTGTCTTTGGTAACACTCTCTGAGAGACTCCTCCGCAGCACCAGCTCCACCACATCTGCCTGGACAATACTGTGCAGCAGTGGGCAGCCATATGTCTGTATAACTCCCAAATCTAATTGGCTATTGGCTCTCTCCTGGTCGAAAATAACCCATGGGATGTCACAGCTTACATCGCTTAATCGTGTAGGAAGAATGTTATAAACCACAACGAAGACACCTGCCATACTTGACAGAAAAAATGTAGATCATATTGACATACCATCCAAACATCTGTCTATACCAAAGTAAACCTACCATAACAATTAGTACTGTTTAAATTACCTATATATCTAATTGGGTGCTCACTTAGTAGGATCGAAAGGCTATATAATCATACTGTTTAAATACCTAAATATTAATTGCATGCTGTTTAGTTAGTAGGATCGAAAAGTAAGCTGGACAAGCTGGCAGCCCATGAAAGAAAACAGCCAGAACGACTAGAGACCAAGACATCAGCTCCACAGAGAAAGTAGAGTGTTTTTGCTCTCATCCTACCTGTGCCTTTTTCTAAGCCTAGGAATCAATCTGCAGGAAAGAGAGGCCATTGATAGAATGTAAGGGCTTCGATTGGGTTTAAGGTTGTGAAACTACAATGAATATAGACTGGACACTCATTATTGATCACTGACTATGAACATACAAGCCCCCCTGCTGGATGGTGGGGACCCATGACGTGTGGGGTTGCGGCACAAGCTTGCCAAATTGGTTTTGACATGAAGGATGCTTGTACTCACAAAAAAAACAAATTATAAATTAAAAAAAAATAAAAAAAACAAACAAAAAACAGAGAAAGATGCAGAAAAACTTATTGGCAGAATGCCCTACGATCTGTGATGGGTAGGGTGGGGGGGGGAAGGGAAGGGGATAAAGCGCTGAACTGTAATTTGGAAAATGATGTTATGAAATACACAAAGCATCAATAAAAAAAAAAAAAAAAAAAAAACTCAGTAAGCCTGCCCCAGTAGACATACTCTCCCAGCATGGCCTACACCTCTAACCTCCAAAACAGTGCCACACACTGGAGACAAAATGTCTGAATACGTTAAGCCTATGGAGGAGGCAACTCTCATTCAAACCACCACATTTCCACTCCTGGCCCCCATAGGCCTCCTGTTCTGCATATAAAATGCAAAAGCATTTAGTCCAACTTAAAAGTCTATATCTATACCAGTCTCAAATATGCTATTCAAAGTCTATAGAGTCCACAAAATCTCTGTCTGAGAACAGGCACGAATCTTTTAACTTTAATCTCCTGTAAAAATCAAAAAGGCAAATTACAAACTCCCAACAACAGTGTGAACTGAATACACATCCCATTTCCAAAAGGGAGGACTAGAGAGCATAGTGGAGGAAATAGGACAAAAAAACACTGAACCAGCAGGGCAAACACCAAGTCCAGTAGTTAACCATGAATGCAACTTCTGGAACTTTTGACTTCCCAAAGGGCTTAGATGGTCTCACTCTTCCAGCATTTCTTGCAACATTACATTCTTCTTAGGCTGGTACCACTCCCTGTATGCAGCTCTCCTTGGCAAATATCTCACAGCTCTGGCATCTCGAATGTCTTCTTGGGGCTTCTGCTGTCAACCAGAATCCACATTCGTGGCTTCACACAATGGCCTATCAGGGCCTTCTTTATTCAGGGACGTCCCTGCTGCACTCTGCCTGGCCTCTGCAGCTCTCTGAAACTGTGGAGGAAGAACTGATGACCCCTTCACTCTTGCAAATTTCAGTCCTCTAAAGCCAGCACCATGGGAATGAAACTGCCGAGTTTGGCTGCAAGTTTGAGATGGACCCTGGCCTATTACAACCACATTTGCAATTTGTCTCTGCCCTGGACTTGTTGAAGCAGAAAACCCTTTCAATATTTTTCTTTCAAAAGTTGGAGGATTAGCTGGGCGTGGCCTTGTCCTGAAAGTACTGTTTCTGTTGTTTACTTGTAAATCTTGAGGACCCTCCTTAATCACTTTAATCTCACTTTTTCCATTGTTTACTTGTAAATAGCTAGGCCTCTCTTTAATTGCACTTTTTTCGTTGTTTACTTGTGAATAGCTAAGCCTCTCCTTAATCACTTTAATCTCCTTATCAAAAGGAACTTCTCCTTCACATGCCTTGGCCCCACCTTTAATCTTCCTAGGGCAGTTTTCAGATCCAAACTGTACATTCTGCATTTCTTTCTGCCCCATTTGCTCTTCTTCACTGTAGATCTGTACAATATTCACCATTAATAGCCATGCCACCATTTCTACATTAGGCTGTCTTGAAATATCCTCCACCAAAGACATTAGTCTAATGCTTTTCAACTTAGCATCAGGCAAGCATTTGGGCTGTGGGCAAACTGCTGCCAGACATTTTGACAAAATATCCCAGTTGCTGCCTAAGTCTTTATTTTCCTCTGGAACTACATTTTTTTGAAGCAATGCTTTCTTCCAGGCCTCTATGAGAATGGCCCGTTAAGCTCTGCTTACAGTAATCAATAGCTTTTCTAGCCTGAAGTTCCAAAGTCTTCCACATTTCTCCAAACATCCACATGGTCAGGTTCTTCATAGCCAACAGCCCACTCTCTGGTACCAAATAACTGTATTAGTCACTTTTCTGTTGCTGTGATAAAGCCACCATGAGCAAGGGAACTTATAAAAGGAAGAGTTTATTTGAGCTTACAATTGATGGTTCCAGGGAATCAGAGTCCATTGTGGCAGGAAGCATGGTGGTCAGAGCTGGAGCAGTATGCCAAGTGTCACATCTTGCAATGAGCACAGGAAGGAGAGAGAGAGAGAGAGAGAGAGAGAGAGAGAGAGAGAGAGAGAGAGAGAGAGAGACTGGAGACCACAAAGCTTGTTAAACTCACTAAGCCTGCCCCCAGTGACATACTTCCTCCAGCATGGCCACACCTTCTAAGACCTCCAAGTCCAGTGCCACCAATGGAGACCAAATGTCTGAATACTTAAAGCCTATGGCGGGACACTCTCATTCAAACCACCACAGCACCTAAAGTGTTAAAGGAAGCATATTTAGAGAAAGAATATGAAGAAGAAAAGGAGAGATTATGCTTTCCTGAGGGATTCAGAAAAATCAGGAAGACTTACAGAGATCTTCATGTCTGTGGCCAGATGCCAGAGCACCACACTGGGAGGTGGGAATACAGGCAGGATAAGTTCACTATCTCATTAACACACTAGGTATTCCACCCATCTATTTAGCATGACTTAAGATGATCCTGTATTCCCAGAGGTGGTCCTATGACCAGATGATTGATCAGTGAAAGTGGAAAAGTGGGTCTTCCAACAGATAAACTAGAGCTTTTATAGTGTTGACCAGTTAATTTTATGGGACTCTGCTATTCTAACATAATTGTAATTGAAATACTCCTGCAACAGGCATTTATAAGCACAGATTTTCTTCTAAAACTTTAGCAATTCCAGACTTCAAACTATACTACAGGATTATAGTCATAAAAACAGCCTGGTACTGGCACAAAAACAGTTCTGTAGACCAATGGAACAAAACCAAAGATCCAAACTTGAGCACATACAATTTCAGCCACCTCATATTTGACAAAGGAGCCAAAAATACTCAGTGGAGAAAAGAGAATCTTCAGCAAATGGTGTTGGCGAAACAGGATCACCACTTGTAGAAGAATAAAATTGAACCCCTACCTCTCACCCTGTACAAAAATCAACTCTAAATGGATCAAAGACCTCAATGTGAAACCCAAGACTCTGACGATGATAGAAGAAAAAGTTGGCAGCAACCTGCAAGACATAGGCATAAGAAAAGAGTTTCTAAGTCAGACAGCAGCTGCACAGGAAATAAGGTCAACAATTGACAAGTGGGGCCTTATTAAACTCAAAAGTTTCTGTACAGGGGCTGGAGAGATGGCTCAGTGGTTAAGAGCACTGACTTCTCTTGCAGAGGACCGGGTTTCATTCTCAGCACCCACATAATGGCTAAGAACCATCTTTAACTCACGTTCCAGTGGAATCCAACACCCTTTTCTCAACTCCACAGCATTGCACTACACTGGTGTACCTACCGATATTCAGATGGTACACTCATACACATAAAAAGTTTCTACACAGCAAAAGAAACAATCAGGGAAGTGAAGAGAAAACTCACAGAGTGAGAAGAAACCTTCACTGCTGATACATCTGACAGAGCATTAACTTCCAGAATATATAAACTACTCAAAAAGCAAAGAAGAAAACAAATGACTCACTCAAAAGATGGAGTAAAGAGCTGAACAGAGACTTCACAAGTAAGGAAATAGATATGACTGAGAAACATCTTAAAAAGTGCTCAACATCTCTAATAATTAAGGAAATGCAAATTAAAACCACTTTAAGATATCATCTCACTCTCATAAGGCTGGCTAGGATCAAGAAAACAAATGATACTAAATGCTGAAGAGGTTGTGGGGAAAGGGGAACACTCATACAGTGCAGGTGCGAATGCAAACTGGTACAATCATTTTGGAAAACGGTGTGGAGGACCTTTAAAAGACTCAAAATGACTGACTGAAACAGTGAACTTCTGCTCAAAACAGTCAACTTCCCCATGGAGAATATTGAGAAAGACTGAGAAAGAGATGAATAGCATGTTTGGCAGAATGCATGAGCTCTGGAGGGGTAGGGGGATGGGGGGGACATGGGTCTAGATTTGATAAAAAATGTATAAAAAAAAGACTCAAAATGATCCTACCACCTGACCCAGCCATACCACTCTGGTTATATACCCATAAGACTCATCCTACTGCAGAGATACATGTTTATTGCAGCTCCCTTCACAATAGCAAAGAGCTGGAACCAACCCAATTGCCCCTCAACTGACAAGTGGATAGAGAAAATGTGGTACATCTATATAATGGAGTTATATGTAGTGGTAAAGAAAGATGATATCATGAAATTTGCAGGTAAATGGATGGAACTACAGGATATCATGTTAAGTGAAGTAACACAGTCCCAGAAAAACAAAAGATGAATGGTATCCCTCGTATGTGGATGCTAGCACCAAGTACCTAGTTGTAAGGCAAACTGAGCAACATTAATGATATATTCCTCATGATCTGAAAACAACTGTACTCTTATATTGTGAATCACTAGCCAAGTTCTAGAACTAACTTAACATTTATTTTCAGCCTATGGATTTTTGGTATATGATGGTGGGCATGTATACATATTTTATAGTAACATAAAATTAAAATGAAAAAATGCAAATCAAGAAATATATGGAAATTAAAACACAGTTTTGAGACATTTTTTATATAGAGTGAATGAAAATCAGGCTGGTGTAACTTAGCCTTTCTGGGTGCTTAATGACCATACTTAATACCCTCCAATTGGCCAAGTGACCTAAGGGATAACTTTGTTCCTTGCCCTCAGAGGTCAACTAAGTCTTAGGGACTATGCCAGGGGCATCTCTTGAATGTCTATGCAAATGTGATCATTAGTCTTCCTGTGAAGGGAGGTTTTCAGATCCACTAATGGGACTTCAGGCATGTCAGTCTATAAAGAAGAAAGTCTGTTTCATTCTTCAAAGGAAAACCTGGTCTAGCAAGACCTGATTTTTCTCCTCAAGTGAATAGAACTGGTAATGAAAAGCTGAAAGGAACCAGGGGCTCCCTCACCCCCCCCAAGAAAAATCTGAGTGACACATGAGGACCAGATCCTCAACTGAGAAACAAAAACCTGTTTAATCTGGGCTAACTTAGTGGCCCTAAGCATCCAAAGGAAAGTATAATTCAGAATTACAGTCGTGGGGTTGTTCGTTTGGTTAGATATCGAGTTTCGAGGTTTAAGGGCGCGTTTCATGAAAATCCTTGTACTTCAGGTTAAAACTTGAGATCTCGTAAAAAGAGTAGGGAGAGTTGAGAGAGAGATAGTGTAGAAGAGAGGAGAGATGGAGAGATGGATGGTTAGGGTGAGAGTGAGAGAGACGAGATAGGATTCGGGTTGTTTTTTTGGTGTTGTATCGAGCTGTTCGGTGTTAGTCGTAGTTCTTACTGGGCAGAAATTGCATCTATCACTCCTGTGGGCTGCTCCAATGCTTTTCCCATGCTTGAAGACATGATACCACAGCCTTTTTAAACCCTCGCAATATGGGGACTGCTGAAGACCTCATGGTGTCCTCCTCCAAGCATCTCGAAACCTTCAAGGTTAAGGTGTGTTGTGCCAGTTGATGGGGAGCTACTGCTCTAGTGATTTGTAGGCCAGCTTTTGTAGGAGTTAAACTGTAGAGGAGCATCTTACCTGGGATTTAGCTTTTACGCCTGTTTTCAGGCGGTTACAGCTGCTGTTGTTGGATCTACGTCTAGTGAGCTGGTGGTACATGGGGAATCCCCCGGTTACGGGAAGGAGCAAAAGGACCAGACCTCATCCTTCCTTTGGTGGTTGACCCCATGGGAGAAGGGAGAGGAAGACCATAGACCCCAGTGTGGAAACAAGGGCACGGGAAGATTAAGATTGGTAGTTGGTTGTTTGGGCTTGCAAGGAGGAAGACACCTTCAAACCTTCCTTAAGGAAAATATGAAATCTTTTAGCAAAAAAAAAAAAAAAAAACAATCCTCCAAAATCAGGTTTGATGTGATATTTGTATTGCATGTATCATTATGTTTGTATATGTTTATGCATGTGGATATAACCATTTTACAATTCATAAACACTGGTTATCTTTCCATTTACCTCATCTTCAATTATTTGTCATAAAGTTTTTTTTTTTGGGGGGAGAATTTTGTAGAATCTTCACGCCCCAGGGAAATAAGTTACATAATTCATTATTTTGCTTTTTTTTTCTTTTTTAAAATGGCTAATATGAATTTGGATTGATTTTTTAAAACTATCTTCGAATTTAGATACTTCATTATTAGTGAACACAAACAACTGATTTCTCTATGTTGGTTTTATGTCTTGCAATCTTATGAACTGCTTAACTGGTTTAACCAGTTCTTGGGTTTCCTTAGGGTTTTCTGTGTGTAAGGTGTCACTTGCACAAGCAAAAAAATTAAGTTTTTATTTGATATGCGGGTTGTTTCTTTTGTCTTCTTTTCATGGGACTAACCCTTTGTGGATTTACTTTTATTTTCCTGAGTTATATTATCAGCAGGAGATTCTAACAAATCATTTACAGTACGGTTTCACACATGTTCCTTGATAATTTATTTAAGACTAAAAATGGTGCAGAGCAAAACAATTTCTTTTAACTTTTAATATTATTTTTCATAGCGGGTTGGGCTGAAACTATTTCATTCATTATGAACTAGTTGTAGACTTCTTTTGCATTACTACAATAATGTTTGTAAAGAAGCCTCTACTGTGAGATTAGGGGTTGTGATAATTTTCATCAGAACAACTATTTCTGTGTGTAGAGGTTCAATTGTAGATGTGTCTCTTAGAAATTGGGATTTTTCAGATGTATGTGTTCTATGTCTGACCTCCATCTTTTGCAAAGAGTAGCTTTTTGACATGCTTTTGATATGATTGTCTGTAAATATGAGATGTATTTTTCAGATGTATATGTTCTATGTCTGGTCTCCATCCTTTGCAAAAAGTGGCTTTTTGACATGTCTTTGACATGCTTGTCTGTAAATATAAGATGCCATAGTTAGTGCATGGTAAGAAATGTCATTTGTCTAGAGCTATGACCCTGATAGGATTTTCTCTAGGCTCTATATCCTCTCCAGTCCTGGGCATTCAGCTGAGTTTATAGTGGCTCTCATGTTTTCACTCCCATTGAGAGGATTTCAAGTCCATTTAGATAGCTGTTGACAATCCCCCAGACAACAGTGCCTCTACTAAACTAATAGAGGAAGTTTCTTGGGCTGTTTCTCATGACTGTTAGAGTTAGGGGGTGGGCTGTAACATTGATTGATCTCTCATACTAATGTCCCCATTGTCCATTATGATCTCTTAACTTCAGAAATAAAGGTTCCAGGTCTATTCCTGCTCCAATAGTCTAAGTCTTATCTCAGAAACGTGTCCTGTTATGAGCAACGAGGTCTTATTTTCTTTTTGTTTTTTATTGATGCTTTGTGTATTTCATACATCATTTTCCAATTCAGTTCAGGCATATATCCCCTTCCCATCCCCCCACTCCACCTCTACGCATCCCAGATCATGCATTTTGCCGTAACTTTTCTGCATCTTTCTCTGTTTTTTTTGTTTTGTTTTGTTTTCTTTTTTCATTTTTTTTAACATTAAGTGATAATCTGTGAGTACAAACATCCTTCATGTAAAACCAATTTGTTAAAACTAACTACGGGAAAGATTTGTATGTTCCAACAGGCCAGAGTATCACCAACTTAATAGCTGAGAAAGAAAATGCAGCTTTGCAGTGAGTAGGATGTATAAGAAAGTGCCAGCAGAAGGATTGACTCCTCTGGGCATTGAAGGGAAGAAATGCCTCAGATTGCTGCAGACATCAGTCCCCTCTCTGGATCCTACTAGTAACAACTATTTTTAATGATTCCTAATGAAGCTTACCTTCTAGATGCCAGAAAGGTTTTAATACAAGAGACTTTCTTAACTCCCCCCCATAGAATAAGGAGAAATATAATGATGATGAGGTCGTTCTCCAGCTGTAGATTGGAGCCAGCTCTTATAGAGGTATTCTCTTGTAAAATCAGTAAAACTGCCTTCTTTAATTGACTAATGGACATAGAAACTGTGAAAAGGATTATTCTCTATTCAGAACCAAATATAATGCTAAAGTCTCCTTAAGCTATGCACTTAAGCAAAATATATTAATACAGGAGCTCTGACATCAACAATGGATTATTCTACCAAGGAGATGTTGGCCAGGGGATCCAAGCCCCCACAAAAGGTAAAGGCTCCTTGCCTCCAAACTGGGATATCTGCAGGAAGAGAGGCGATAAGGCCCTGCTGTTGAAGACCTGATATAAACATGGGAAAGATGTATGGAGACCACACATGCAAGTATAACAATGGTCTCTGGAATGCCAGAGAGTGTTACCAAAGGCCACTAAACCAATAAAAACAAATATAGTGTCTAACTTGAGTCAAGCAACGACTTCCACCGTCAGCACCAGCTACACTCATCTGCCTTGAAATACTATGCAGCAGTGGCAGCCTTATGTCTGTATATCCCAAATCAAATTGGCTATTAGTATCTCTCCTTGGAGATTAACCCACGGCTGATGCCACAGCTTACAACCTCTATGGTAGGAGATGTTTATAAATCACACGAAGACCCTGCCTATACTAACAGAAGAAAATGTAATTCCTGAATTAACATACCATCCAAACATCTGTGTCTATAACAAAGTAAGCCTACCCATAACACATTCAGTACTGTTTTAAATACCTATATATCTAATTGCTGTGGCTTCATTAGAGGATCGAAAGGCTATATATATACTGTTTAAATACCTATTATCTAATGCAGCTTCATTAGTAGGATCGAAAGGGTTATGCCTGGACAAGCTGGACCCATGAAAGAAAACAGCCAGAATTGACTAGGAACCAAGACATCAGCTCCAGAGAAAGTGGAGTGTTTTGTTCTCATCCAACCTGTGCCCCTTTCTATGCCTAGGGAACAATCTATGAAAGAGGGGCGGTGGTAAGAATTGTAGGGCTGTGGACTGGGGTTAATGGTGAAACACAACAATATAGACTGGACACTCATTTTGATCAACTTGAGACATACAAGCTCCCCCTGCTGGATGGTGGGATCCATGAGCTGTGTGGGTTTGGGCACAACTGCTTAGCAAATTGGTTTTACATGCAAGATGCTTGTACTCACAAATTATCGACTTATTGTTTAAAAAAATGAAAACAAAACAAAACAAAAAAGCAGAGAAAGATGCAGAAAACTTCAGCAGAATGCAATGATCTGGGTGGGTGGGGTGGGTGGTGGGAAAGGGAAGGGGATATATGCCTAACTGAAGTGGAAAAATGGTATGAAATACAGAAAAGATCAATAAAAAAAAAAATAGTAAAAAAAAAAATAACAATTTGTGAGCGGTTGTGCCCAAACCCACACAGCTCATGGATCCCACCATCAAGCAGGGGAGGGCTTGTATGTTCAATCAAGTTGATGAAACAAGTGTCCAGTCTAAATTGTTGTAGTTTCACCATTCACCCCAATTGCAGCCCTTACATTCTACTGTGCCCCCTGCTTCTGCAGATTGTTCCCTAGGCTTAGAAAGGGGGCACAGGTGGATGAGAAGCAAAACAGTTACTTTCTCTGGAGCTGTGTCTTGGTCTCTAGTCAATTCTGGCTTGTTTTCTTTCATGGGCTGCCCAGCTTGTCCAGGCATAACCTTTCGATCCTACTATATGAAGCACCATGCAAGTATATACATATTATATATATATATAATATATATATATATATATATATATAAACAGTATAATATATAGCCTTTCAATCTACTAATGAAGCACACGCAATTAGAGATATAGGTATTTAAAAGTTATGGTAGGTTACTTTGGTATAGACACAGATGTTTGGATGGTATGTTAATCCATGAATTACATTTTCTCTGTTCAAGTACATGACAAGCTTTCTTGGTGTGGCTTATAACATCTCCTGAACCATTAGAGGATTGTAAGCTTGTGGCATCAGCCGTGGGTTATTCCTCCAATGAGAGATCTTAATAGCCAATTAGATTTGGGATATACAGACATAGTCTAAGGCCTGCCACTGCTGCATATATTCAAGGCCAGATGGGTGTAGCTGGTGCGACGAGTGGAGTCTTGCTTGACTCAAGTAGACCTATATTTGTTTTATTGTTTACCGGCCTTTGGTAAACACTCTCTGGCATTCTAGAGACCATTCTGTATACTTGCAAGTGCGGTCTCCATTACATCTTTTCCCATGTTTATATCAGGTTTCAACAGCAGGGCCTTATCGCCTTCTTCTGCAGATATCCCAGTTTGCAGGCAAGGAGCCTTTACCTTGTGGGGGGCTTGGATCCCGGCCAACATCTCCTTGTAGAATAATCCATTGTTGATTCAGAGCTCCTGTATTAATATATTTTGCTTAAGTGCATAGCTTAAGGAGACTTTAGCCTTATATTTGGTTATCTGAATAGAGAATAATCCTTTTCACAGTTTCTATGTCCATTAGTCAATTAAAGAAGGCAGTTTTACCGATTTTATAAGAGAATACCTCTATAACAGCTGGCTCAATCTACAGCTGGAGAATGACCTCATCATCCTCATATTTCTCCTATTCTATGGGGGGGGAGTTAAGAAAGTCTCTTGTATTTAAAACCTTGCCACACCTGAAGGTAAGCTTCGTTAGCATTCATTAAAAATCATTGTTTATTAGTAGGTTCCAGAGAGGGGCCTGATGTCTGCAGCAATCTGAGGCATTTCTTCCCTTCAATGTCCAGAGGAGTCAATCCTTCTTCTGGGACTTTATGGTACATCGTACTCACTGTAAAAAGCTGCATTTTCTTTTCTCAGCCTTCAGTTGGTGATACTCTGGCCTGTTGGAACATACAAATCCTTCCCGTAGTTAGTTTTAAGATTTGGATTGCAGGTTTTGAACAAAAGTTTTCATATTTATCTATATGCCCCTTTTTTTTAGGTTTTTATTTTTGACCCATGAGTCTCAAAAAAAGCAGTTGTATTATATTACCTATAGGGTGGAATCAAGCACAGATTTCATCAAGTCACCCATGCCGTTTTGGGTTTTGTATGGTGATTAACTGGGAAACAAAACTTTATTTTTTAAATTAAATCATCCATAGGTGAAAGAGATTGCTACCAGGTGATTACTATACTGACAGCAAAATTATAGAGAACATTTGTTTATACCAATCCAAAGTAATTGTTATAGTTTTAATTAAAGTAATGTGGACCAATAGCAATTTATATTCACAATTAACTCAGATGCATTACCGTTTTTATCAGCCTTTGAACCAATGTCGTTTAATATATACATATTTACTTTACTAAGTTCCTGAAACAACCCATGTATACTGTAGACAGAGTCTGGGCAAAACTGGATACTTGTTGAACTCACTCAATTAAATAGTGCACCAATCGATTATACACCGTGTCCCTCTCCCACCCCTCCCACCCTTCCTGAGCACCATTTCAGTCAGTTTTCTGATGCATCTTTTGTTGTTGTTTTTTAATATGCATCCCTCTCCACAAGAAATATTTATAACTGGTTATTTGTACTTAGCATCCACATATGAGAGATACCATTTGTCGTTTGTTTTCTGGGACTGTGTTACTTCACTTACACATGATGTCTTCTAGCTCCAATCCATTACCTGCAAAGTTCATGGATGTTGGTCTTTTCTTTATGCTGCATAGATTCCATTGTGTACATGTACCACAATTTCCTACTCCACTCGTCATGAGGGGCATTTGGGTTGATTCCAGTTTTTCGCTATTGTGAACAGAGCGGCAATAAATATAGCTGTGCATGTATCTCTGCCTTATAAGAAAGTCTTGGGGTATATCACCCAGGAGTGGAAGATGGATGCGGGGTCAATGGCAGGATCATTTTGAGGACTTCGTATTTTCTATTTCATGCGTTCATTAGAGGAAGCTTTTGGGAGATAGCCTTTGCTGTTCTGTTTTGAGATCATTGGATGAATCTCACCATACCATTCAAAGGGAGGTATTCTCTGTCTTGCACTGTATTCCCTGCACACAGCCACCAGGCTTGCCAACCTGTGCACTAACAATTTCAGACACTTACTATGTACTTTCTCAGGGGTGTAGGGGCATCACCAATACACTCATGGGCTGCCCTACGCCTACCAAGGTTTCCAAATCTCGCTATTCTTTCTTTTTCAATACCGAGCCCCTCGCCCCTCCCAACCCCAGTACGACCGAATTATCTTCCTCCTTTCCCTCCCATCCCAAAACCTCACCCTCCAGCATTCCCCCCTAGTAAAATCTTTTCCTTGCTGTCCCCCTGTTTGGGTTTTTTTTTTTTTCTTTTTCCTTTACTCCAGGTATCCTTTCCATTTTCATGGCTCTTGGTGTTTTATCAGTATATATACTCACGTATAGGGCATTGGGTGCTAAAATCCACAAATGAGATGGAGAACTAATAAATCCCCTCATTTCTGCCTTTGTCGTTATCATTCCAGAATAACATTCTCTGTTTGATCCATTTACCTGTTGAATTTCATGATTTCATCTTTTTCTTACTGCTCAGTAGTAACTCCATTGTGGTAATGTACCACATTTTCATTATCAATTTATCAGTTGTTGGATACTTAGGTTTTTTTCCCATTTCTTTGCTATGTGAACGAGAGCAGTCAACACACCATGATGCACAAGATTACCTATATAAGGTATTGAGCCTTTTGATGTTATATGCCAATAAGTGTATAAACTGGAGCAAGGCAAGAAAGACAAGAGAAATAAGTTAAAGGAGTACTAATTGAGAAAAGAAGCCAAATTATCCCCTATTTGCAGATGATATGAATTATAAGTAATGAGATCCAAGGAAAATCCACCAGAAAAACTTAGTAGAAGGAATATTTAATGCTTTCAGTTAAGTTGGAGCTACAAAATCAACCTACGAAAATCAGTAGCAACCGGAAAAAAACAAACAAACAAAAAAAAAACATAAAAGGAAACCTTCTCACTCACATTAACTCAAGAAAATACTTAGGAATAAACCTAACCAAAAACATTAAAGAGCTCTATAATGAAAATTTCAAAACTTTAAACAGATTGAGGAAGACACTAGGCGAGGGAAAAATCTACCATGCTCATGGTTTGGGAGAATCAGTACTGTGAAAATGACCATTTTATCACAAACAATCTACTGATTCAATGCAATGCCAATAAAAATACCCACAACATACTTCACTGAGTTAGAAAAAGTTTCCTCAAAATTCATATGGAACCACAAAATACTCCCAGATAGCCAAACAAATTTGAGCCCAAAAAGAACAATGCAAGGGGCATCACCATACCATATCTTCAGGTTATCATTACAGAGCTGTAAGATATAAAAACCATATGTGTACTGAGCACCAAAAAATAGACACATAGATCAAGGAACACAATAGACGACTCAAAATGAGTACATACAATTTCAGCACCTTATATTTGGCAAAGGGTCCACGAGCACTACCACAATGGTAGATAGAAAACAGCATCTTAGTAAATGGTGCTCGGCCAAGAGAACTGATGACCACCTATAAAGAATGAAATTGGGCCCTTATCATTTCTCTTGTATACAATGTCAACATGAATCAAAGACCTTACTCAAAACTGAAACTCTGGAAACTGCTAGAAGAAACACATAGCAGTACCCTCCAAGCTGTAGCGTAGAAAGAACTGTTCTTAATTGAGGCATCAGCTGCTCAGGCATTAAGCTTATAATCAGTAAGTGAGACTTCATTAACCTACAAAAGATAAAATGTTAAGGAATGAAAGGAAACCCATCTGAAGGGAGAAAATCTTTTCTTTTTTTTTTTTTTTAAACATAATTTTTTTTTATATTTTATTTTATTCTGTATGTTATCAAAATGTCTGTCTGCATGCAAGTCTGTGCACCCGTTGTTCGTTGCATACGCTGAGTCGACAGAGAGCAGTGGTCGGATTCCCCGGGAACTGAGTTCTCCTGGAATTGGGTTTCAGCACGGTTCTCTGGCCGCCATGTGGTGTGGGGATCGAACTCGGGTCTCTGTAAGAGCGTGTCGCGCTCTTAAACACTAGGCCATCTCACCAGACCAATGGGAGAAAATCTTTACCAGCATCATTGCAGGAGCGATTAATATCCTAGAACTACACAAAGAAACTCAAAAAACTAACTAGTATCAAAAATACAAGACCCAATAAAAGATGGGCTACAGATTATGAACAGAGACATTCTCAATGAAAAATAAAAATGGACTAAGAAACATTTTTTTTTTTTTTTTTTTTTTTGGTCTTTTTGAGACAGGGTCTCCCTCTAGCCCCAGGCTGTCCTGGAACTCACTCTGTACAGCAGGCTAGACATGAACTCACAAAGATCCACCTGCCTCTGCCTCCCAAGTACTAGGATTAAAGGTGTGTGCCACCACGCCCTGCAGCTAAGAAATACTTTAAAAACTGCTCAACGCCCTTAGTAATTCGAGAAATGCAGATAAAAACCACTTTAAGATTCCATCTTACCCCAATCATACTGACAAAGTTCACAACAATGAAGGACACAAGATGCTGATGATAGTGTGGAGAAAGGAGACCACTCATTCACTGTTGGTGGGAATGCAGACTTGTTAGCCACTGTGGAAGGCAGTGTGGGGACATCTCAGAAAACTAAGAATTTTATTTATTCTTATTGAATTTGTACGTTTCATTTTCTTTCTAGGTAGAACATGTAGGATCCATTAACAGTATTTAAATTAAAGTTGTTGAAGTATGTCTGTTTTGTGCCTTAAAATAATGGAAATCTGCTTCCAGATTGTTTCATTAAAATTCATATATATATATATGAATTTTATATAGGTAATACACTCATATTAATATAATAAATATAATTAATAAAATATTTTGAAATAAAAAATGTCATTGCTATTGCACTTGGTTATCTATCAGAACTTTATAGTAATACCCTATTGCTGAAGATAGTTTATACCTGGGTCATTAAACAAATAAGGATAAATCAAGCTGGTTCTGACCTCCCAGCTTCATCTCCCTTGACTAGCTTTCAAAATAGTACAAGGTGCTCTGCATGTAACTGGCAGAGGAAGGTACTCATAAATCACACCTAGCTGTGAATACTGCAACTTATAATACCAAATGGCTTGGCAAAAGATTCCCACTGGCGCAATACTTTCACACATGTTTTTGGGGTAACCAATCACATTCTGATTGGATTAAAGGTCCAAACTTTATAAGATGGAGTACCTACTCTGCACTGTTATCAGGGCCAAGAACCTGTGGCCTTAAGAGAGAACCTACTACAATTTGGCTAAATAAATATAGTATTAAATTGACTCCTAATGAATTATTTTATATCCATAGATTAATTCATCTCTCAACTCTCATCAGAGAAAGTTCTTCAAAAAGTGAATGACAGCACAAAGACTCAAACTAGTCAGAATGTAGAGAATGAGAGCCAAAGGAGTACTCAGCACTAAGTGAGACATCTATATTGCACCCTCTCCTCCCAAAGCTCAGAGATCATTATAGAAGAAGGGGCACAACCCATGAAAGGAAACAGACTGAACCAATCAGAGTCCAAAACGACATCTCCAAAGAAAGTAGACTGTTCGGCTTCTCACCCACTTGTGTCCCTTTTCTAAAGCCCAGGGAACAACCTGTAGAAAAAGGGGCATGGTAGAATGTAAGGGCTGCAATTGGGGTGAACTACGAAACTACAGAAACATAGACTGGACTCTTATTTGATCAACATGATAGTACACATAAGCTCCCCACAGCTGGACAATGGGGGCCTCGGGTTGTATAAGTTTGGGCATAGCTACTTGCAAATTGGTTTTACATGAAGGATGCCTGTATTCATTACTTATGACCTATTATTAAAACATTAAAAAAAAGAAGGGGCAGAAAGATTTTAAGTGCCAGTTGTATAGAAGGAAACTGTTGTCTGGACTCCACAGGGTAGTTGTATATATAACACAGAGCAGTTGTGGCAGCATTCATAAGACTATGCAAACCCAGGCAAGGGTTGGGAGGTAGGCAGGAAGCTCCAACCCTAGCGGAGAGTCTATTTGCAACTGATAGCTTCTGGGAGAGGGAGACTTAGTTTTCTTACTGGTGTAACATTTGGTAGGTTGGCCACACTCCAAGTGACAGACCCACACCAAGAGCATTTAGGAAGCACAGATTATTCTCATTAGGGACTGAAACAAGGCCAGATAATAGAGGAGGTTATAAGATATGGGTAGAAATGGGGAACAGGCCTGAATATAATAATAAAAAAATTGTAGATAACTCTTGAATAATTTATTTTATCTAGTTTATCATAGTATGAATGGATACTGAGTAGCCAGTGAACAAATTCAGGAGAAGCTGTTTCCAGCAGGGAGACAGATGCCTATTCTTTCTTGATCCTATACAGACTTTGTAAATACTGCATTTTTAGCACTTTTACCATTTTGTTGTCCTGAATATATAAGCCTGTAGATTGAACTATGAAATAGCTGGGATCATTATTTGTTCTAAATGTTCATAATATCTAATACAACAATAGATTTAATAATAATTTAATATATGTCTTATATGTATATAAAATCTAAGAATGTTAAAACATCCAGGAAATGTAGGATAAAAATTTTGTGCCAGAAAAGTGGTAATATTGCAATGATTTTAGGTTGAAAGCAAAATAATGATATTAGGATTAATAGATTGAAGACCATCAATGAGAATTTGACATAACAGTGAAATGATGAATTGGGAAGCTCGACTCTAATGGATGAAAAATAAGGGCCTTCAGGAAGATAGGACAGATATTGTTCCAAAATCTTTGAGAGTGACCAGAAGAGAATCACTGGCTAAAAATACCACAAATTTTAGTTATGGGACATAGATTAAGCTGCAATGAATCTAGAAGCTTTTTGCCTACTGACCAGCTTTCATAGTGCCAGAAAATTCCATGCAGCCTGCTGCAAGGGAAAACTGATCAAGAATCTTACTGAGTTGTGTCTTTTTGAGCTATATAACTACCATAAAAGATACCCTCCAGTGCAACAGTGACATAACTTTTAAGAGGGTAACCAACCACTTCACAGGACAAAACTCATGTGTGAATCTTAAACATGCTCAAGAGCCTATGACTAAGAAGGATGTAGGTTATAGTAGGGACAATGATACTGTTGTTTTGGTAGCTGATCATTTTAATTTCAGTTCCAGGAATGCTTTTATTTCTTTATTTGTTCCTTGACCCATTCATTATTCAGGAGTGTGTTGTTTAGTCTCCATATGTTCTTTTAGATAGTAGGTCTTATCTGAATACTGATATTGAGCTTTATTGCACTGTAGTCTGATATAATGCATGAAATTATTTCAATCTTTTTGTATTTGTGGAGGTTTCTTCTGTGTCCCAGTATGTGACTGATTTTGGAGAATGTTCCATGGGGTGCTGAGTAGAAAGTGTATTCTCTGGTATTAGGGTGGAATATTTGGTAGATGTCTGTGAGGTCCATTTGGTGTATCATATCATTCAGTTCAGATGTCTCTCTGTTTATTCTTTGTCCAGTTGACCTGTCCAAAGGGCTCAGTGGGGTATTGAAGTTCCATTGAGTGTACTAGGTTTAATCTGTGCCTTGAGGTCCTAGAGAATTGTCTTTATAAAGTTTGGTGCATATATATTCATGATTGTGAAATCTTCATGGTCATTTGTTCCTTTGATAAAAATGTAATGGCCCACAAGTGAGGAAATGGACATGGCTGAGAAACATCTTAAAAAGTCCTTAATGTCTCTAATAATTAAGGAAATGCAAATTAAAACCACTTTAAGATATCATCTCACCCTGATAAGGCTCAATAGGATCAAGAAAACACATGATAACAAATGCAGGAGAGAGTGTGGGGAAAGGGGAACACTCATCCACTGTTGGTGGGAATGCAAACTTGTACAACCACTATGGAAAGCAGTATGGAGAACTCTTAAAAGATTCAAAATGAGTTCTACCACTTGACCCAGCCATACCACTTTTGAGTATATATCCATCAGACTCATCCTACAGCAGAGATACATGTACAGCCATGTTTATTGCAGCTCTCTTCACAATAGCAAAGAGCTGGAACCAACCCAGATGCCCCACAACTGATGAGTGGATACAAAAAATGTGATACATCTACACAGTGGAGTGCTATGCAACAGTAAAGAAAGATCATGAAATTTGCAGGTAAATGGATGGAACTAGAAGATTTTATGCTAAGTGAAGTGACACAGTCCCAGAAAAACAAAAGATGGATGGTATCCCTCATCTGTGGATGCTAGTACCAAGTACCTAGGAGTAAGACAAAGTGAGCAACATTAATATTATATTCCTCATAATCTAAAGACAACTGTGCTCTTGTATTGGGGATCCCTACACAGGTTCTAGAGCCGACCTAACACATATTAACAGACCTTGGACTTTTAGTATATGATGGAAGGTATGTGGGCAACCTTTAGAGTAATATGGGATTAAAATGGAAAGATGTGAATCAAGAAATATGCTATGCCAGGCATGGTGGCGCACGCCTTTAATCCTAGCACTTGGGAGGCAGAGGCAGGCGGATCTTTGTGAGTTCAAGGCCAGCCTGGTTCACAGAGAGAGTTCCAGGTTAGCTGGGGCTACAGGGAGACCCTGTCTCGAAAAGACCAAAAAGAAAAAAAAAAAAAAAGAAATATGCTATGGAAATAACATACAGTTTGTTTCCAAAGGATACAATGTTAGCATAGGTGCAGTGTAACAGGCTGGTGCAACTTAGCCTTTCTGGGTGCTTAACGACCATATCTGAAGTCCCTACCAATTTGGCCAAGGGACCTGGGGGACAACTTTGTCCCTTACCCTCAGAGGTCAATCAAGTCTTAGGGGATTATGCATGGGGGGGATCTCTTGAAATGTCCTGCAGAGGTGAGTCACCATTCTTCCTGTTCAAGGAGGTCTTGGAGAGCCACTAAGGAGACTTCAGCCAGTGTCCAGTCTATGAAGAGTGAAGTCTGCTCATCCTTCAAAAAAGGAAGCCTGGTCTAGCAAGACCTGATTTTGTCCTCATGTAGATGGAACTGGTGGATGAGGAGCTGAAAGAAGCAAGCCCCCCCCCAAAAAAAACCCCAAAACAAAAAAAAAACCCCGAGAGACCGCTGAGTACCAGATCCTCAACTGACCTCAACAAAATAAAACCTTGGTTAATCTGGGCTATCCATATGGCCTTAAGCATCCAGAAGGAAAATACAACCAGAAATAAATAATCTGTAAGTCCAGAGAAACTGTAATGCAGACACAAAACCTGAGATCTTAGTAAAAAGACAAAAATAAAAAAAAGAGAGCACTGTTGTTTATCTTGTTTATAATTCTTACAGGCAGGAACATATGCTCTGTGGATGCCACAGTTTTGGGCACTCCTCAAAGACATGAGATATAGATTTTTTACTTTTTAGCCTTCCAATGTGGACTGAGGACTTCTGAGATACTCAGCCTGTGAACTAGCAGCTAATGGAAATTCAGCCTCCTCAGAATATGGACTGCCATTGTTGGATTACCTCAGCAGTATCATGGAGGCCAATACAGGGGGATCAAGACAGGACATGTGCTTACTGGACTTCATTTAGGGGCACAATATTTAAAGCAGAAGCATGTCAGTAAGGGTTTCCTTCTGCATTAAGTTTTTTTTAGTGTAATGTCTTAATCATAGTCTACCATCAAATATTTTAGGAATATCTTTAATGTTTAGATAGTATATTAGCAGCATGCAATAATTACATCATAGGTTCTCAAGCAGAGGCCATCTATTGCAAGGACCTTCTTTGCTGCCTGTTATCATAGGCTGTTTAAAGTTAGAAAACTGAACAGAAACACTGAACATTGTAGAAATGTACTTTGCTTACTAATACTTGAGTTGTTGCAATATTAGATTACCCATATGGTTGTTACAGAAAATCCTTAACTGTAATTGATGGTTGCTGCCATAATAGTATATTGCCTGTATTTCTACCTCTAGTAATGGACTTTATGTGTTATATTTCAATATCCCTGAGCCTGGGCAAGTGCACAAGCCTTTTTAAAAAGAAACATTGTTTACTTGCACAAAACTAATCAGATTTGAGAGATCATTAATGCCCTTGAAGTGTTTTTTGTGGGTGTGAAACAAATGGTGAGAATTTGAAATGTTCCCTTATTATAGTATTGAAATTAAGTCTACTTAGTCTATCAAATCATGTTCATGCCCTGATTTTATATACTTGTATCTATCAATAAGCATTGTGAAAAAAATAAAATAAAAATTTTAAAAAGATAAAAATGTAATGGCTTTCTTTGTCTCTTCTGATTTCTTTTACTTTGAAGTCTATTTTGTCTGATATTAAAATATCTTTCTTTTTGGTACCATTTGCTTGGAATATGTTTTCCATCCTTTCACTTTAAGGTGGTGCCTGTCCTTGAAGGTAAGATGTGTTTCTTGTAGACAATCTCCCAGTCTTGGTCTTTTGATTGGGGAGTTTAGTCCATTAATACTTAAAGTTATCAAGAAAGATGTGTGTTGCTTCCTTTCACTTTATTATCCATTTGCATTTTTGGTCTAGGTTTCTCCATCTGCAGCTATGCTTTTATTAATTTCTCTTTCTAGGTGCCTGGGGATAGTTGCTCTTTTCTTCTGTCCTTTGAATTGATTCGAGTATTTTCTGCAGGGCTGCTTTTCCGGTCATGTATTCTATCATCTTGTTTATGTCATGGAAGATTTTTCTCTTTCCTTCAACTATAATTGACATTTTTGCTGGGTGGGCATCTATAGTCCTTTAACACTGGGAATGCTTTTTTCCACGTTCTTCTTGCTTTCATAGTTTGCTCTGAGAAGTCAGTTGTAATTCTGTTTTTCTCTTGTGGCTTTCAGAATTTTTTCTTTGTTTTTTTGCATTTTAACTATGATATGGAATGGAGATTTTCTTTTCTGATCTTGTCTGTTTAGAGTTCTATCTGCTTCTTGTATTTGTATTGGTTTGTCTTTTTTTTAGTTTGGGGAAATTTTCACCTATTATTCTGTTGAAGATCTGATCAATACCATCCTCTTGGGATTCTTCTTCTTCCTCTATCCCTATGATGTGGAGGTTTGATCTTTTCATAGTGTCCCACAATTCCTGGTGTTCCACTTTTGTGTATTTTTTAATTTTTCATAATCTTTACTTGAGGCTTTTAGTTGTTCTGTGTTATCTTCCAGGTCTGATATTCTTTTTCTGCTTCCTCCATTCTACTTCTGAGGCTTTTTCTATTCTTTCCTCTTGATTGGATGAGTGTTCAATTTCCTTTTTTATTTCATGTTGTGATTTCTTTAGTATTTCCACTTCATTTTGGATCTTCTCAACCTCTTCCTGTAGCTCTTTGCTTCGCTGGTCAGTTTCCTTTTTTATTTCAACATAGGGTCTTTTCAGTGTTTCCACATCCTTCTGGAGTTTGTAATATTCTCCTTCTCACTCTTTCTTTCACTTGTCAGTCTCTCTCTAGGTCCTTCTTGAGTTTTTCATTCTCTCTCCTTAGTTCTCTGACTTGTTCTTTATATTCTTTGATTTCTTTGAATATGTCTGAAATTGTTCCTCTAAGATCTGTGTCCTGAGCCATCCCCAAGTGAATCCCACTTTAGGACTCTCCTACAGGGTTGGTAGAGCTTGGTGTGAAATTATACTGTGCCTTTCCCATGTTGTCCCTTCCTACTGTCTCTGGCATGTGGGCTTCTCTTTGCCTATATTCCAATGTGAATCCCAAATGCCTCTTCACTGTGTCGAAGGCTTGTTTTGCTTGCCTCCTTCAGATGCCTTCATTGTTTTTTTGTTTGCTTGTTTGTTTGATTTGTTTTTCTCCTTGCTTATGGAGTATTGACTTGTCTAAGTTTTAGGCTTTCTATTGGAAGTCTAACTCACTCTTTCCCATCTGTTCTGACGGTTCTCCAAAGAATCCACTTGGACACAGCAATTCCAGTTGGCTGGGATGGGGGGATGGATATGCCTGTTTAGCCCATGCTCTGGCACTCTCTGGTTCAGATGTTCCTGGGAAATCCCTGATCTAAGCTCTGTGCACTCAAGTCTCACAGTGGCAACAGGCCCACCTTCTATACCAGCTAGCAAGATGACTCCGCCCCCACAGCCACACAAGACAATGATTTAATCAAACCAATGAGACAATTATCCAATAAGCCAGAGATAGGATTATCCAACAATCCACTTGGCTGAAGTGCCCGGCTCCTACCTGTGCTTCAGGTGGTTCTGGGAAATCCCCAATCTAAGCTCTGTGCACTCCGGTAGCTGATCATTTTGGCAAACTGCATTCTAACTATGCATGTTTATATCCATAGATTAGTAGTGTCTTCAGTCTTCATCATAGAAGCTTCCTATTGCTGCTCAAGAAAGTTACTTCAGAAACTTATAACTGAACAAAGAATGACTAATAAGTGATGGTACGGTGCTTAGTCCTAAATTGGATATCTATTATCATAGGTTGACTAAACACTGTAGAACAGGGAGTGCAAGGAGCTGAGGATGAGATGATGGTAGGTAGTAAAAGAACATCTGGACATGACATAGACATTGCATTTGCATACTCACTGAAATTGTGGTTATTTGCTAAGACTTTTCTAAGACTGGGCTCCTCAACATTTTATCAAGAACACACAAGAGGTCATCTGAAGGACTATTGGCCAGTAAAGATTGCTGGGGGAGTGATCCTATTTTCTTCAGTGATGTAGACACTAATCAGTGTTCCTTGTTCAAGTAAGGAATTCCAAACCCACTCTTGTTCATGAAACTCTAATTACACTTGGTGGGCCACACATAAAAAAGAAGAAATAAAGATAGCATTAGAACTTGTTGGGAATAAAGTTTTCAGCATGAGAGAGGGAAATAAGAGGAGGGTTCAGGTGAAAATGGCTCAAATTTATTATATGAAACTGTCAAAGAATAAAAATGGGGAAAACATATGAAAGTAGGAGGAGACCAGTTAGTAAGAGGAGTAGTCTGCAGGAGTGGAAGGGGGCAAGAGAATGTAATGGAGTGGACGTGACAATTAATTCCAAATGGATATGAAGTTGTCAAAACTAAGATGGGGAGAAGGAAAACCACCTTTTATCATTGTGCTAAAAGCTTTAACATTATTTATTTTAAGACTGAGATATATTATATTTTGGGTTATAAAACAGGCCTCTTAAAGTGTTTGAATATGATGATTTTTAGCTTCTGTTTGAAATGCATGTAACTACACTTTAATCTTCAAATCCTGATTTTGAAAGCCTAGTACTGTAAGCAAGCCTATTAGTTTTTTTTCATTTATTGAGAAAAATCACTTTATAGTCTTATTTTAGGAATTCCAGAAACATATTGAAATTTCATAATAATTAGTGAGCATATTTCTAGACTTAGGTCTTCTAGAGAATTCCTAAGAAAATCATAAAATATATTTTTCATTACTGATCATAGCAGATTTCAGGGCTGGGTCATCCAAAACAATTTGCTATATCTGGAAAGCATATTCAATCTCTTTTGCATAATATTTGAAGTAATCTTTTGTATACAATAAAGTGGGGAAGTCTGCATGAAAGTTTTTATTATTCAAAACTGCCTTCCTTGCAGAATATGTCATCTGGATGTTTACATAAAGACTTGAAGTTTGTATTTTATTTTCTTCATTGTGTGTTTGGCATGAGCTGATGGCAGAACGACCAGGTCAGCAGTTTTGACACTGTAGAACAGCATAAGAGCTTTCACATTGCACTTAGCCCCACCATGATATGCTGATGGTTGTAAAGAAGATGCTTACCACTTAAAAAATTGGATGCAATTAGCTATCTTTGGATTTTATCACATCAGCGAACCTTATATTTGAGTGATCTAGTGATCACTGATAGAAATTCTTAGCTAGGAACGGAGAGCTAATCTTGATGTACAAAGAAGGTACATACCACTGCTATTTAAAGGCATTAAAATTCCCAGTAAATTGGTAATATGTCTCCAAGAAATAGCTATAAGATTCCAGCAAGATATCAGGTCAAAAAACAGTAAATAAACATTCTAAACCCTCCAGAATTGATTAGATTCTTTGAAAATGTACATTTTGCTTGTGTGACATACAGCTTTACTAACTTGATGTTAAGTTTTACGAAAAATTCACCCCATTTGAGGTGAAGTGTCATTTACATACTGTGTGTATTTCATTGTCCCTTCCTTGTCTGTTCACAGGGTGGTGTGGCAGGCAGAAGTGGACTCCACTTTGGTGTTGTGTGAACATGTATATTAATATACAGCATACCACTTGGTTTTAGTTTGTCTTTAAGCCAGTTGCTTATTTTTGTAAAGGTGTATTTCCTCAGGAGAACCATACAAGTAAATCTAATTACCTTGTGGCATTATTAAGTTAAATAAAAGTTTAGTATTTAAAGGCACAGAGTAATGATTACTGCTAAGCACACATGGGCACGTATGACTGATCCGGCACCTGTAAGAGCTTTCCTTCTGTAATGTCTCATAATCCTCACAGTAATAACACAAGGCAGAGCCCTACCTATCTCTTGTGGAAGTGGCATGATCAGTAATCTTTACTATTTTTTTATATTTATAACTGAATACATAATGATTTGTTTAATTTCCAAACTGTCCTTTAAAATTTTCTGTCTGTAGCCGGGCATGGTGGCGCATGCCTTTAATCCTAGCACTCAGGAGGCAGAGGCAGGTGGATCTTTGAGAGTTCAAGGCCAGCCTGGTATACAGAGCGAGTTCCAGGACAGCTGGGGTTACAGCGAGACCCTGTCTCGAAAAGACCAAAAAAGAAAATTTCTGTCTGTAAATTACATTATGTAACATAAACAGGATCTGATATAAAACACATTCATAGGAATTTAATCCCAACAGTTACTTATTCAAAACCACAGAAAAAATCATCTTTTCTGACTTACATAGTACACTCATTTATTTACATGTTGTGCTTTGTTAGACATAGTATGTGGGTGTCACTTAGGGCATGTGAAGCAGTTGTGGTCACTCTTTCATGTAACTTAGATTCTGATATGGAGACATATAAGAATAATAAATAAGCAGCAAACTACAGAGAGTTTTAAGAATCATGCAGGAGCCCAGAAGACTAGGAAAAACTGAAAATCATTACCAAGAAACACAGAATCTAACAGCAAATATGGTGGCTTGTCACTTTTCATCTCAAGTCTCTAAATGAGTTACATACTGCTCAGGTAGGATCTCAAAGTAGCTGATCAGACTGATTTTACTGAGATATATTCTGGCCTAATGATACAGAGGTCTAATACAAAGTTGCTTCTTTGTGGGGACATTAATCACAGCATATGCCAAGGCTTTAGGTGAATTCAGTGTTTGTTAATTCAATGACCCAAATAATTATCCAAGTGCCAGGTTCTTCTCATTCTGTGTTTCTGACTTGTCTCAACCTAATCCCTTGTCAGAGACTGCGGAGAAGTTCCAGTCTTCACTTATCTCATATAAGTCTAGGCTTCAGTACAGTTCATTACTAACAGCTGAAGGCCAAGTCCTTGAGCACTACACATTCGACTGCGGGATGTTGCTATGCCTCTGTTTAGTGCTTTTCATGCAACAGCAGCTCTGGTCAGTAGAAATTCTATCTCATGTGTTCAGATGAGGAGAGTGAGAAGTATCATGGGTTGGAATACATTGATTTTGTAGGGTAAATATTTAACTCCATAGGCTTAAGAGTTTTGTGAATTATGCTAATCTGAGGCCAGGCACCTGTGCTTAACCGTTTTCTGCGTTGAAGAGTGGTATCCATCTCTCCACGCATCCATCCTTCCATCAGAGGCATCCATCCTTCTTCCATCAGAGACAGCCATCAGACAGAGACATAAACACAAGCATTATCCCTGCCTGGTTCTCTCAAGTAGAAAACATGGATCTTAAATAATTAGGTATATATGAAGAGACATGAGAGATAAATGCTGTGGAGTTCAGAAAAACATGAAGAAGGCATGTGGTGGGGTACCTCTTTCATCTTGGGGTCAGAGAAGGTACCCTTCAGAAAGTAACATTTCATGTGTAAAAGATGAATGAGTTAATTAAGTATACTTTGGGGAAGGTTTTACCAAGCAAAAATTAATAGTGTATCCTTCTGATACACGAATTTAAACTGAAGTATCTGAATATCACTCTAACAGCAAAACACAGTAGTCAATGCAGGCAAGCATTATCTTCAGGGAGGAATTTCTGGAGAGGTTAACCAAATACCCTCACATAGAGGAGGCCCTGAGTTCAATTCCAAACAGATGATACCTAAACATGCTTTTTACTTCAAAACATGTCAAAAAATTGATAGCACAAAACCAAGAACACTTAAATAACTAACAAATATGGGATAATCCTCAGGTATATTCTTAAAGCAAGCGTCCACATCACTAGAGATTCATGCTAGACCTGGAGGATTTTTGCCTCTAGGATCCCATCAGATCTACACATGATTAGTCCATGAAATGTTCAGTTTTGTTTTTCTTCCATGTTTATTGATTTTCCCAGGTTGCATGATTCAGGATCATTGAGGAACAGGGACAGAAAGATTGTAAGAGCCAGAAGCAGTGAATGAACACAAGGAAGCAGAATGGGCCAGACAGCTGGGAAGTTACTCACATGCACTTAGAGCAATGGTGACAGCATGCACAAGACCTACCCAAGACAGACAGACAAAAATCCTAGCACAGACAGAGGGAAGTGGAGAAGAGGACTAATATTACGAGAGCAACAATCGGTAACTGATAACTGTTGGGAGAAGGAGAGTGAATTTTCATTTAGGGTGTGATGCTGATATGTTAACCAGACAGCAGTGGGTGGATGTACAGTAAAGGACATTTGGGGGTAACAAATTTGACTTAATAGACCTTAATATATATGACAGAGAACATGAAATCAGGCAGGGGGAGCTATAAGAGGGGTGCAAATAGGGGAGGGGCTCAAAAATGATCAGAATAGTTACATGAAATTTGCAAAAATACAATAAAAATTTAGGTTTTCACTATGTAAAAGCCTCAATAGTTATACATAATACTCAAAACCCTCATATCATAATTAAGGAATAAGGTAGTGTAGCCTAATAGCTTGCTTTTCTCTCTTGCTCTATGGTCTTTGGCAAGTTACTTAACTTCTCTGGCTTGAGGCCTTTCCAATTTAATTTGTGATGGGGGATTATAATATTTTTATTGACTTTTTATAATTTTGTGAAGATGAAATAAATGATGAATATGAGTACATTGAACAGAAATATTTAATGAATATTAATGAATATTTAATAAATGTTAAAAAAAACCCTCATATCAAAAATCCTTCTAGAGAGGAATAAACAGCATGGAAATATTTCTGTTCATTGTATTTTATAGAGACACATCAGGATTTTCATATTATATAGTAACGATAATTATTAGCTGATTCCCATATGCCAGTGGAGGTGTTAGCCATGAAAATAGTCCATTACTTTTTAATTATAATAACAAGCTCAGATGTTAAGTACCCTTCTGTCCCTTTCATAAATCAGAAAAGTGAAATTGGAGAAGTAGTATACATAAAGTTATGTTTTTCTAGGAGAGATGTCTGGTTCTAACCTCAATAGTCCTGAAGCCAATGCTCTTTCTACTGATCCACACTGCCTTACAGTTCGAAAGACCTTGATATTCTGAATATTTTAGAGTAACAGGCTTGACCTGAAACAGAAGGAAGTCCCAGCAAGTTTGGCTTACCCTGTACATAATAAGTAAATTACCACCAGTCTGGCATTTCAGAATCCTGGATAAAGTCTTAGGGTGATCACAAGCACATTTTGTTTTCCTACAAATAGAACAAAAACAAATATACTCAAGTACTTTATTTTATTTTTTCTTTCCAAATAATCACTTAAGTACATCCTTACTGACTTGGCAGAAAATCTCATAAAAATAAAACTGTTGCTTTCACACAAGCTGTTGTGACAGAGTGTGAAGAAGGCGGCCTGGCTTCCAAATTTCAGTGGGAAGTGCACTGAGCATTGCAGGCTGCTGCTAGTGCTGCCACTACAAAGCTGCCTTGTGGAATCAACATGAAAGGCAGATTTCTTGTTCTGTTTTGATCAAGTGCCCATAACATTATCCTTCAGGAAATTTAGGGAGAAAAATGATATATCCCTAAGCTTTATATATTTCTGTGTTTTATTTTTCATTTCTATTTTTATTAATAAATTTTGATCTTTGAAAAATATATAGAATGCATTCTGGGTATCCTTCCTCTCTCTTAGCTACCTCACACTCCTGCCAAGCCCCTTTTTATCTTCATATTTATTTCTCATATTTTTGAATGACTTCCTATTTTGTTTTGTATCCCATAGAGTTTAAATAGCACCATCTTTGTGGAACTATCAATTAGAGCCTAGTGAGCTAACCAGTAGATACATAACTTTAAAGGATGCCTCTCTTTCTCCCAGAGATCATTAGTTGCCACTAGTTCACTGTTAAGTGATAAGGCTCCTGGAGCCCCTTTTCTACCATAGCTGACTGTTGAGCAAGCCCAAATTTTGTAAGCTCAGTGGCAGTAGGTAGAGCAACGTATTCATAATTGCGTAGCCATGCCATACATAGAAGCTGGCATTTTGCTGCCCTTCTCCCTGTCTTCCCACTTTTACATTCTTTGTATCTTTCTTCCACAATGTTCCCTGAACCTTAAAAGGGTACATGTCTTGTTTGAGACTGAGCCCTCATCCGTCCTTCATTTTGAGCATTTTGTGTAGCCATACAGTTCAGCATTCATTTCTGTTCACTGCAAATGGCAGCTTTTCTGATTAAGGCCAAGAGTAGCCTTTGTCTTTGAGTATATACATAGATATTTAGAAAGTAGTTTCCTTTTGTATCAGTTAAATTCAGCAATAGTAGTAGGCTCTCCCTTAGGGCCTAGGACCTTCTTAGTTTTGGGTATTTGACTCACTGGATATACAATGCTTGTCATGGATTCTACTGTCTTATGGAGTAGCCTTCAAACCTAGTCAAGGAAGAGTTGGTTACCTGCAAACTGTCTTGCCAGTATTATACCAATAGACACATCTTTTTGGCAAGTTGGAAGTGTAGCTCATAAGGTTCACTGCTGAATAAGGTCATTGAAACTTTTACTCCCAGAGCAGCCTGCTCTCACCATCTGGCACAGTGAAAGCTAGCCTGAAGGAAGGAAGTGCCCAGCTCAGTTCTGAGGAGTTGATTTCTCAGTATCTTGTACCCAAGGTGTGTGTGTATTCATCAACACGCCTTATTGACTAAATTTTTGTGGAAAACTAATAGGTATGGCAAGAGCCTATACTGGTTTAGCTGTCTCTGGGCCTCCCTTATTAATAATACTTACAGAAGCACCCCACATCTGGTTATGGGGTTTCTGTGTAGTGACCAATTACTTATAGGGCTGTGATCTAACCTCACAGGTATCTGCCTTCAAATAACTCTTTGTGTTTTTAACTAGGTAATCAGATAAGATTTCATGTGACTTTTTCTTAGCCAGCTCATTTTGATCTACCTTCCCCAATGTCCTCATCTCTCCCATTGTCCCATGTTCTTCCTGTTTGGACATATCTACTCTCAACATTCCCCTCTCCACTCTCATTTTTTCCTACTTATACTCTTCTTTCTCCATTATGGCAACCTCCATTCCACCATCCCTTTTCTAGTTTCCTGTCTGCCATTTGCAGGCCAAATTAAACACACAAACTTTTTACAGTTTTATACCTTTACCTGCAAATTTCCGAATATCAGTTATCTTGATAGATGAATAAAATTTCATTGTATATAAACTACAGTTTTAGTTTCCATTTGTCAGTTGATATCTAGATTGAATCCATTCTTGGCTATCGTAAATATAGCTGTAATAAACATATGTGGTTCTATTTCTACATTTTTGAGGGACTTAAACACTGTTTTCCAGAATGGTTCCCATGTCTGTTCCCACCAGCAGTGTCTAAGGCTCTCTTTCCTCACAATCATGCCAGCATTCGATGTCATTTGTGTAATGAAGATCACCACTCTGAGTGGGATAAGATGGAATAATAAAATAGTAAAATAGTTTTACTCTGCATCTTTTTGTCAGGTAAGAATGTTGAACCCTTTTTAAAGCATTTCGTAGTCACCTATATTTCTTTATTGAGAACTCTGTTTAGTTCTAAAGTCTATTTTTAAACTAAGATGTTTGGCTTCTTGGAGTTTAGTGGATTATTATTATTATTATTATTATTATTATTGTTGTTGTTATTATTTTTAGTTCCTTACATACAAACAAGAATTTGAATGGCAATGTCCCTAACAGGCTCTAAGCAATTCAGACATTTTGTTCCCAAGTGGTGGTGCTTTTTTGGGAGGTCTTAGAAGGTGTGGCCATATTAGAGGAAGCACTTTACTAGGTTAGGCTTAGAGAGTTCTTAAACATTTGCACAATTGCAGTGCTGTCTGCATGTTGTGCCTGCTTGATGTGAGCCTCTGCCTTCTGCTCTTGTTCCAGGCACCTCCTGCCAGCCTGCCTCCCTGCCATGATGAACTCTAATTTGCCTGGATCAGCTCAAATAACCCCTTCATTTTATAGGTCCCCTTGGTCATAGTGTTTTATGATAGCAACAGAAAAGTAACTAAGACAATAATTGCCAATACTGTATAAAATGTACATTTGGCAAATAGTCTCTTCCATTCTGTGGGCTACCTCTTCACTGGGTTAACAACTTGCTTTGCTTCATGGAAGCTTTTTAGTTTAGTGAAATCTCATTTGCCAGTTGATGACTTTATTTCCTGTGCTTCCAAAGTATGTTGAACCATGTTGAAATGCAATGTCTACTTTTATCTTTAGTCATTATCCTTAGTCACAATATCAGGTCTGGTATTGAAGTCTTTGGTGTATTTGGAGTCAAGTTTTGTGCAAAATGAGACGTAGTTATACTTAAATTCATCTACATACTGACATTCAGGTTCCTCAGCATCTGTTGTTAAAGATGCTGTCTTTAGTGTGTATTTTTGCTTCTCTGTAAACAATCAGGTAGCTCTAGTGCTACTAACTTATATCTGGATCATGTACTACATTTAATTGTTCTATGTGCCTGCTTTTATTCCAGTACCACACTGTTTTTTTTACAATGGCTCTGTAGTACATTTTGAATCTGGCATGATGATAAATCCTGCAGTGCTGTTTTTAGTCAGGATTTTTCATCTTTTATTGGATTTTCATGCTTCCTTATAAATGTTAAAATTTTTTTTCTACGTCTGTGATGAATGTCTCTGGATTCCTGGTTATGACTGCATTGAACTTGCATATTGATTTTGATAGCATAGCCATGTTTACAATTTTGCTCCTTCTGATCCATGAGCATGGGAGTAATTTTCAGATTTTATTATCTCCCTCAATTTCTTTCTTCAGCATTTTAAAGTTTTCATTCCCAGTCGGGCGTGGTGGTGCGCACCTTTAATCCTAGCACTTGTGAGGCAGAGGCAGGTAGATTTCTGTGGGTTCAAGGCCAGCCTGGTCTACATAGAGAGTTTCAGGACAGCTGGGACTACAGGGAAGACCCTGTCTCAAAAAGACCCCCCAATAAAGTTTTCATTAGCTACGTAAAGTTTAGTCCCCAGATATCTTATTTCTTGGTGGCTATTCTGAATGAGGTTGTTTCATGATTTATTAGTAAGATCATTTGTTATTGGTAGGTAGTATACACTGCCACTTTGCCGAAAGTGTTCATTTGCTCTAAGAGTTTTTAGTAGGGTCTCTTATGGATAGAATCATATAATTTATGAGAAGGAATACATTGACTTCTTTTTATTTGCATCCCTATTATTTCCTTCTCTTGTTTTTTCTCTACCTAAAGCTTCAAGCACTATGTCAAATAAGGGTGGAGAGATTGGACAGCCTTGTCATGCACCTGACTGTAGTTGGGATGCTTTGATTTTTTTTCTCAACTTAGTATAATATTGGCTACAGATTTATTGTATGTATACTTTATTTATTTTATTTTATTTTATTTATTTTATTTTTTTGAAACAGTGTCTCCCTGTTGCCCCAGCTGTTCTGACTCACTGTGTAGGCCAGGCTGGCCTTGAACTCAGAGATCCGCCTGCCTCTGCCTCCCAAGTGCTGGGATTACAGGCATGTGCCACCATGCCTGGCTTTATGTAGACTGTATTATGTTGATGTATTTTCCACCTATTCCTCATCTATCCATGATTTTTATCACAAAAGGAGGTGAAATTTGTCGAAGGCCTTTTCATTTATTGAGAAGATCATGTGATTTCTAACAGGGTACATGTATGTGATGTTATATTTATTGATTTACATATGTTGAATCATCCTCACTTCCCTGGAATGAAGCCAACCTGATCACGTTGAATGATCTTTTGATGTGATCTTAAATTCAATTGGCCCTTTGTGTCTTTGTAATCAAGGAGGGCTTCCTCTGAAATTTACTATAGGACAGCCTCACATTTCAATGGCCGTAATGGCACACTATCTCAGCCCAAAATGTCCAACTGCAAGGAAGGTGAGTGTTCAACCGAATCCCATAAAGACCCAAAGGCTGAGTATATGGATGGACTTAAGCTTTTCTACAATGGCAGTATCTCAACAGAGCAGGTTTGTTAGCAAGAAAAAGCTCTGGGACACTACTTAGGTTTTACACAGCTGAAGGTTGAGACTGAAAAAGGGCATCTGAGTAGATGGTGTGGGTTTCTAAAAGCATTGTATTAGTGGTCTTAGCACTACTTGTTATTTCCAGGAACGTTTTAATACTTAATACTAAAAATAACAGTTTGCTTGGGGAAAATATTGAAAGATTGAGAAATTATGACATATTAACAGATAAGTAATATTACTTGTGTTCTTTCATTTAAAACAGACATGACAGTATTGGCTAAGAGTCCCTATTTTTTTTTTTTTTTTTTTTTTTTGGTTTTTTTGAGACAGGGTCTCCCTGTAGCTCTGGCTGTCCTGGAACTCACTCTGTAGACCAGGCTGGCCTCAAACTCACAGAGATCTGCATGCTTCTGCCTCCCAAGTGCTAGGATTAAAGGCATGCACCACCACCCCCGGCATGGCCTAGCGGTTAGAGCGCTGACCGCTCTTGCAGAGGACCCGGGTTCGATCCCCAGAACCCACATGGAGTCCCTATTTCTATAGTGGAACATCTCTGGACCATTTTCCTACAGCATAGTGAAATTAAAAAGTATAGACTCATTTGAATACAAATTTTGGTTATGTTTGCACTCAAGAATTTGTTTCCCAAACATGTTCCAATACAACAGAAAATAAAAATCATTTAGTGTCAGAATGGCTATTGAAGAATGAATAATTAATTAGTTGAAAAGTAATTCCACAGGTGATCTTAATTATATTTCCTAATAAAATAAAATTGCTTAATGGAGATTTCTTATTCTGGAAATTTTTATGCACTATTAATTTGTTAAACTTTTATGCAATCAATAACTTTTCATTGGTAACATCAGAAAATTCTAGATTTGTGTATACATTGCACATGGAACTTAATGTGTATTTCTGTCCTTTTATAACAGATTTACTTATCATTTGTTCAATGGTATCATTAGCACAAAATATATTTTTTTGTTCTTTTGAGACAAGGTCTCCCTGCAGTCCCAGCAGTACCGGAACTCATTCTGTAGACCAGGCTGGCCTAGAATTATCAGAGATCTGCCTGCCTCTGCCTCCCGAGTGCTGGGATTAAAGATTAGTGTCACCATGCCTGGCTACAAAGTAAATATTTTTAGGAAAAGAATATTATATATAATGTAAACATATTACGTAGTAAAAATAATATAAAAGAATATATATTATTTTTTCCTTAAAATATGTGCTTTGTGTTTAATGATATCATTATTTACTATTAGATTTATTGTGTTGTCTCATAGGACTGATGGAATCTCATAATGATCATCTAAGCCATACATACAGAGAACCAGGTTGCTGCCCAGTCAAATGTTTCAACAATTTCAGCATAGCACTAAATGACTAAAATCTTCTACATCAATTGCTACTATTGATTCTATACAGAAAGGCCAATGAAGGTGAGTTATGTGAGTGGACAGTATAACAGTGATAAACTCATTCATTCAGAGTGGACAATACCTTGTAGGTATACACACTGACTACCTTACATCTATTTTTTTTCTTTATTTTATCTGTAATTTTTGAGACAATTTAGTTTAGATTATATCCCCCCCTTAGAGATCACCCCACAGCCACCCATTTTAATGCACACACACAAACACACACACACACACACACACACACACATACACACACACACACACACACACACCCCGAGCTTGTAGAGTCTAATTTGTGTCCCCAAATGTCTTTCAGTATAGGTCCATCAATGAGCCCAACAAGAGTCCCATCTCCACAAGACACTCTTTTTCACTCCCAGCAACCTTTGCTTGCCAAGAGTTCCATAGATTGGGTGAGTATTTCTTACCCACTTCCCCTTGTCTCTGCTGACATTTTCTCTGGTTCGAGCTTGAATAGTACTTATACACACTGTTACCATGCTGTGAGTTCCTATAAGTGACTGACTTGCAGCCTGAAAGACTCTGTTTCCTTGTGTTATCTACTCTACTCTGATCTCTGAGCCTTGAGAAGCAGAGGTTTTGAAAAAAATGTCCTAATTAGGAATAAACACTCTGTGACTTCTTGTTCTCTGCACATTGGCCATATATGGGATTCTGTGTTAATCACTATGTTCTACAGAAGGAAACTTCTCTCATGAGAGTTGAGAAATAAATTCATTTTATTTGAAGTGATAACATTGAGGTTGTGTCATTTAAGATTAAGTATCTCACAGAAACTTATTCTCTGAGCTTGAACAGTTCTGGAAATTTGTAACAGTCTCCATCTATTGGAAAAAAAGCTTTTTTGATGAGAGGTGAGAAGTTTACTTGTCTGCATGTGTAAAGATGGATATTTTTAATAAATTAAGACATTTTGTTGGTCTAGGGATGTGGCAAAAGTAGATTTTTCTGTAGGATCTACGCCCACTCCAGCCATGTATATTTGGCTATGTTTACAGTACCACACATGAGTTCCCTCCTATTCAGTGGGTCTTAATCTCAATTAGATAGTTATTGTTACCCTCCAAGAAAATAAGTGCCAATATGTATCAATTGAGATAGTTTGCTAGGCAAGTCATTACTATATTGTAAGTTTTATAGCTGGGTAGGATCATTGATTGGTTTTTATCCCTTGGCAGCTTGTATAGTATCCTCTGATACCATCAAGCTATTTTTCAGAGAAAAGGCTTCCAGATCAGTTCCACATTGATTGGTCCAAGTCTTGTGTCTGAAGTGTGGACTGTCGTCAGCAACTAGGTCTTACCTTCAAATGCTAGGAAGCAATCAAAGATGCGGTGTGGCAATAGCCTATGCTATTTAGGGATTCTTTTGGACTTCCTTGATCAACAAATGCAAGGGAGGTTTCTCTTGCCTGGCACTGTGCATTTTGTTATATAGCTTTCAGCTATAAACATGCATTCATGTTTATCACATATTTATTTTTCAGAATTATTTGAACTAGTCATTTCTCTTTCAGTATGGAGAAGTGTTAAAAAGTAAAAATAAATCTATTATATGATCTAGTCTTACCACCCCCTGGCATATACCCAATGGACTCACCCTACTATAGAGATAATTGCACAGCCATGTTTCTTGCTTCTCGTTTAACAATAGATAAGGGGCTGGAGGGATGGCCTAGCGGTTAAGAGCGACGACCGCTCTTGCAGAGGACCCGGGTTTGATCCCCAGCACCCACATGGCGGCTGAGAACCGTCTGTGACTCCGGTTCCAGGAGAACTCCAGTTCCAGGGGAATCCGAGACCGTCTTCTGACCTCCGCGGCATCGCACGACACGGGTGCGCAGACTTGCATGCAGACAATACATTCATACACATAAAAATAAATAAATAAATAAAAATTAAAAAAAAAACAATAGATAAGAAATAGAATCAGCATAAATGACCCTTAACTGATGAATAGATAATGAAAATGTGGTACATTTACCCAATGGAGTTCTACTTAGTAGTAAAGAATTAAACATAAATATGAAATATTCAGGTAAATGGATGGAACTAGAAATTGTTATACAAAGTGAAGTAACACAGACTCAGAAAAACAAATTACATGTGTTCTATTTTATTTGTGGATCTTAGTACCAAATCCCTAGATGTTAGTGCACATCCTGATGTAACCACAGGAACCAGAAAAATTGAAAAGATCCATGGGGATAAAGGGGAAGAAAGAGCTTGAGAGAGAAGGGAAGTAGGAGAAAAGTGTTAAGAGGAAAATGAAGAAAGGTCTACTTTAATTAGAGAGGGTATGTGTGTGTTTATACTGGGGAAAGAGAAGAGACAAATAACACTTAGATGTTTAGACCTATTTTCACCTTTGTCTGTAGTCCACTGGGATGTGCCACCCACATTCAGGCCAGGTGTTTTCCTCCAGTCACTGTACACATGCCAGTACTCTCTGGATAGACCCACACTTACACAGGGGTGTTGTTCACACATTCTAGTCATCTCTTAATCCAGTCAAGTTGTCAACCAAGACTAAACAACAGTCTTCTTTCCTGGGAGATCCTGATAAATATTAAATAACAGTCTTCTTTCCTGGGAGATCTTGATACTGATCAGAACATCCCCTGTTGTACCTTGTATCTCAGGTCTCATATCAGTTGCTATCTGTATTTCTTTCTTCATTAAAATAATTTTGACACTATAATCATAACATTTTTCTTTGGCTTCACTGTTACAAGGAATAAGCCCAAAGGTGATAAATAGTAAGTATTATCTAACTGGGATGAAAAGGTATTTATATTCAAAAGTTACCTTTGTTATTGCAGTTTTACATTTATAGCAAATATGATTTAGAAATCATACATGAGCACCATGGTTTAAAATAATAACAACATAAAATACACACCCATAAAATGTTTTAGTTCTTGATTTAACTCATTTGAAATTTTTCAGCCTAGGCAGGGTAGTACATAGTTTTAATCCCAGCACTCAAGGCAGAGGTAAGTAGATTTCCATGAGATAAAGGCCAGCCCAGTCCACATATTAAGTTCCAGGCCAGGTGAACTACAGGGAAATCCTGTTTCAGACAGGCACACACATTCACACACACACACACACACACACACACACACACACAAACAAACAAACAAACAACAAAACCAATGGCTGACTGAAGCGTGGTTATTTTCAATAATTACGGCATGTAATAATTATATTTTATCAACACATTCATCATCCCTATTTCTCCTTTTTTTAGTCTTCATCACAGGATTGCCATCTAAGATGCAATTAGACTGGAATTTGCCATTGTAGCTAAAGTAGTATGTAGTAGACTTTTAAACAATTAAAGTCAAAGCTCCTTTCTGTTATTGATTTTTTGTTCATTTGTCTAAAATGTATCAATTTTAAAAGAACATAAGTATCTACAGCCCATTAAGCCCCTAGCTCTCAGTAAATTACATTTAAATTGAGGAAATATCTACTGAATACCTACTTTATATCTCCTGCCAAAATTTTACTGAATAACTCCCCTTGATGGTTTGCTAAAATGTGGTTTCAGATTCAATACCTCTAGAGATTGGTCTGCCAAGTCTGAATTAATGTTGGTGAGAACGTAAGCTGCTATGGTTATTATGGAAAATAAATCGAAGTTTCCACAAAAAATAAAAGTTGAAGCTATCATATCACCCAGCAATCCTTCTTCTGGTTGCAAATCCAAAAGAAATGAAATCAACATCTCGAAGACATATATGACCTTCCATATTCATTGCGGCATTATTCATGTGGCTAAGGTACAGAATCCACGTAAGCACCCAAAGCTAGATGAGTGAATGAAGCAAAGGCAATACACGATGACGCATGCACACAGGGGAGCATTCTTCAGCCTGAGAACAAGAACAGAATCCTACCATTTGTGACATGTATAAACAAGCCAGACAAAGATAAATATTGCATAAGCTCACTTAAACATGGAACCTGAAATCAAGTCACATTCACAGTAACAAAGAAAATAGTTATGGTTCCTAGAGGCTTGGGGAAAAGGGATGGGAAGATGTTAGTTTTAATCTTTCAATATAAGTTCTGAAGACCAAATGTCCTGCAGGGCAGTGACTATGTTTAATGACAATGTAATATGGTCTTGACATTTGCAGAAAGTGGATCATCAGTGTCCTCCTCACCATATATGCACATGCATCTAGCCACAAACAAATAACTTTCTAAAGAGCAATTTACTTGATTATAGCAATAAATTCACAATTCATTTATCATATACTTTAATCATACAAGTTTTAGTTGTCAAAATTTTATCAGTAAAAGTGGGAAAATAATAATAATATCAAATCAAATTATGCCTAAAATTGTGAGAAAAATTAATGGTTAAGTCTTACAAAGATATTGAAGGTGCTTAAAAAAATAACCTGTGCAAACCCAAGCCAGACAAGAGCCCACTATGGATTGAGCAGGAAGCTCACCAGAGGCTGAGGACCTATTGGAGAGAGAGAGAGAGAGAGAGAGAGAGAGAGAGAGAGAGAGATTGAGAGAGAGAGAGAGATTTTCGTTTTCTTAATGGTTTTATACCTCATAGGTTGACCATTACTGCAAGGGATAGACCCATACCTAGTAGCATTTAGGAAACACAAATTACACTTTCAGGCCTTAAAAATATAATAATAATAATAATAATAATAATAATAATAATAGACAAGAAGGCAAGTAAGATAGGGAGTAGAGGAAAATGGTCTGAATATATTGAATGAAATTCTTGAATCAATAAAACTATTAAAAACATTCATATACATAAACAAGCACTAGTGCTTGAATAAGGCATTGTTGATAACTATCAAATATTAGAGTCAACTCAAATTTCCAACGACCGAAGAATGGATGAATAAACAAAGCCTAGTCATAACAAGGAACTGTTTATTAATGAGGAAAGAAATGAAGCACTAAATCAGGCTATAGCAGGGATGAACCTTGAAAACATTAAGTCAAATGAAAGAAGACAGCCACAGAGAAGCACATATTACATAATTCCATTTGAAATGGAATTACAATGAAATGTGCAGAATGGGGGAATCAATGGAAATGGAAAATAGGTTGTTTACTGGGAAATTTGGAAGAAATAGAGGGGGAGATGTAAGAGACATATTTTCCTGGAAGGGGAATACATACACTAAAATTAAGTGTGGAGACAAGTTCACAGCTCTATGAATATATGAAAATATTGAATTTTACATTTCACATAAATGAGCTGTCAAGTATTGAAATTATATCTCCTTAAAACATTTATTAAAATGCTCCAGTAGGGGACGGTGGGAGGTGCCAATGGGGAGAGGGGTCGAAGGTGATTAAGAGTGATTGAGATGATCTGTATGAAAAGCACAAAAATTCAATAATTTTTTAAAAACCATTTGTTAAAATACAACTAAATAATTTCTAAGAAATGCTGACAGTACTGTTCCTGGGGCTATATTTGAAGTGTCAAGGTCTATGAATATGAGAAAAGACTTAAAGAGTCTTTCACACTTACATCATGTCATTCTCATAACTAAGAACAGACCGACTATTATTCTTTCCCACATACCTCTCTCGGCCCAAGAGATTCATCCAGGAAACAGGTAAACTGTCCTGAGAAACATTTCATTTTCTTAGAGTGGAACATAGAAAAGGAACATATTCAACAATGATACAGTTCACTGTACTAAATGAATCAGAGAACAAGAAAGTGAATTGGGTAATGTTGAATGATGAACTAATAAATAAATAAAAACTAATAAATAAGTAAATAAATCTAATTTCTACTGTTAATGCAAGTCTTGGCACATATCTGTATCTCTGTTCATTAATTACTTTAGAACTACATTCTAGAGTTTTCCTCTATTAATTATTTTTTCATTTATTTATTTTTTTCTTCTTTTGTACTTTTCAAAAAATTTTAGCTGAGCATTTGTACATGTCATACAATGGTTCTCAATCGAACCCAATTCCCCCATGCCCTCATCCATAACTCATGAATTACAACATCCAAGATAAGCCCTATCCAGTCAAGCTCCCAAATCCAGACATCCTTCTGTGCAAATGGATCTGCTGGAGTGTAGTCAGCATATCTCAGATCTAGGTAAGGCATGCTCTTCTCACCTAACAGTATTCACTCTATTAATAGTTCTTAGTCCAGGGTAGGTCCCCTACCCCTTTCTCTTTCCCCGATCTTGTCACGGTTGACATGGGTCCCATGTATGATGCCCACATTGCCACAAGTTCACATGTGAAAACATATAGCTGACTGTAAACCACTGCTTCTCTATGTTCATGAACCAGGCCTGGCTCTTACAATCTTTCTGCCCCATCTTCTGCAATGATCCCCAAGCCATGGGTGGATGAGGAGGATTAATATAGGGGTCCCACTGGGTTCTCCAGAAAAGCACCTACTGCTCTTAATGAGTGATCCATCTCTTTCCAGCTTTTCTGTAAATGTACACTACATAATGAGGGCAGGAGCTCAGCTATTTTAAGCTCATTTTTGGATATGCACTCTGAGGGCTCTCATCCTTCGAAGCTTCCTAGTTGTGGCCTTCTGTTTGAATCACGTTCTACTGTGTACAGAAACTTTACTGGTGAGGACTGAGGAGTGTGTTTATTTTCTCTCTAGCCCTCATTCTCCCTGTAGATGTTCAACCATAGATACTTCTCCTAGGAATGGGTTTTTTTTTTTTCAGATATATTATGTTCTGTGTCTGACCAGTTGTGGTATTCTGCAGTGGCCTCCACTACAAAGAGTAGCTTTTTTAATCAGTGGCATAGGATATGCTTGTCTATAAATATAAGAGTCCATAGTTATTGTATAGTAAGAAATTTCATTTGTCTAGAGATATGACAGCTATAGGCTTTTCTCTAGGCTCTATGTGCTCTCTCTCTAGCTCCATGCATTTGGCTGAATTTACAGTGAGTCTAATCGGTTCACTCCCATTGAGAGGGTTCGGAGTCCAATTAGATAACTGGGGACCATCCCCCAGACAACATTGCATCTACAGCACCAATAGAGGTAGTTTTTCTGGGCAGTTCATCATGGTTTCTAGGTTTGGGGGCTGGATTGTACTATCGATTGATTTTTTTTTTTTTTCCTTAGCAATGTGCACATTGTCTAGCATTATGAGTCCTTAACTTCAAGTAGAAGACTTCTGGAGAAGAAAGAATGAAGATGATTGGACCCTGGGAAGCTAGGAAACCCAGAAGTATAATGTGATTCCCCCGAGACCCCATGAGACTTTCACATACACTGTCTGAACATTAGTGCATGGGTGGTGCAACCCGCTGGCTGTGTGGCAGGAAACAGTGTAAGACAGAGGATAACTCCCTTTGAATGGATGGTAAGAGCAATCCAAGTGATGCAAAATAATTCAGGCTATCTCCAAAGCTCTTGGTTATCTACCAGAAATAGAAAATAAGACCCTAACCTTCAGAAGAGGACATGCTTCAGGGATAGGACTTAGATTAATGGAACAGGAGTGGACTTGGAAGCCTTTATTTATTTTTTATTTTATGTGCATAGGTGTTTTGCATGCATGTACATGCAGGTGTGTATACAATGCCTGTGGAAGCCTGATGTAGGCATGGAAAGTGGAGGTAAGGATGGTTGTTAGCTGCTCTTTGGGTGCTGGGAACTGAACCCATGTTCTCTGTGAAAACACCTAGTTCTCTCAACCAGTGAGCCATCTCTTTCCAGCTTCTCTCTCTTTTTTTTAATTGATGCTTTGTGTATTTCATACATCTTTTTCCAATTCAGTTCAGGTGTATATCCCCTTCCCTTCACCCCGCCCCACCCCTACCCATCCCAGATCATGCATTCTGCCGTAATTTTTCTGCATCTTTCTGGGTTTTTTTGTTGTTTTGTTTTCATTTTTTTTTAACAATAAGTGATAATTTGTGAGTACAAGCATCCTTCATGTCAAACCAATTTGCGAGCAGTTGTGCCCAAACCCATACAGCTCATGGGTCCCACCATCCAGCAGGGGGGGCTTGTATGTTCAATCAAGTTGATCAAATGAGTGTCCAGTCTATATTGTTGTAGTTTCACCTTTCACCCCAATCGCAGCCCTTACATTCTACCGCGCCTCCTCTTCCGCAGATTGTTCCCTAGGCTTAGAAAAGGGGCACGCGTGGATGAGATGCAAAACAGTCTACTTTCTCTGGAGCTGATGTCTTGGTCTCTAGTCAGTTCTGGCTGTTTTCTTTCATGGGCTGCCAGCTTGTCCAGGCATAACCTTTCAATCCTACTAATGAAGCACATGCAATTAGATATATAGGTATTTAAACAGTATAATATATAGATTTTCGGTCCTACTAATGAAGCACTGGCAATTGGATATATAGGTATTTAAACATTACTAGTTGTTATGGTAGGTTACATTGGCATAGACACAGATGTTTGGATGGTATGTTAATCCATTAATTACATTTTCTTCTGTTAAGTATGACAGGGTCATCGTGTGGTTTATAACATCTCCTAACCATTAGAGGATGTAAGCTTGTGGCATCAGCCGTGGGTTATTCCTCCAAGGAGAGAGCAAATAGCCAATTAGATTTGGGATATACAGACGTAAGGCTGCCACTGTTGCACAGTATTTCCAGGCAGCTGAGGTGTAGCTGGTGCTGATGGAGGGGTTTTGCTTGACTCAAGGAGACCCATATTTGCTTTATTGGTTTAGTGGCCTTTGGTAACACTCTCTGGCATTCCAGAGGCCATCCGTATGCTTGCAAGTGCAAGTCACCATTTCAGTCAGTTTTCTGATGCAATCTTTCTGTTGTTGTTCTTTTGATATGCATCCCTCTCCACAAGAAATATTTATAACTGGGTTATTGGTACTAGCATCCACATATGAGAGATACCATTTGTCATTTGTTTTTCTGGGACTGTGTTACTTCACTTAACATGATGTCTTCTAGCTCCATCCATTTACCTGAAAAGTTCATGATGTTGTCTTTCTTTACTGCTGCATAGAATTCCATTGTGTACATGTACCACATTTTCTCTATCCACTCATCAGTTGAGGGGCATGTGGGTTGATTCCAGTTTTTGCTATTGTGAACAGAGTGGCAATAAACATAGCTGTGCATGTATCTCTGCAGTAAGATGAGTCTTGTGGGTATATATTATGACTGGGTCAAATGGCAGGATCATTTTGAGCCTTCTAAGGGTTCTCCACACTGTTTTCCATAGTGGCTGCACAAGTTTACATTCCCACTAGCAATGGATGAGTGTTCCCCTTTCCCCACACCCTCTCCAGCACTTGGCATCATTTGTTTTCTTGATCCTAGCCAGTCTTACTGGAGTAAGATGGTATCTTAAGGTGGTTTTAATTTGCATTTCCTTAATTATTAGCGATGTTGAACACTTCTTAAGGTGTTTCTCAGCCATCTCTAATTCCTCCTCTGTGAAGTCTCTGTTCAGATCTTTGCTCCATCTTCTGAGTGATTCATTTGTTTTCTTTCTTCTTTGTTTTTTGAGTAGCTTGTATACTCTGGAAATTAATGCTTTGTCGGATGTATCTGCTGTGAAGGTTTCCTCCCATTCTGTGGGTTTTCTCTTCACTTCCTTTATTGTTTCCTTTGATGTACAGAAGCTTTTGAGTTTAATGAGGTCCCATTTGTCAATTGACAACCTTATTTCTTGTGCAGCTGCTGTCTGATTTAAGAAGTCTTTTCCTACACCTACGTCTAGTAGTCTGCTGCCAAGTTTTTCTTCTATCACCTCCAGAGTTTTGGATTTCACGTTGAGGTCTTTGATCCATTTGGAATTGACTTTTGTACGGGGTGAGAGGTAGGGATTTAATTTCATTCTTCTACAGATGGTGATCCAGTTTTGCCAACACCACTTGTTGAAGATGCTGTCTTTCCTCCAATGTGTCTTCTTGGCCTCCTTATCAAGAGAGATTTTCTCTATAAATTTACACTACATAATGAGGGCACAAGCTCAACTATTTTAAGCTCATTTTTGTAGCTTAAAAATGAATGTGAATTCATGTTTTGAAAAAGATCTAAGCAAGAATAATTACCTTTTCATAATTTTATTATATGATAATATAATACAGTCTGTTTTATACTGTATAGACATAGTGGTATTTAGTAGTAGTTAAGGATTTAGTTAACAACTTAAAGGAACTTCAAATCCCAGATAAATTTCTGTACACTTTTCTACCAGCTATGGTTAATTTTCTGTCAGCCTATTGTCACCCTTTATAGTGGAGAAGCATTATTTCTGAGTCTATTCCAGGGGCAGGAGGTGTTAGCAGCAGAGACTGGCATTGAATCACAAATCTGTATATAATGGTTGCCTTCAACTGGGTGGGTTTCAACTTGCAGAGGAAGTTACCTCCAGAATATAACAAAAGGTAGAGAAAGAATACATTTTTAATGATTTTTATGTGTTTCATAAATAGTTTTTCAGTCAGTCCTAATCAGTATCGTAGAGTGTTACAAACTTGCACACTGGCATGATTAAAGCTTTGTCTGCTGAACAGGTTAACAGAAGTTAACCATGTCAATAGATGAGTTAGTGACACGGGCCAAGGATCAACACTTAGCATGTCCACAGAAGGAATATATATATCCAAGAGCTTTGGAGATAGCCTGAATTATTTTGCATCACTTGGATCGCTCTTACCATCCATTCAAAGGGAGTTATCCTCTGTCTTACACTGTTTCCTGCCACACAGCCAGCGGGTTGCACCACCCATGCACTAATGTTCAGACAGTGTATGTGAAAGTCTCATGGGGTCTCGGGGGAATCACATTATACTCTGGGTTTCCTAGCTTCCCAGGGTCCAGTCATCTTCATTCTTTCTTCTCCAGAAGCCTTCTACCTGAAGTTAAGGACTCATAATGCTAGACAATGTACACATTGCTAAGGAAAAAAATCAATCGATAGTACAATCCAGCCCTTTTTCCCTGATTAAACGAGTCTGCAGGAGTTCACCATCTGCCTGATTTTAACCCGACTCTCGGTGTCTGTATGTTGACTTCACTGCCTACTCACCCCCCTTTCTCAACCATGACCTGAACTTCTTTGGCTGGACCAGAGGAGTTTACTATATCTGGCGCCCAAGTGGTCTCCCCCCACCCCCAGCATTTGCAAGATGCTTTCTGGCATTTATAAGATTCCCCGTCCCCCAAGTTCTGCAGTTCCTGTGAGTAGACCCCTTTTTGTTTTATGTGTTTATGGCCCCCTTCCCTTCACTTTCAATCTGTTTATTGTCCTCTTTGCTCATTACTATGGAGGGACATACTGCTGCACTGTGATGTGCCCAGTAGCACTGGTGGCTCCACCTCTTGGTTCATCCAAGTGAGTCTGCATAAGAGTTGATCCACTTAGGACTCAGAACCTGGCCCTCTGTATATAAAGAGTCACCACTCCAGAGACACCATATGGACATATGGCCAAGGGAGTAATGCCCCTTGAAAGTCCTCCACTAAGCACAAGACACTTTGGGATCCTACATACACTCTTTGTCCTAGTTCTGTCCAAGCACTTGCCTGCCCACCCTCTTCCCTGTTGTCATGGGAAACCTCCTCGCCATAATTGTAAACCTTTTTAAAGGCTCCTAGGCAGAGGACGATCTACGCTGTTACAAAAACAAAGAAAAACTGCCCCTCCCCCGTATACCTGATTTCAAATAAAATGAAGAGAACTCCCCTCCTGCTACGTACTCACAAAAACTACCTTTGGCTGTCCCTGCTAAGTCAATACACCCTCAGAGGGAGGCCCAGGAAGATCTCTCCCATCTTGCCCCTTTTCCCTCAGCTCTCCCTTTACCCTATTCCTCTCAGAACCTATCCCTTCATCCACCCTCACACTTGCATGCATTCCCTGTAATGTGGGTGCCCTGGACCCCCACCCCCGTTTCTGACCTATCCCTTATTAGTAAAGCAGCACAGAAAGCTGGCCCCGATTCCCCTTATTTCGAACAGGTTCTCACCCAATCGGCCATTAACCTACAAACACGTTATGATTGGTGCTCCCTGCTTAAGGCAGTTCTTGACCCTGCGACATTCCTTCAATGGAAGGCGGTCTGTGATGATATGGCAGAAGGTCAGGCCCTCACTAACATACATTATAACATCCTCATAACCATGGACATGCTTACTGGTCATGGTAACTTTACTGACCCCACGAGCCAATCCCTTATTGGTATGCCTCAGTACTTTGACCAAATTAAAGACATGGCCCTACAGAGCCTTAAGTCCTGCACTCCACAAAAGCCTGACTGTTACTTCCGCAATTTGTTTCGACATGCAGGTGAACATTTTTCTGATTTTCTCATCAGGGTCACTGTGGGTGTCGATTGCCACATGGCCCCTGGCCCAGCTAGAGATGCTCTGATCAAAGAGCTCACCCGGGAAGGCATGCATTCCTACACCTGCAAAACTGTTGTGTCAGTATGTAGTGAAGACCTTCATAAATGGGCCATTGCCACCCGTGGCCTTGACCCTGCCTCAGCTCCTTTTGAGACACTCGCTGCCTCTTTATAAGCTTTTTTCCATAACAAACATGAAACTTCTAAGCTCCCTGTCTGTTGGGGATGTGGTAGGAAGGGTCATTTTATGTGATTTTGCTCAAATTCCTTCACCAACCCCAAGAGTCCTTTCCCCAAATGAGGAAAAGGGTTTCCATTGAGCCAAAAACTGCAAGTTGGTTCCCATTACATCCAACATCCAACTCTACCATATGTCAAAATGTTGTGGTCTCCACTTTTCACGTTTTACCCTTGTCATGTAAATATATACATTACATGGACGACATCCCCCTGGCCCACCCTTCTCCCTCTGAACTTAAGGTTAAAATTAGTTTCCCATGGAGAGACAATTCCCTATTTCAAATCCTTATGTGGGGTTACTCTAGTATTCTTGACAACCATTTTCCATGTGATAAGAGATTGCAGACCTGCCACTGCTTACTGTTGATTTCCAGTCACACTCATTTCTTAAATCCCAGCCCATCCCCTATGCCCCCACTGCCTTTACAGATGCCAACAAAAACAACTACTGGCTTCACCAGCTTATAAGCCTTGGGGCTCCCTTCCCCACCCCATGCCCCTCAGATGGAGGAACCCTTTGTCCTCACAATGGAAGGGCTCTGGTGCCCTATTAACACAAAGCCAAGTCCAGAATCCTCTGAGAAACCTCTGTGGGAACCCTCGAAAAACGTTTGATCCTGTTTGGACACAGATATTTGATCCCTGTAGCAGACATAGTTTGCTACTTTCCTCTGGGAAGCCTCTATGGTGCCCCCAAAAAATGTTCAAGGAAAAGGGAATCCAACCTTTTCATGGTTTGTGTTTATGGTGACTGTCTTTCTGTGTGTCTAAGATGCATGTAGTCATGTTCTTCATGCGTCCAAGTTTTTGTATGTAAGGTATGTCTAGTGTCCTCTCAGTATGAGTTTTTGTGTGTGTTTGTCAGTCATTATAATTGTCTCATGTTGGTTCTGTCAAGCAAAGTGGCCACTTCAAGTTTCTTTTATATGCACAGAGTTATTCATTTTGGTATGCCAGACTACATATGCATGTGCAAACTTTAATATATGGATTTTTGTTTTTTTGGAGGTCTTTTTAAGACAGGGTCTCCCTGTAGCTCTGACTGTCCTAGAATTTGCTATGTAGATCAGACTAGTCTTGAACTCACAAAGATCCACTTGCCTCTGCCTCTCAAGTGCTAGGATTAAAGGCGTGTGCCACCACACCTGGCTCTAAAATATGGATTTTAAAAATGTATTTGGATACCATAGATATCTTTTTACCAATTGCTTACTACTTGTTTTGTGCACTCAACTAAAGTCCTAGACAGTTGAATACATGACCAATCTATTTAAATGATTTTTTGTTATCTAGGTCTGGTCCAAGATGTGGGCCATCCTCAACCCTTTGCCTCTTGTCACTTGGGGCCTTCTCAGCCTTTTTTCCCTCCTCTGCCCCTTTGCCACCACCACCGGCTGCTATCTTCTTCTCAGGTGCCTGCTCCAGTTTGGCTAATAACGAGTTGAGACCATGGCCCAGGTCCTGACTACTGTCATCAACAGAGGCTCTCATCGAGCCCTTCAAGATGACGTATTTCACATTTGGTTCTCTGCCATTTATGACTTGCAGGGATAAACCCCCATGCCTTTACTCACACCCAGTCAAACTGTTCCTAGCCTCTTCCCTCAGTGGCTGATTAGTCAATGGCAGGTAAGATACTGTTAATCAGGACAGCTTAAGACAGGCACAGTCAAATGTCAGAATGAATATATATATATATATATATATATATTAGGAAGGTAACATTAAGAAACTACTTTAAATTAACCATTAGCCCACTGTAAATAACTTCAGATACATCTCCTAGTCTGCTTTTCCTGTGCTTTACCTTCTTCTGGTANATATATATCCCTATTTTCCCTGATTAAATGAGTCTGCAGGAGCTCGCAATCTGCCTGCTTTTAACCTGATTCCTGGTGTCTGTGTGTTGACTTCGCCACCTACTCACCCCCATTTCTTGGCTGTGACCTAAACTTCAGCTGGACAGGAGGAGTTTACTGCACACTGTTATACCCACTTCTCCCTTGATACCCTCAAACAGGAACGCTTATCCTGTCCTGCTACTGAGTATAACTTCAGTTATCTTAGCTCTCGGGCCTTTGGGCTAAGTGGAGACATACACCATCAACCACCAGGATTCCAGAATCTGCCTTTTTCTCAAACTGATGTATACCTGTTTCTCCATATTGCACACGGAAGATTGTAGGATTTCACAACTTCTATTATTATGTAAAACAATTCTTATTGATCTTAATCAGTATACTGATATCACTTTTAAGAATGAACTCAAAAGTATGCTTATCAGGGAATATCAATATTTTAAACACATATCAACTCCAATATAAAAAATGTTTTAGGAAAAAAACCATCAAATCCTACAATTTTATATAGAAGAAAATTTGTATATGGGTGTGTGTCAAAAGGGAATGAGAAATAAGAATTTGGATGTTGAATGTTTATTAGAACAAACTCTCCTTTAATTTTTAAACTTCTCCCTCTTTTTGTATCTTGCCACCTTTTATGAAACTTTGGGAATTGCGTGCAGTATAGGGAATTAATGTAAGTAAACTTCCACAGCCTGTTATGGCAGTTTCACTGAGGCAGAGTCAATGATCTATGTAAACAGAAGATAATCAGTTTTCTGAGCACATAATCTTTGCTAGTAAGATTATGTGCCTATATTTTAATGGCTTTGAAATATTTGTTTCTTTCTAGAGTTCGAATTATGATGCTAAATAGAGGTGAATCTTTTTTAATGAGGAAGGGATTTGAATGCAACAAGACAAACAGAAAATGGTACTCTGTTCTAAATGCGAAGTTTTGTTTTAGTAGACAATGTTCAGAGGCCATAGGCAATGAATCTTGAACTTGAAAAGTAATATATCTCATAGTAACAAGTAAATTAACAGTATAAATGAAAAGCAAACTCAAATGGAGACGTTATCATGGGGGAGCAAAGTCAAAGATCGCTGGAACCAAAATTTAATGTGAAAATTTTTTCTCAAAACTTCAGTAAATACATAAAAGTTAAAAAAATTCCCTTTCTATTTCCAGTTTTAAGTTTACATGATGGGGAATTAGGTAGTCATCTCATCCAAATTTAATGCTACATTATCTCTAATGCTTTAGAGTCCCATTTTTTTTTTTTTTATCATGAGAGGACACATTCATTCAGTCATCACTCTCTTGTTCCAACGTTTCATTATTTCTTATCAGAGTATTATAATAGTTTTCTAATGGGCTGTGCAGCTTTGTTGTTCACACCCCAACAGCAGATCTCAATACAATATCCAGAACATTATGTAAGTCAGTTAATACTACTCACTCATTTACTCAGAACAATCTCTCTCTCTCTTTCTTTCTCTCTCTCTCTCTCCTCTCTCTCTCTCTCTCTCTCTCTCTCTCTCTCTCTCTCTCTGTCTCTCTCTTTCTGAAAACTTTTCTAGGGGCATATGGGCCTTCAAAGCCCAAGAAATATCTTTCTTTGTGACTTAATTGAACTGATCTATTTTCTAAAATGCTATTATGTGTAATTATCCAACCTCCTTCCAAATGTTCTTCAAATGTCATCTAATCAGTCAAATCTTCAATTGCCACCACACTTAAAATACATTGTATTTCCTGGGAACATCACAAACAAATCAAGGGGAAAAGGAAGAAAGAACCACAGTAGAAAATTACCATATTGGGGCTGGAGAAATAGTTCAGTAGTTGAGCCCTTGTCACTCTTGCAGAGGACCTGGGTCGATTCCCAGCACCCATATGCCTGGCAATAAATGTTTGTACCTCCAGTTCCAGGGGAATCTGACACCTTCTTCTGAATTTTCCTGGCATTGCATGATACAGAAGCACCTACCTAAATGCAAGCAATGCACTCAAACACTTAAAATAAAAAAAAAATAATTAAATATTTAAAAATAAATTTAGCATATAGAGAAAAGCCAGAGGACAGAACAATATATGGGCTCATGTCAAAAATTATTAATATGAGGAATCTTAATATTATCCAGTTCTAATCAACTGTATTTCTAGAAAGGAAGCTGCCAGACTAAACTATATTATTTATATTCAATTTTTTTTGGCTTTTTGAGAAAGGGTCTCCCTTTAGCCACAGCTGGCCTGGAACTCACTCTGTAGACCAAGCTGGCCTTGAAGTCACAGAGATCCACCTGCCTCTTGACTCCTGGGTTCCAGGACCAAAGGTATGTGCCACCACATCCGGCCCAACTATATCTTGAAAAAAGTCCTTTGTTTGATCTTCTACCACCCAAGATATTAGTATCTCTGCTGTGTGGTGAGTCTTGTGGGTACATGCCCAAGAGTTGTATGGCTGGGTCAGGTGGCAATTTCATTCCAAGTCTTCCAGGGGTTCTCCACACTGCTTTCCATAGTGGCTGCATGAGTTTACATTCCAACCAGCAGTGGATGAGTGTTCCCCTTTCCCCACAACCTCTCCAGCACTTGGTATCATTTGTTTTTTGATCCTAGCCAGTCTTATTGGAGTAAGATGATATCTTAAAGTGGTTTTAATTTAACTTTATTATTTTTTTGATGCTTTGTGTATTTCATACATCATTTTCCAATTCAGTTCAGGCATATTTCCCCTTCCCTTCCCCCATTCCACCCCACCCCATCCCAGATCATGCATTCTGCCATAACTGTCCTGCATCTTTCTCTCAGTTTTTTTTCCCATTTTTTAGCAATAGGTGATAATTTATGAGTACAAGCATCCTTCATGTAAAACCAATTTGCAAGCAGTTGTGCCCAAACCCCACAGAGCCCATGGGTCCCACCATCCAGCAAGGGGGAGCTTGTATGTTCAATCAAGTTGATCAAATGAGTGTCCAGGCTATATTGCTGTAGGTTCATCATTCACCCCAATCACAGCCCTTACATTCTACCATGCCCCCTCTTCCACAGATTTTTCCCTAGGCTTAGACAAGGGGCACAGGTAGATGAGAAGCAAAACAGTCTACTTTCTCTGGAGCTGTTGTCTTGGATTCTGGTCACTTCTGGCTGTTTTCTTTCATGGGCTGACAGTTTGTTCAGGAATAACCTTTTGATCCTACTAATGAAGCACAAGAAATTAGATATATAGGTATTAAAACAGTATTAACTGTTATCATAGGCTACTTTGGTATAGACACAGATGTTTGTATGGTATGTTAATCCATGAATTGCATTTTTTTCTGTTGAATNTTTTTTTTTTTTTTATCATGAGAGGACACATTCATTCAGTCATCACTCTCTTGTTCCAACGTTTCATTATTTCTTATCAGAGTATTATAATAGTTTTCTAATGGGCTGTGCAGCTTTGTTGTTCACACCCCAACAGCAGATCTCAATACAATATCCAGAACATTATGTAAGTCAGTTAATACTACTCACTCATTTACTCAGAACAATCTCTCTCTCTCTTTCTTTCTCTCTCTCTCTCTCCTCTCTCTCTCTCTCTCTCTCTCTCTCTCTCTCTCTCTCTCTGTCTCTCTCTTTCTGAAAACTTTTCTAGGGGCATATGGGCCTTCAAAGCCCAAGAAATATCTTTCTTTGTGACTTAATTGAACTGATCTATTTTCTAAAATGCTATTATGTGTAATTATCCAACCTCCTTCCAAATGTTCTTCAAATGTCATCTAATCAGTCAAATCTTCAATTGCCACCACACTTAAAATACATTGTATTTCCTGGGAACATCACAAACAAATCAAGGGGAAAAGGAAGAAAGAACCACAGTAGAAAATTACCATATTGGGGCTGGAGAAATAGTTCAGTAGTTGAGCCCTTGTCACTCTTGCAGAGGACCTGGGTCGATTCCCAGCACCCATATGCCTGGCAATAAATGTTTGTACCTCCAGTTCCAGGGGAATCTGACACCTTCTTCTGAATTTTCCTGGCATTGCATGATACAGAAGCACCTACCTAAATGCAAGCAATGCACTCAAACACTTAAAATAAAAAAAAAATAATTAAATATTTAAAAATAAATTTAGCATATAGAGAAAAGCCAGAGGACAGAACAATATATGGGCTCATGTCAAAAATTATTAATATGAGGAATCTTAATATTATCCAGTTCTAATCAACTGTATTTCTAGAAAGGAAGCTGCCAGACTAAACTATATTATTTATATTCAATTTTTTTTGGCTTTTTGAGAAAGGGTCTCCCTTTAGCCACAGCTGGCCTGGAACTCACTCTGTAGACCAAGCTGGCCTTGAAGTCACAGAGATCCACCTGCCTCTTGACTCCTGGGTTCCAGGACCAAAGGTATGTGCCACCACATCCGGCCCAACTATATCTTGAAAAAAGTCCTTTGTTTGATCTTCTACCACCCAAGATATTAGTATCTCTGCTGTGTGGTGAGTCTTGTGGGTACATGCCCAAGAGTTGTATGGCTGGGTCAGGTGGCAATTTCATTCCAAGTCTTCCAGGGGTTCTCCACACTGCTTTCCATAGTGGCTGCATGAGTTTACATTCCAACCAGCAGTGGATGAGTGTTCCCCTTTCCCCACAACCTCTCCAGCACTTGGTATCATTTGTTTTTTGATCCTAGCCAGTCTTATTGGAGTAAGATGATATCTTAAAGTGGTTTTAATTTAACTTTATTATTTTTTTGATGCTTTGTGTATTTCATACATCATTTTCCAATTCAGTTCAGGCATATTTCCCTTTCCCTTCCCCCCCACCCCCACCCCATCCCAGATCATGCATTCTGCCATAACTGTCCTGTATCTTTCTCTCATTTTTTTTTTTTTCATTTTTAGCTATAAGTGATAATCCATGAGTACAAGCATCCTTCATGCAAAACCTATCTGCAGGCTGTTGTGCCCAAACACCTACAGCCCCACCATCCAGTGGGGGGTGACAGGTTGTTTGTTCAATCAAGTTGATCAAATGAGTGTCCAGACTACATTGCTGTAGTTTCACCATTCACCCCAATCGCAGCCCTTACATTCTACCACGCCCCCTCTTCCGCAGATTGTTCCCTAGGCTTAGAAAAGGGGCACAGGTGGATGAGAAGCAAAACAGTCCACTCTCTCTGGAGCTGTTGTCTTGGACTCTGGTCAATTCTGGCTGTTTCCTTTCATGGGCTGACAGTTTGTCCAGGAATAACCTTTCGATCCTACTAATGAAGCACAAGCAATTAGATATATAGGTATTTAAACAGCACTAATAGTTATGGTAGGTTACTTTGGTATAGACACATATGTTTGGATGATATGTTAATCCATGAATTACATTTTTTCCTGTTAAATATGACAGGGTCTTACTGTGGCTTATAACATCTCCTAACCTGTAGAGGATGTAAGCTTGTGGCATCAGCCATGGGTTATTCCTCCAAGGAGAGAGCCAATAGCCAATTAGATTTGGGATATACAGGCATATGGCTGCCTCTGCTGCACAGTATTTCCAGGCAGGTGAGGTGTAGCTGGTGCTGACGGTGGAGTCTTGCTTGACTCAAGGAGACCCGTATTTGCTTTATTGGTTTAGTGGCCTTTGGTAACACTCTCTGGTATTCCAGAGGCCATCTGTACACTTGCATGTGTGGTCTCAATACATCTTTCCCATGTTAATGTCAGGTCTTTGACAGCAGGGCCTTATCGCCTCTCTTCTTGCAGGTATCCCAGTTTAGAGGCAAGGAGCCTTTACCTTTTGTGGGGGCTTGGATCCCCTGGCCAACATCTCCTTGGTAGAATAATCCATTGCTGATGTCAGAGCTCCTGCATTAATATATTTTGCTTAAGTGCATAGCTTAAGGAGACTTTAGTTTTATCTTTGGTTCTGAATAGAGAATAATCCTTTTCACAGTTCCTATGTCTATTAGTCAATTCAAGAAGGCAGTTTTTCCGGTTTTATAAGAGATTACCTCATAATAGTTGTCTCCAATTTATAGTTGGAGAACGGCATCATCATCATATTTCTCCTTGTTCTATGGGGGGGAGGAAGAAAGTCTCTCGTATTAAAACCTATGCAGCTCCTAGAAGGTAAGTTTCCTTAGGACTCATTATACTAGTTGTTACAAGTAGGATCCACAGAGGGGTTTGATGTTTGTAGCAATCTGAAGCTTTTCTTCCTTTCAATGTTCGGACAGGCCAACCTTTCTGTTGGCACTTTCTGGTACATCCTACTCGATGCAAACCTGTATCTTTTCTTTCTCAGCCGTTAAGTTGGTGACAATTTGACCTGTTAGAACATACAAATCTTTTCCCGTAGTTAGTTTTAAGATTTAAGTTGAATTGCAAGGTTTTTTGACAGAAAGGTTTCATTTCTATCTGTATCCTCCCATTTTTTTTCTTATTTTGGGGGGGGGTTGTTTTTTGACCCATGAGTCTCCAGAAGGCAGTTGTATTATACATAACTATAGGGTGGAATCAAGGCACAGCTTTCATCAAATTCACCCATGCTGTTTTGGGTGATTGTATGTGATTAACTTGGGGAGCAAACTTAATTTTTTTGTTAAGTCATCTTATAGGTGAAAGAGAATGCTACAAGGTGATACCGTACAACAGAAAAATTATAGAGAAAATTTGTATGTGCCAATCCAAAAGTTATTGTTATACAGATTTTATGTAGAACAAACGTGGACAACAGCAATTTATATCGCCATTTAACTCAGATGCATTACCGTTTTTATCAGAGCCTGTAAACTAATGTTGTTTAATATACACATATTTACTTTTACTGAGTCCTAAGCCACCATGTAACCTGTATACAGTGTCTGGGAAAAACTGGATACTCTTTGAACTCACGTCAATTAAATATGCAATAATCGAATACACACCCGTGTCCCTCTCCTGCCCCTCCCACCCTTCCCAATTCACCATTTCAGTCAGTTTTCTGATGAAGTGGTTTTTATTTGCATTTCTTTAATGATTAGTGATGTTGAACACTTCTTAAGATGTTTCTCAGCCATCTATAATTCCTCACTTGTGAAGTCTCTGTTCAGCTCTTTGCTCCATTTATTGAGTGGGTCATTTGTTTTCTTCCTTCTTTGTTTTTTGAGTAGTTTATATACTCTGGAAATCAATGCTTTGTCAGATGTTTCTGTGGTGAAGGTTTCCTCCCACTCTGTGGGATTTCTCTTCACTTCCTTGATTGTTTCTTTTGATGTACAGAAGCTTTTGAGTTTAATGAGGCCCCATTTGTCAATTGTCAACCTTAATTCTTGCAAAGCTGCTGTCTGATTTAGGAAGTCTTTTCATATGCCTATGTCTTGTAGTCTGCTGCTAAATTTTTTATTCTATTGCCTTCAGAGTTTGGGGTTTCATGTTGAGGTCTTTAATCCATCTGGAGTTGATTTTTGTTCAGGGCGAGAGGTAGGGGTTTAATTTCATTCATCTACAAGTGGTGATCCAGTTTTACCAACACCACTTGCTGAAGATGCTGTCTTTTCTTCATTGTGTCTCTTCTTGGCCCCCTTGTCAAATATGAGATGGGATGAAATTGTATGTGCTCAAGTTTGGATCTTCAGTTTTGTTCCATTGGTCAACAGGTCTGTTTTTGTGCCAGTACCAAGCTGTTTTTATGACTATAGCCCTGTAGTATAGTTTGAAGTCTGGTATAGAGTTCCCCCCTGTGTAGCTCTTTTCACTCAGGATTGTTTTGGCTATTTGGGGTCTTTTGTTTTTCCAAATGAATTTAAGGACCTTTTTTCCAAGCCTGTGAAAAAACATTTGGGGATTTTAATTGGGATTGTGTTAAATCTATACAAGAGTTTCAGTAAAATGGACATTTTTACAATGTTAATTTTTCCAATCCATGAGCATGGGAGGTTTTTCCATCTTCTGATGTCTTCTTCAATTTCTTTCTTTAAGGGTTTCAAATTTTTGTTGTAGAGTTCTTTGGTGTCTTTGGTTAGGTTTGTTCCTAGGTATTTTATTGTTTTTGAGGCTATTGTGACGTGGAAGGTCTTCCTAAATTCCTTCTATGCTTGTTGTTGTTGTTGTAAAAAGGCTACTGCCGGGTGTGGTGGCGTACGCCTTTAATCCTAAACACTTGGGAGGCAAGAGTCGGTGTCTTTGTGAGTTCAAGGCCAGCCTGGTCTACAGAGTGAGTTCCAGGACAGCTGGGGCACTCAGGGAGACCCGTCTCGAAAAGACCAAAAAAAAAAAAAAAAAAAAAAAAAAAAAAAAAAGAAAGAAAGAAAGGCTACTGATTTTTTTAGTTTAATTTTGTATCCTGCCACTTTGCTGAAGCTGTTAATCATTTCTAGGAGTTTTTAGCATCCCTTAAGTAAACAATCATATCATCATCAAATAGGGATAGCTTGACTTCCTCTTTTCCAATTAGTACTCCTTTAATTTCCTGTTTTTGCCTTATTGCTCTAGCAAGTTTTTCACGCACTATATTGAAGAGGAATGGTGACAGGGGCAGCCTTGCCAAGTTCCTACCTTTAAAGGGAATGATTCTGTCGTTTCCTCATTTAGGATGATGTTGGCTGTGGGTTTCCTGTATATGGCTTTGATTACATTGAGGAATGATCCCTCCAATCCAGTTCCCTCCAGGACTTTAAGCATGAAGAGATGCTGGATTTTGTCATAGGCTTTTTCAATTGAGATGATGTGGTTTTTGTCTTTCAGTTCATTTATATGCTTGATGATGTTTATTGATTTTTGTATATTGAACCATCCCTGCATCTCTGGTATGAATCCAACTTGGTTATGATGGATGATCTTCTTTTTGTGAGTCTGTATGTGATTTTTCAGTATCCTGTTTAAAATTTTGGCATTTGTGTTCATTAGGGAGATGGGTGTATAGATCTCCTTTTTGGTTGTATCTTTGCCTGGTTTGGGTAATAGAGTGATGCTGGCTTCATAGAAGGAATTTGGGAGAATTCCCTCTCTTTGTATCCTTCTAAACAATTTCAGTAATAATGGTTGTAGGTATTTTTGAAATATTTTATAGAATTCTGCCATGAAACCATCTGGGCCTGGGCTTTTTTTAGCTGGGAGTTTTCTTATTACATCTTCAATTTCTTCATATGTTATGGGTCTGTTTAAGCTGTCGATCTCTTCTTGGTTGAGCTTTGGTCATTCCCAGGATTTCAGATATTCATCTATTTCTTTTAGGTTTTCAAACTTGGTAGAGTATAGGTTTTTGAAGTATTCCCATATGATTTTCTGGATTTTTTCCTTGTCTGTTGTGATATTTCCCTTTTCATCATGGATTGTATTGATTTGGAGTTATTCCTTCTTTCTTTTGGTTAACTAGGCTAGAGGTCTGTCTATCTTGTTTATTCTTTCAAAGAACAAACTTTTGAATTCATTGATTTTTTTTTGTATTTTTTTTGTTTCTATTTCATTGATTTCTGCTCCAATTTTTGTAATTTCTTCCTGTCTGTTGCCTTTAGGGTTCATCTGTTGTTGCCTCTCAAGTGCTTTTAGCTGCATTGTTATATCTTTCACTTGTGTTCTTTCTGTTTTTCTAATGTAGTCACCCAGGGCTATAAAATTCCCTCTTAGGACTGCTTTTAAGGTATCCCTTAGGTTTTGTTGTGTTGTATTGTCATTGTCATTCAGTTCCAGGAATGCTTTTATGTCTTTCTTTATCTCTTCCTTGACCCATTCATTATTCAAGAGTGTGTTGTTTAGTCTCCATGAGTTCTTGTAGGTAGTAGGGCTTAAACCTGGTGTTGATGTTGAGCTTTATTGCCACTGTGGTCTGATAGAATGCATGAAATTATTTCAATCTTTTTGTATTTGTGGAAGTTTCTTCTGTGTCCCAGTATGTGGCCAATTTTGTACAATGTTCCGTGGGGTGCTGAGTAGAAATTGTATTCTCTGGTAGGGTAGAATATTTGGTGGAGGTCTGTGAGGTCCACTTGGTGTATCATATCGTTCAGTTCAGATGTCTCTCTATTTATTCTTTGTCCTCTTGACCTGTCCAAAGTGCTCAGTAGGGTATTGAAATCCCCTACTATGAGTGTACTGGCATTAGTCTCTGACTTGTGGTCCTGGAGAATTGTCTTTATAAAGTTTGGTGCACCAGAGTTTCCTGCATATATATTCATAATTGTGAAATCTTCTTGGTGAATTGTTCCTTTGATAAAAATGTAACGGCCTTCTTTGTCTCCTCTGATTTCTTTTACTTTGAAGTCTATTTTGTCTGATATTAAAATAGCAACACTTACTTTCTGTTTGGTACCATTTGCTTGGAATATTTTTTTCCATCCTTTCACTTTAAGGTGGTGCCTGTCTTTGAAGTTAAGATGTGTTTCTTTTAGACAGCCTATCGATGGGTTCTGTTTCCTAATCCAATCTCCCAGTCTTTGTCTTTTGATTGGGGAATTTAGTCCATTAATATTTAAGGTTATGACTGATAGGTTTGGGTTGCATTCTTTTGCCTTATTATCCATTTGTGATTTTGGTAGGTTTCTACTTCTACAGTTATGCTTTTATTGATTTCTCTTTCTAGGTGCCTGGGGATGGTTGCTCCTTTCTTCTGTCCTTTGAATTACTTCAAGTAGTTTCTGAAGGGTTGGTTTTCCAGACAAGTATTCTTTCATCTTGTTTATGTCATGGAAGGTTTTTCTCTCTCCTTCAACTATAATCGACTTTTTTGCTGGGTATGGTAACCTGGGTTGGCATCTATTGCCCTTTAACACTGGGAATGCTTTGCTCCACGTTTTTCTTGCTTTCATAGTTTGCATTGAGAACTCAGTTGTAATTCTGATAGGTTTCCCCTTATAGGTCATTTGTTGTTTTTCTTTTGCGGCTTTAAGGATTTTGTCTTTGTTTTGGGTGTCTAGCATTTTAACTATGATGTTGTGTGGAGAGTTTCTTTTCTGATCTTGTCTGTTTGGAGTTCTATGTGCTTCTTGTATTTGTATTCGTTTGACTTTTTTTAACTTGGGGAGATTTTCATCTATTATTCTGTTGAAGATCTGATAAATGCCATTCTCTTGGGATTCTTCTCCTTCCTCTATTCCTATGATGCGGAGGTTTGAGCTTTTCATAGTGTCTCACAGTTCCTGGTTGTTCCACTTTTGTGTATTTTTAAATTTTTCATAATCTTTACTTGAGGTTTTTAGTTCTTATGTGTTATCTTTCGGGTCTGATATTCTTTGTTCTGCTTCCTCCATTCTGCTTCTGAGGCTTTTTCCATTCCTTTCCTCTTGATTGGATGAGCGTTTGATTTCCTTTTTCATTTCCTCTTCTGATTTCTTTAGTATTTCTACTTCCTTTTGGAGCTTCTCAATCTCTTCCTGTAGCTCTTTGCTTCGCTGGTTGGTTTCCATATCTTTTTCAGCATGGGATCTTTTCAGTGTTTCCACTTCCTTCCAGAGTTTATCATTCTCTCTCTCTAGGTCCTTCTTGAGTTCTTCATTCTCTTTTCTTAATTCTTTGATTTGCTCTTTATAATCTTGTACTTCTTTAAGTATGTTCACAATTTTGCTTCTGATATCTGTGTCCTGGGCTATCCCCAGGGGATCCCACTGTAGGAATCTTCCACAGGGTTGGTAGAGCTTGATGTGGGATGATCCTGCACCTTTCCCATGTTGTCTCTTCTTCGAGTTCCTGGCATATGGGCTTCTCCTTGCCTGTATTCTATTGTAGGTCCCAAATGCCTCTTCACTGTGTTGAAGACTTGCTTTGCTTTCCTCCTTCAGATGCCTTCATTGTTTGATTGATTTTTTTTTCCTTTACTCCTTGCTTATGGATTGTTGACTTCTCTAAGCTTTAGGCTTTATTGGAAGTCTAACTCACTCTTCCCTTTCTTTTCTGAAGGTTCTCCAAAGAATCCACTTGGACACTCCTTCCTTTGGTAATCCCAGTTGGTGGTGGGGGGTGCTGCTCTTTTGGTACCTGTGCTTCAGGTGGTCTTGGGAGACCCCCGATCTCAAGACTCACACAAACCCACCTTTTATACCAGCTGGGAGGATAACTCTGCCCCCACAGCCAAAAAATTCAATCAAGCCAAAGACAGCTAAATTAAATCAAACAACAATCTGCCTTGCTGAAGCACCCAGATCCTACCTATGTGTGCCTCAGGTGGTCTTGGGAGATCTCTCATCTCAAGACTCACACAAACCCACCTTTTATATCAGCTGGGTGGATAACTCCGCCCCACAGCCACAAAATCCAATCAAGCCAAAGACAACTAAATTAAATCAAACAACAATCCGCCTTGCCGAAGCACCCAGCACCTACCTACCTGTGCTTCAGGTTGTCTTGGGAGATCTCCCTTATTCTGTACCTTCTAAAACTAAAGGCTAGTAAAGTTGAATCTTTATAGCTGTATTTGACTTTACTTAAAAGGCATCTTAAGGGCCAACAAGATGAATAAATGAGTAAAACCTCTTTGTACACAAGTTTGATGGCATGGCTTTGATTCTTGATCCCACCGTGGAAGGAGAGAACTGACTTCTGAAAGTTGTCTTCTGATCTCCACATGTGCTATGGCAAGCATGTTCCCTCCAAATAATATAAAAAAGAAAGAAAAAATATCAAAAGGTATAATAGTCTATAGGATTTCAAACATAACTTATCACTTGACATTACATTTCTAAGACATTGTTGTCTTTAACTCTAGTTTATGGTTTCAACAATGTTTGATAGTACCTCTCGTTCACAGTTTAGAAATCCACCCACCTACAATGCAAACCTTGCACTTGTTCTGTGATGAGCTATGCCACTTCTGCTGCACTCCCTGTCTACACACACTGCCTGCATCTTTGGAACTCTCTCATCTCATATACTTAGGGCCACAGCTTCCACATTAGTCAGATATTGGATGCATGAGCAACATTAAGCTGCTGCTGCTGCTGCAAATGTCCCAACCCTCTTCATTTGTAACCTGAGATACTCTAATTGGCCCTTCTCCCAAAGGAGTCTCCCGAAGGCTGCCAGAGAAAATTTAAGGTATTTCTACCAGATATCTATTTATACTAAAGAACCCCAGACTGCAGAATCTGTCCCCATCGCAAGTCACATCCATCTTTGATATTTAGCTCCCAGGGATTTGGCTTTTGGATCAGATTGGAGAATTCCAGTGTATGGTTAAGCTTCTAGGTAAGTCTTTTTGAAAACTGGAAAGTGATTTTTCAAGTCAAATAATATAATAATTCCATTTCTTAGCTCCTACATATTGTTATCACTATAAATCAACTATATTATTTTCCTTAGGAAGTTTATTGAGAGTCCAAAATAAGCTATTTACAAATGACCTTTGAAATATAACCTGTTTATGAGTTGAAGATTCTGGATGGTGCATTTCATAGTTAAATGTAAATATTTTTCATTATCTGTTGTTATGGATCATCTGCCTCATTGCTGCTCTTCATTAGCACAGATAATAGAGATCTAACTGAATTATTGCTCTCATGCATGCCCATTATTATTATTATTTTTTATTATTATTATTTATTTTTGTATGTGTATGAATGTATTGTCTGCATGCAGGTCTGTGCACCCGTGTCGTACAATGCCGCGGAGGTCAGAAGAGGGTCTCGGATTCCCCTGGAACTGGAGTTCTCCTGGAATTGGAGTTACAGACGGTTCTTAGCCGCCATGTGGGTGCTGGGGATCGGACCTGGGTCCTCTGTAAGAGCGTAGGCACTCTTAACCGCTAGGCCATCTCTCCAGGCCCCCATTATTATTTTTTTGGTGTTATACAAGTTTCCTTGGGTCTTTAAACATCACCTTCAATTTGATATTTAGTTCTTTGTCTTTGATAATTTTTTGTTTTTACACTTTTTCTTTTTGGTATTTTTGAGACAGGGTCTCCCTTTTAGTACCAGGTGTCCTGGAGTGTGCTCTGTAGACCAGGCCAGCCTTGAACCCACAGAGATCCACCTATCTCTGCCTCCCGAGTGCTGAGATTAAAGGTGGGAAAAGAACCTAAAATAACTAGGGCCCTCTCTACTATACCCAAAACATAGAAGATAGATAAAGTTAGCTCTTTCATTGAGGAAACATTTACTGTCATGGGCTGTCAGAGACTGAAGAGTTAATAGAAATGTATTATCCTTTTAAGAAGTTTATGAAGTATGTGCTGAAGTCTTATTATAAGTTTTGGGGATACCTGTGCAGATGGCTCATGCACAGGTATAGTTTACATTTGGGGAGGAAGATGGCAATAAATATTTTAGAGAGTAAAACATACAATGTATAGGTAGTATATAAAACTGTTCATGTCATAGTGAGGTGATATAAAGCATATGGAGTGGTTCTTTCAGGCACAGTGACTAGGAAAGTCTTTGGTGAGAAAGTGATACTTAGAATGAGATCTGAACCAAGAGACAGTTCTAGCCATGAGAAGAATGATATAAAAGCTTCTCTAAAAAATTTCTCTAGACAGAGAATAACAAACATGAAGTCTCCAGGAACAGGTATGTTACACTCAAAGAAAAAAATCCTCCATATTTAATAAATTATGATAATAAGTAACAATAATATGATTACAAAAATAAATGATCAGGCAAACCCAAAGATCCTGATAAGATTGAGTAATGCGTATGTACAGAAAGAAAGAAATTCCTATGGCATATATTTGTATTGGTAAGGTATTATTAGCTAACATTACTGTGGCAAGAATTCTTCAAATAATTATAAAAATTTTCATTTAATACTTATACCTTCATATACAGACATCTATTAATTACATTGATTATATATAACTCAGATAATTTTCAACACAGAAAGGTTTAGGAAATTGTTCAAAGTCAAATGTATAGTGTGTCATGGTACTGACATCTAAATCCATGCAATATTGTCACTAAAGTTCATGGTGCAATATGAGTTGCAGTAAATGACAAAAAATGTCAATTTATTTTTCACATATATGTATGGAGATCTTTTAAAAGTATGATGTAGGGCTGCTGCCATTAAGAGATGATGGAGTCTGTTCTCCCACTCTGTAAATCACGACTTCACCATGTGAATGTTTTGGTCAATGAGAAATTACCAATGTTGACGCAAGGACAGCATTGAACAGTATTTCTACAGGGGAATGGCTCTCACTTGCTGCCCAAGAGAAACTGATCAGCAGGCTCTGATCTAGCTACCCTATCAGGCTGTTGAACTCTCTTATCTCTTGTAGCCACCACTCTGCTACAGGACATACTCGTGATAGAAAAGCCTGTTTCTGTTTTCTGTTGCTCACAAATGTGAGAACAACCCCATCAGCACAGCATGAAGCACAGGGAGGTCATCCCAGGTGAGCTGAACCAGACAGCTGCTTCACAGAGCTGAAAGTCAGTAGCTTGCTGTCTCAAAACATGGCGTTTCAGAACCATTTGCTACATAGTAAAAGTCAATTGACAAGCAGGCCAAAATGTAAAATGCCTCCTTTTGTGTATTTTTTTTTAAATTTTTTTATTTATTTCTGTATGTGTATCAATGTACTGTCTGCATGCAGGTCTGTGCACCCGTGTCATGCAATGCCGCGGAGGTCAGAAGACGGTGTCAGATTCCCCTGGAGCTGGAGTTCTCCTGGAATTGGAGTTTCAGATGGCTCTCGGCCGCCATGTGGGTGCTGGGAATCGAACCCGGGTCCTCTGTAAGAGCGGTCGGCGCTCTTAACCACTAGGCCATCTCTCCAGCCCCTCCTTTTGTGTATTTTAAGGCAAGAACCTTCATTCTGCAGTCCCTGTCATGTCTAAAGAGGCAATATAACATTGTTCTATCTCCAACAAAAGCAGGAAACTGACTCAAGAATGTGCTTCTCAAGATTCTCATCATATAAGTCAGTATCTTTGTTCTAAGAAAATTACTGAAGACTGACATTTGCTAAAACACGGTTAATCAGCTATTTTTTTCTTGTATTTAAATTACAATGTGTAATCAAATAGCACAATGGAAACAGTGACAGCACTGCTATTGGTGTCAGCATGAAACCTTAGGTGAAAGTGACGTTCATGTGGCATCTTTTAATTGCTATTAGTAATGTTCATCAAAAGATGCTAGGCACTGAAAACACTTCAGCCATCTCTGAGAGAAACACTTAACCTGTCAGTCATAGTATGAAGTAAGCCAGTTCTTTCCATGAGGTCAGCAGAAGCAGATACTGTTTCATTAAAAATATATTTTATTATTGTTATTATTATTAAACTTTTTCCATAGGTCATACATCATTTCTAGATCGAATCTAGAGTCACTTCCCTTTTTTTTTTTGGGGGGGGGGAGTCTTGTTGAGACAGGGTCTCCCTGTAGCCCCAGGTGTCGTGAAACTCGCTCTGTAGACCAGGCTGGCCTCGGACTCACAATGATCTGCCTGCCTCTGCCTCCCAAGTGCTAGGATTAAAGGTGTGTGCCACCATGCCCGGCAAGTCACTTCCCTTTCTATGCCCCCCATTCCACCCAAGTTCCTGCTCTCTGCCGTACATGTCTTGCATCTTTGTCTGAGTCTTTCCAGAGGTTTATTTTTTGTGTAATGTAACAATACAAGTTGAAGAGAACAACAACAAAAGAATTGAAAAAATATTGAGTTTTTTTTTAAAAATTAAAAAAAGGTTCCCAAATAAAACCCCCCCCCCTCCATGCCCCAACTCCCCATTAGAACTCATGCATTAGAGCAAATGGACTGTCTGGAGTCTAGTCAGCATATCTAAGATTCCTAGATAAGCCATATTCTTCCTCACCCAATAATAGTCTCTTATAGTTCTCAGTCCAGGGTCAGTCCCCTACCCATTTCTCTCGCTGCACTTTGAGACCTTGTCCCAGTTTGCATGGGTCCTGTGTATAATGCCCACATTGCCACAACTTCAAATGTGAAAGCTTATAGGGTTTTGTAAGCCACTGCTTCCCTACATTCATTCACCAGCCCTGGCTCTTATAACTTCCTGCCTCCTCTTCCACAATGTGACCTGAGCAGTGGGTGGGTGATGTTTAATACAGGGGCTGCATCTAGGGATACACACTCTGGAGGCTCCCATTCTTTGAAACTTGAATGGGCCTTCCATTTGCATCACGTTCTATTGCTTAAGGAAGCTTTACTGGTGAGAATTGAAGGGTGCGTTCATTTTCTCTTTGCCACTCATTCTGCCTGTAGAGGTTCAATTGTCTCATTTATTCAAGTAAACAACTTCTTTTCTACCTTGAGCAGTTATACAAATGTTTATCTTATAGATTTAAAGAGACAGTTAATATGCATGATTGTTAATATCAATTGATATTCATTAGAATGAAGTTCAAAGTCATCACCATTGCACATTTCCTGGTATTAAAATATGTACATGATTCTGTGGCATATTCCCAAGATCCAGCGAGAGAAGCACAGTTACTGTGGTACTGAATTCCCAGAAAGAATTGTGAATAGAAAGGAGGATGAGATAAAGGAAGGCTCCACAAAAGTTAGTTTCATAAGATATGAGGGAACATTATTATGAGTTTAAGGTGAAACTTTTTTTCAGAATACTCATTGGGAAAAAAAGCATAAGAATAAAAGAAAGGGAAAGAGAGGTGGGAAAGAGAGTCAAATTATCTCAAGGTGGTTGCTTGCTAACCACTTGCCAAGGACTCCCTGTGAATTATAGAAATTCTTCCTTCATGGTGATCCAGTGATGTTGATCATGGAATGAGAGCTAAGAAACTTCATCATATGGGACACATTGTCACACCACTGTGTTAATAAGCACTATAAAAGCCTATGCACACTATTTCAGAAGTTTCATATAAGCTAAAGTAGAATTCTTTAACTATTTTATTCAGTGACGTGGCCTAAATACATAGAGCTTTGATTCGTGCTGTGAAACTGCTTCATATACACTCCACGAAGTGTTTCTACATAAGGTAGAAAAACAAATGAACTATGATGTCCCTCATTTGTGGATACTAGCACCAAAGCCACATTTGTTGTATTCAGACAAGCTGACCTGTTTGTGAATATAATACCTGATCTTACTCATCTACCTGCTATGTAATGTAGGAATGTAATGTAAAGTAATAATCTTTCTTTACCTGCATACAACTGTCAAAATGTGAATCCCAAAACATGTTCTGGAATTAACCTATAGTTTATTTTCACACATTGTTATTTTGGTATGTCTGGCATGTATATATGCATATTTTGAAGTGATACAAATTAGAAGGAACAAAACCCCTAAAAGACTGGGTCAAAGAACCAACTGAAATAGTAAACTTCTTCCCCAAACAATAAACTTCTACACTGAATAAATTAAAAAAATAGACTCAGAAAAAGATGCAAAACATGTGTGGCAGAATGCATGAACTCTGGCCAGGAGGGGTGCTGTTCATGAGTTCAATGCCCATGTCACAGCCAGAAGACCTATTTATCCTCTATCACTTGAATTCTTTCAACTCTTTTTCCACAATGTTCAGTGACCATTAGAGGGGATGATATGGCTAACCCCCCCAAAAAAAGTGGAAAAAATTGAAACAAAACTTTCTCATTTCCAAAAGTAAGCATTTGGGATATTATTAACAATATTCAAGGTCTTTCCTTTTCATTCTTCTCACCAGAACAATGTGACTACATCAAATTTTCTAGTTTTTCTGAGGAAAGTACTTATGAATGAAACAGCAAGATTCTTTATATTCCTTAGTTCTCATCCCTGTATAATTACATTTGCTTATTTATTTTTAATTATTTTTTATTTTCTGGAACAAGCACATTTACAGGTAATTTATATAACAATGGTATGCTATCACAGCTCTGTATAGACAAGTCTTACCAAACTGAGTTTATATGTAGGGAAGTGTCTTTACCTAGATAACACTTTGTTATTCTAAGAATTCACCAGAGTCAATGAAGAAACTAATTATTTCTGTTGTTTTTTTTAAAACATTTTAAATGTAATGCAAATAGTCTCATAAGCATAGTTTCATTGAATTACCTAACACACATACGGTCTAATGGCAGTATGCTGAGAAATTGATCTTATATGGGGAGCATCTTTTTCTAATTTTATCATCTCACCTCATCCTATTCTATCTTATCTATTTGTGGTACCTAAGATGCAACCTAAGCCTTAAGTGTGCTCAGAGAGGGCTCTGCGTTGAGCTGCACCCTCCAGCCCACAAAACAGCACCTTATCTTTTTAATAGTACCTTTTAATAGTAACTAGAAGACTGGAGCCCATCAATTACTTGCAGTATCTTGGCCATAGCAGTAACTTTATAACACATGACTTCATGGACTAGAGGCTGAATGCACAAATTTTTAGGTTTGCTTTACATAAAATGCTTATTTTCCATGTTTTATATATTTGGGTTTATATATCCTTATTCCATTGATGGTAAAACTTCTGGAAAAAATACATAAAGATAATGACATTACTCTGTTACAATATAGAACATGGTGACTCCATTGTTATTTACTGATTTTGTTACTAATGATAATCATATTAATACAGATACATTTGAGATATAAGAACACAAATGAATTCTTGCTCTGTTTCAGTTCAAGTCTATCTGACAGAAACAAAAATTTAAATATTAAAATGCTTTCTGCTGCCATTATGTAAGTGTGTCAATGGTAAGATATATGCTCATTTTACTACTTGATCAAACTTTTACTGAAAAGTTAAAATTGCTCTATTCAAGAACTTTTAAAAAATGAAAACACAGAGGAAAATTATTTTTAATATTAATTGCCAGTTATATATATATATATATATATATATATATATATATATATATTGTGAAAATTCATTTTTTTTGAGACAGGGTCTCCCTGTAGCTCTGGCTGTCCTGGAACTCACTCTGTAGACCAGGCTGGCCTCAAACTCACAGAGATCCACCTGCCTCTGCCTCCCAAGTGCTAGGATTAAAGGCGTGCACCACCATGCCCAGCATTTATTTATTTCTGTATGTGTATCAATGTACTGTCTGCATGCAAGTCTGTGCACCCGTGTCGTGCAATGCTGCGGAGGTCAGAAGAGGGCGTCGGATTCCCCTGGAACTGGAGTTCTCCTGGATGTGGTATCTATGAGCTGCTTATATATTCTATTACAGTAAAATAAGTTATACGTCTGAACAAAGGCTAAGACATGGGAACCCATAATATGTTCTTTCTGGTCCTCATGGCTTTAGAATAAAATATTTTCCTATTGGTGGCCTGTCTGCTACCTTTGGCTTCTCTTGCTAATTGAAACTCACAGGCTGATGGGTTTGTTCTGCATCCCTTGTCCTCTGAAAGGAAGAAATTCTAATGTCTATCCACCTTAGTAGGGCCATAGGAGCCAAATCCCTTCCCTGTAGCTGCCACTGTGGCACGAACAATTCTGCTTTCCTCTGGGCCACCCCTTGTGTACACTCTGTTGTGTCAGTCAGTTGCATATGCTTACACAGGAGGTAGAATCAATACTGTAACCATTCACCATATGTGACTCCAACAGTGTTGCCATTTCCTTCCTGTAAACTGAATATATGAGATGAATTCTAGCTACATATTTGTTTCACTTGCAAGATTATAAGCACTGATTTCTGGTCCCCAAATTTTAAATACCATCAGGGTGTTGGGCTTCGGGATGGGAAGCTAACAAGTTGTCAACAGAATTCCAACAGCTAGGTCATTATTCTACCACTCACTGTTCACACTTGTCCATATCCTCATCTTAATGAGGTGTCAGGCTTCAGCAATTCAATCTGCATGTACTTGCAATGTAAATTTTTAAGAGAGGCTAAGATGAGAAAATAAACTCACCATTACTCTTGGAAAATATTCTGAAATCCAGTCCCTGATGAGGCTTTGGAAATGCTGAATCTCAAACCATGTATATTCTAATGAGCAAGCTGTTTACTGGCATATATATATATATATATATAATATAATATATTATTAATTTTGGGCCTAAAGAGTTTTGCTGCAATATATGAGTAATGTCTGAAACCAATGATACTAATGTCCTCATTCTGAAATTTTAAAGGACATCAAAGAAAAAAAGAAAAAAAAAACCCCACAAATTGTTGCTTTGTTACTTCCTGTCTCCTTGCTAATATTATTCTAAGTTCTAAAAACTGTTAGTGAGATAATATAATTTGGCAGTGTCTATTGGCAAACATATATGATATTAAGTCTTATCCTTGGAAACTTTTTGTGATTTTACTTAGTAAGCAGGAAGATAACCACAGTTATGATCAACATATTAGGACCCAGGAATAAAGAGAAACTCTCTCTTTCTCTCTGTCTCTCTGTCTCTCTCTTTCTCTGTCTCTGTCTGTCTGTCTGTCTGTCTGTCTCTCTCTCTCTCTCTCTCACAGACACACACACACACACACACACACACACACACACAAATACAGGTAGAATTCCAATGGGAATCCAATTAGGACCCACATGTAAAATGAAGAGAGAGAGAGAGAGAGAGAGAGAGAGAGAGAGAGAGAGAGAGAGAGAGAAGTAGATTTCCAATAACATTTTTACCACTATGTTCTAGACTGAACATTTCCCAAATCTGTAAAATAACCTGATCTCCTTTGAATGAACAGGATAGGAATGGTTGCCAAAATTTTTCTTAGCACGAAGACAGGAATAAGAACTTTCAATTTTTGTGTGTGTGTATGAGTGCACTCTCTGCATGTAGGTTGGTGCACCCATGTCCTGCAATGCTGCGGAGGTCAGAAGAGGGCATCAGATTCCCCTGGAACTATATTTAAAGATGATTCTTAGCTGCCATGTAGGTGCTGGGAATTGAACCCAGGTCCTCTTCAAGAGCAGTCGGTGCTTTTAACCGCTAAGCCATCTCTTCAGCCCCAAGAACTTTCAATTTTCATATTTATTTCCTTCTCCATTTAGCTCATTCTTCCCTTAAAAAAATCTCAGAATGATTTGAGATTATTCTTATGTATATTTGCTATATTCTAAAATTGTTTAAAAATGCTTTCACATTTTTATTGTTTGAAAATGTCACACATTTTAGTCATTTTTCACTACCCATTTCCTGTCTAATTGCCCTTCCTCTCCTGCTGAAAGCTTTCTTCCATCAAGTCACCTTCTTTGTGTGTGTGTGTGTGTGTGTGTGTGTGTGTGTGTGTGTGTGTGAGCTTAGTTAGAATTTCTTGCTCAGGCATAGGTGTCAATCTATCAGTGGCCATAATAGTGAAGAAAATGATACCCCCTTCTTCCAATAACCATTTAATGCCAGTAGACCCTCAGGGAGCTGTGAGGCTTCATGAACTTCTCAAAGAGCTATGCTGAAATACTGATGTCCCCAGTCCTGTGCAGGAATTGAGCAGATAACCACAGCTGCAGTGAGTTCATGAGTGCAGTGCCCATGTCACAGCCAGAAGACATATTCAACCTCTCTCTTGAATTCTTTCAGCTCTTCTTCCACAATGTTCAGTGACCATTAGAGGGGGTGATATGGCTATCCAATCTAGTGCCAAACACTCCACCATCACAGAAGTTAAAGTTACTTTAACTTTCAATGTAGTTAATATCCTTAAGCATCTAACATTTCTGAACATTTTATTAGTTTGTTCTGAATGTATTTGTTTGTTCTAAATGTATTAGTTTGTTCTAAATGTATTTGTTTCCACTTGATCATCATGGGGTTTTTATTATATCATTAAACAATAAAAGTCATTTTGTATTTTCAATTGATGAACAATTTTTATTCTTTCACAAATTAAAAATTATAGTTTGGGTTCTATGGTAGCTATCACATTCAGTAATATAGACTTTAAAATATGCAATTCTGAGCATTTGGTGACTAGTGACAGATGTGACATTTTGGGCTATTTCCTGTATTCAAATGAAATATGTTTCTCTTTCATGCTGCTTTATTGTATTTCCTTTTTTTATTGTGGTATTTGTTTTCTCTCCATATATTTAATATAATTACATATTTTCCCTCTAATTTCAATTTTATATGGAGTAAAATTAACTTTGTTTTTTATAGCTTTTAAAGATTACAGATAAAATAATAAACTCTTAATTGATTTTTAAAAGAACTATCAATAAACATTCATAAAAAGATTAAATTATTGGGGCTGGAGAGATGGCCTAGTGGTTAAGAGCACCGACTGCTCTTGCAGAGGACCCGGGTTCAATCCCCAGCACCCGCATGGCAGCTGAGAATCGTCTGTAACTCCAATTCCAGGAGAACTCCAATTCCAGGGGAATCCGAGAGCCTCTTCTGACTCTGCGGCATTGCACGACACGTGTGCACAGACCTACATGCAGACAGTACATTCATACACATACAAAAATAAATAAAATTAAAAAAATTATAGTGCATATTTTTCATAATTGACAGATCAGGAAAAAACAATATCTTTTCTCATTAACACATTGTTTTTTCTTAACAAGCTATAAAATATCCCTTTAGTCTTTTTCAATAAATACTTAAATCTTTCACCAAGCTTCTCCCTCCTGGAACTATATTGATGAGAACACTGCTCTATAAATCCCACTTACTGAACTATAATAATAGTGAAATCAATGTCTTAGAAAAATGCATCTTTGTAGTGTCTCTTTAATAACCACTGCATAACAAAACCTACAGGGAAATATTTCCTCTAGTCTCCACAGGATATACTGAATCAAAGCATTTTCATTAAAACTAATAGGAAATGACAGAAAGTAGAGGAGAGGAGAATATTCTTTGTTTATTTTACTTATTTTTGCCACAGATCATATATTGATAAAGCAATTTTAAAGGTGTATGCATGATCTAATTCAGTGAAATTGGCTTTTCTTCTTCATATCCACATGTACATTTTTACATCTGCAGCAATATTCTTTTTTGAATAGCTACCTGCAGTTAATTTCAAGTTCCTATTGATCTTGGTGGCCCTGACAAGTGAGACTGATGATAAACCAGACACCCTGAATTATCAGCAAACCAAATAACATATGAAAACCTAGTCATGCAAGGCGTTCCTTTCTGATAATGCATTTTGACAGGCATCAAATTTAAAAACATATTGCATGGTTTGTTCATTTTTTAAAAGTCAGAACTGATAAAATATACAAAATATTTTGTTTCTTTCTAAAGTAAAAGTTTCATTCTTAAATAAAAATGAATGAAAATATAAGCAAGATCATAATAAAATTGCTCAAATATTAATACTTCATATGCACCACTGAAAACTTTCTTCATATCTTTTTATTTTCTTCCTAGTTTTGTGTCTCATGACACTGAGCAGACATGTAGAAGGATATGTTCTTATGTATAATTCAATGTGAATCCAAGGTATCAGTAAACTCTACAGAGAATGTCTGAGAGAGATTTAGTTAGGGAAGCAGATGGATCAAACTGGGTCATGTTAGACAGGATAAATATTACTTCTCCTCTTGTGCCACAGGAAATCAGAACAACACAGAGCATTACTGAAACTCTTTGAAAGTTGGCAACTACTTTCAGGTAGTCTTGAAGTGTTTTTTTTTTTTTTCCTTTTGGTTTGAAATGGGCTTTTTGTCAGGAAATGTTCTCTGTGATCATTCTAACTAAATAGTAACTAAAATCCATTTCAGCCTTCATGTCCACAGATTTTTTAGTAGTAGACTGGCTTATAGAGCTCTTATTGACCAACAGTAAAGTGCCAATTCATAACTCTTATGATTAAATAAAAATAAAAATGAGAGCTACTTTATGGAGATAACCCATTTTTGAAGTGAAAGGAAAAAATCCTAACTGCTGGCAAGTCAGCAACATACTAGAAATAATGGGAAAAATAGTAACTTAAACAAAGAATGATAAAATATAATACAATGTTCCTTTTGTTTCAAAGTTAGTAAGTCAGACAAAAATTCAAGCATCTCCTTCTGAAATGCCCGGTTGTTTGCTTTAACCCAGCTCTATCCTCGTGTCTTCTCTGTCCTGAGGGTGAGCTGGAACCACATCTTGTTTGCTTGCTTAACTGTACACAAAATACTGGATTTCGCTGTGTTCATGCATGTGATTCATGTATTTTGTTCAGAGTTGTCTCTACTGCTGTCTTGGAGCCATAAGGCAAACCAGATTTCCAGAGCTGAAGGTAAGCAGTTCTCTTAAAATCACTGTTCAGTGACTATGAAGATATTATCTTGAAATTAATCATATTGGAAGTATTCATAGAAATAACTAGGCTCAGGGGATGGTTGCACACTAGTACACATCTGGGGACACAAACTTGACTTGATAGGTCTTTACATATATGACAGAGTACATGAAATCTAATGGGGTGATATACAAGAGGAGTGCAGATAGGAGATGGGGTCTAAATACTATCAAAACTTCACAAAAATTAAGCTTTTGTGAATTTCATATTACACAAAAGCTTAATAAAAAATTGACATTTTCCTCCAGAACACTAATTGCTCAATATTCCCTATATTTCACCTTATATATCTCTACTGTATCTAGTAAAATACATTGATAAGTAGAGACTAAACATGTATTTTAGAATGAATTGGTGTTTGGGACTGGGTATGTAATTACATAGTTAAATGAGAAGGTACTTATTATAGCTCAGATATTTTATATGGCTTTATATCCATAATTCGAGCATAAGATGGTGGGACTAAAGGGATTGCAAGCTGGGGTCTCGTTCTCTTACCAAGGGTTTTCTGCCTTCAAGGGATTTTTGTTTTTTTTTCTTCCCTCAACACAAAAGAGGTATGATGAAAGAAAATAAAATGATGCACATACAGTTTGGATCTTAGAAAGTCCTCAAAAGCCTGTGTGCCAAACATTTGGTGATGGAATTCTCAGAAAGCTAGGGTTAGTGGAAGGAAAGAAGGTTGTTGGGTCATTATCCTTGAAGGAGATATTGAGATGATGGACCTTGTCCTAATAGACCTTTTGCTCTAAGTACTGTGAAGTGAGCAGCTTTATTCAGTCAAGTGCTTTGTGCTATTAGGCTCTTCCTCCCCCCAAACCCCAAAACAATGGAGCCAACCAGACATGGAATGAGATCTTCAAAACAGTGAAAGCAAACACATCTTTTATTATTATAAGCTGTTCACCTCAAGTGTGTCATAATAGTGAAAGAAAACTTAGATGGCAACTCCAAGTATGTATAAGTTGTAAAGTACTATGTGAAAATAGACTATATCATATATCATTTTTAAAGGAAGGTGTCTAAATATGATAAGTATATGAGAGAGATAAATGTATACATTCATATATTAATAGGGCTCAGAAATGGAACTCTGTACATTTCAATTCCTAAAATAAAAACAATAAACAAAGCATGTCTAACCAATCAGCTAATATTTTAGCATTCAAAATAGAAAATAAAGGTCTACTAGTAGATCTACTTATGTGAACTGATAAGAAATCAAGAATACATCATAGTTTTCAAGGTTAATATAGAATTTGAGGATGGCAAAGCTGTACTCTAAGTTTCCCAAATCCCACATGATGGTTGGTCGCTGTTAAGGTTTGGATATTAATTGCCATGCACAGGCCTCTGTAATTAAATTCTTTGCCCTCAGATGGTGGTACTGTTTAGGGAGGTTGTAGGACGTTTAGGAGGGGAGGCCTTGCTATACAAAGTGGGTCTTTGCGGATGGGCCTTGAGATTTGATATCCACATTGAGTTCTTGTCTCCTTAGATATGAGTGAGCTCACACACCATTGAACTCCCATCTCTAATGCTTTTCTGCTGTGATGGACTGAACACCTTTAAGCCATGAGCTGAAATAATATTCTTCCCCTTAGTTGCTTTAGTCAGTTTTTTAAAATCATAATAATGAGGAAAATAATAAGTACAGCTGACACTTTTAAACTAAAGAACAAGAACAAAAAACTAGACACAGGCATTTAAAATCTTTTGGTCTCCATAAGGAATAAAATGGAAAAAAATGTAGTTATTTGCCTAGGTAATTAAGATTAAATCCTAAGTAACTTTAAAACTTAACTTTTTATGGGAAAAGAATAATAAACACTATACTTTAATGGGATGCTTTTCTAAAGAAAAATATTTCTCTTTTTACTTTGGCTCAATTAGCTGTCTACTAGACTCAACAGAATGACTGTCACATAGAATAGATTTGTGAAGTCTGGAATCCAGACGTTGATGATGTCCTTGCTTTGGAGGTGTCACTGGAATAGTTAATGCTGCGTGAATCCAGTGCATAGAATAACGTCTGCCAAGGCACTTCTTCATAATCAGGATTAATGACACTGCTTATCATTCCAGGGTTCACAAGAGAAGCAGTGGGATCGTGAGTTAGAGGCCATCCTGGACAACTGGGGAGTCTGTCGTCACTGGCCGATATTCCTGAATTTCATTTTTTTAATTTTTTTAAAATTTTATTTATTTTTGTATATATATGAATGTACTGTCTGCATGTAGGTCTGTGCACCCGTGTTGTACAATGCCACGGAGGTCAGAAGAGGGCGTCGGATTCCCCTGGAACTGGAGTTCTCCTGGAATTGGAGTTTCAGAAGGTTCTCGGCCGCCATGTGGGTGCTGGGGATCGAACCCGGGTCCTCTGCAAGAGCAGTCAGCACTCTAAACTGCTAGGCCATCTCTCCAGCCCCTGAATTTCAATATAACATTCTTCATGCTGTTTTTGTATCCTGATCCATCTTTAGATCTGAGCTTGCTACACAGCAAGCCCTCAAGTTTTAAAAAAGAATGTTATTTGAGATCTCCTGAGCCCAGCGGCAGGAAGAGGGGAAGACAGATTTGAGATCTCCTGAGCCCAGCGGCAGGTGCCGGGGCGGCGGGCTGAAGACCCCCCCCACCCCCACCCCCGCCAACTGAGATTACGAAGAAGGATCTGAAGGAGGCAAGCAAAGCACGCCTTCAACACAGTGAAGAGGCATTTAGGACTCACATTGGAATACAGGCAAGGAGAAGCCCATATGCCAGGATCACGAAGAAGAAACTACACTGGAAAGGTGCAGGATAATCCCACGCCAAGCTTTACCAACCCTATGGATGACTCCTGCAGTGGGATCCCCCCGGGGATGCCCCAGGACACAGACATCAGAAACACAATTGGGAACATACTTAAAGAACTACAAGATCATAAAGAACAAATTAAAGAACTAAGAAAAGAGAATGAGGACCGAGAGAGAGAGAATGACAAGCTCCGGAAGGAAGTAGAAACACTGAAAAGATCCCATGCTGAAAAAGAAAAAGAAACCAACCAGCAAACAAAAGAGCTACAAAAAGAGATCGAGAAGCTCCAAAAAGAAATAGAAACACTAAAGAAATCAGAAGAGGAAATGAAAAAGGAAATCAAACACTCATCCATTCAAGAGGAAAGGAATGAAAAAAGCCTCAGAAGCAGAATGGAGGAAGCAGAACAAAGAATATCAGACCTGGAGGACAACACAGAACAACTAAAAACCTCAAGGAAAGATTATGAAAAATTTAAAAATACACAAAAATGGAACAACCAGGAGCTGTGGGACACTATGAAAAGATCAAACCTCCGCATCATAGGAATAGAGGAAGGAGAAGAATCCCAAGAGAAAGGTATTGATCAGATCTTCAACAGAATAATAGATGAAAACTTCCCCAAACTAAAAAAGGACAAACCAATACCAATACAAGAAGCACATAGAACTCCAAACAGACAAGATCAGAAAAGAAATTCTCCACGCCACATCATAGTTAAAATGCTGGACACCCAAAACAAAGAGAAAATTCTTAAAGCGACAAGAGAAAAACAACAAGTGACCTATAAGGGGAAACCTATCAGAATAACAACGGACTTCTCACAGCAAACGATGAAGGCAAGAAGAACCTGGAGCAAAGCATTCCCAGTGTTGAGGGACAATGGATGCCAGCCCAGGTTACTATACCCAGCAAAAATGTCAATCATAGTGGAAGGAGAGAGGAAAATCTTCCATGACATAAACAACTTGAAAGAATACATGTCCGGAAAACCAACCCTTCAGAGAATACTTGAAGCAATCCAAAGAACAGAAGAAAGGAGCAACCAACCCCAGGCAACTAGAAGGAGAAATCAATAAAAGCATAACTGCAGAAGTAGAAACCTAAATCAAAACCGCAGATGGATAATAAGGCAAAAGGAAGCAACACAAACCTATCAGTCATAACCTTAAATATTAATGGACTAAATTCCCCAATCAAAAGACATAGACTGGGAGACTGGATTAGGAAACAGAATCCATCGATATGCTGTCTGCAAGAAACACATCTTACCTTCAAGGACAGGCACCACCTTAAAGTGAAGGGATGGAAAAAAATATTCCAAGCAAATGGTACCAAAAAGAAAGCAGGTGTTGCTATTTTAATATCGGATAAAATAGACTTCAAAGTAAAAGAAATCAGAAGAGACAAAGAAGGCCATTACATTTTCATCAAAGGAACAATCCACCAAGAAGATTTCACAATTATGAATATATATGCCCCAAATTCTGGTGCACCAAACTTTATAAAGACAATTCTCCAGGACCACAAGTCACAGACTAACCCCAGCACACTCATAGTGGGAGATTTCAATACCCCACTGAGTCCTTTGGATAGGTCAACAGGACAAAAAATAAACAGAGAGACATCTGAACTGAACGATATGATACACCAAATGGACCTCATAGACCTCTACCGAACATTCCATCCTAATACCAGAGAATACACTTTCTACTCAGCACCCCACGGAACATTCTCCAAAATCGACCACATCCTGGGACACAGAAGAAACCTCTACAAATACAAAAAGATTGAAATAATTTCATGCATCCTGTCAGACCACAGTGCAATGAAGCTCAACATCAACACCAGGACAAGCCCTCCTGCCTACAAGAACACATGGAGACTAAACAACACACTCTTGAATAATGAATGGGTCAAGGAAGAGATAAAGAAAGAAATAAAAACATTCCTGGAACTGAATGACAATGACAATACAACACAACAAAACTTATGGGATACCTTAAAAGCAGTCCTAAGAGGGAAATTTATAGCCCTGGGTGCCTACATTAGAAAAACAGAAAGAGCACAAGTGAATGATCTAACACTACAGCTAAAAGCACTTGAGAGGCAACAACAGATGAACCCTAAACGCAACAGACAGGAAGAAATAACAAAAATCAGAGCAGAAATCAATGAAATAGAAACAAAGAAAACAATACAAAAAATCAATGAAGCCAAAAGTTGGTTCTTTGAAAGAATAAACAAGATAGACAGACCTCTAGCCCAGTTAACAAAAAGAAAGAAGGAACAACTCCAAATCAATACAATCTGTGATGAAAAGGGAAATATCACAACGGACAAGGAAAAGATCAAGAAAATTATATGGGAATATTACAAGAACCTATATTCTACCAAGTTTGAAAATCTAGAAGAAATGGATGAATATCTGAAATCTTGGGAATCACCAAAGCTTGGCCAAGAGGAGACCAGCAGCTTAAACAGACCCATAACATATGAAGAAATAGAGGATGTAGTAAGAAGCCTCCCAACTAAAAAAAGCCCAGGCCCAGACGGTTTCACAGCAGAATTCTATAAAACATTTCAAAAAGACCTACAACCATTATTTCTGAAACTGTTTAGAAGTATACAATCAGAGGGAACTCTCCCAAATTCCTTCTATGAAGCCAACATCACTCTATTACCAAAACCAGGCAAAGATACAACTAAAAAGGAGAATTATAGACCCATCTCCCTCATGAACACAGATGCCAAAATTCTAAACAGAATACTGGCAAATCGCATACAGACCCACATCAAGAAGATCATCCATCATGACCAAGTTGGATTCATACCAGAGATGCAGGGATGGTTCAACATACGAAAATCAATAAACATCATCAAACACATAAACGGAATCAAAGACAAAAACCACACCATCATCTCAATTGATGCTGAAAAAGCCTTTGACAAAATCCAGCATCCCTTCATGCTTAAAGTCCTAGAAGGAATTGGATTGGAGGGATCATTCCTCAATGTAATCAAAGCCATATACAGGAAACCCACAGCCAATATCATCCTAAATGGGGAAATGACGGAAACATTCCCTTTAAAGGTAGGAACTCGGCAAGGCTGCCCCCTATCACCACTCCTCTTCAATATAGTGCTTGAAACACTTGCTAGAGCAATAAGGCAAGAAAAGGATATTAAAGGAGTACTAATTGGAAAAGAGGAAGTCAAACTATCCCTATTTGCTGATGATATGATTGTTTACTTAAGAGATGCAAAAAACTCCACCAGAAAACTCCTAGAAACGATTAACAGCTTCAGCAAAGTGGCAGGATACAAAATTAACCTTAGAAAATCAATGGCCTTTCTTTACACCAAGAACAAGCAACTGGAGAAAGAATTCAAAGAGACCTTCCCACTCACAATAGCCTCAAAAACAATAAGATACCTAGGAACAAACCTAACCAAAGACACCAAAGACCTCTACAACAAAAATTTTAAACCCTTAAAGAAAGAAATTGAAGAAGACCTCAGAAGATGGAAAAACCTCCCATGCTCATGGATTGGGAAAATTAACATTGTAAAAATGTCCATTTTACCAAAACTCTTGTATAGATTTAATGCAATCCCAATCAAAATCCCCAAGAGTTTCTTCACAGGCTTGGAAACAAAAGTTCTTAAATTCATTTGGAGAAACAAAAGACCCCGAATAGCCAAATCAATCCTGAGTGAAAAGAGCTACACAGGAGGGATCTCTATACCAGATTTTAAACTATACTACAGGGCTATAGTCATAAAAACAGCCTGGTACTGGCACAAAAACAGACCTGTTGACCAATGGAACAAAACCGAAGATCCAAATCTGAGCACATACAATTTCAGCCATCTCATATTTGACAAGGGGGCCAAGAAACCACAATGGAGAAAAGACAGCATCTTCAGCAAGTGGTGTTGGCAAAACTGGATCACCACTTGTAGAAGAATGAAATTAAACCCCTACCTCTCACCCTGTACAAAAGTCAACTCCAGATGGATTAAAGACCTCAACGTGAAACCCCAAACTCTGAAGGTGATAGAAGAAAAAGTTGGCAGCAGACTACAAGACATAGGCGTAGGAAAAGACTTCCTAAATCAGACAGCAGCTGCACAAGAATTAAGGTCGACAATTGACAAATGGGACCTCATCAAACTCAAAAGCTTCTGTACATCAAAAGAAACAATCAAGGAAGTGAAGAGAAATCCCACAGAGTGGGAGGAAACCTTCACTGCAGATACATCTGACAAAGCATTGATTTCCAGAATATATAAACTACTCAAAAAACAAAGAAAAAAGAAAACAAACGACCCGCTCAATAGATGGAGCAAAGAACTGAACAGAGACTTCACAAGCGAGGAATTAGAGATGTCTGAGAAACACCTCAAGAACTGCTCAACATCACTAATCATTAAGGAAATGCAAATCAAAACCACTTTAAGATATCATCTTACTCCAGTAAGACTGGCTAGGATCAAGAAAACAAATGATACCAAGTGCTGGAGAGGTTGTGGGGAAAGGGGAACACTCATCCACTGCTGGTGGGAATGTAAACTCGTACAGCCACTATGGAAAGCAGTGTGGAGAACCCTTGGAAGACTTGGAATGAACTTGCCACCCGACCCAGCCATACCACTCCTGGGCATGTACCCTCAAGACTTACGCCACCACAGAGATACATGCACGGCCATGTTTATTGCAGCTCTCTTCACAATAGCAAGGAGCTGGAACCAACCTAAATGCCCCTCAACTGACGAGTGGATAGAGAAAATGTGGTACATCTACACAATGGAGTTCTATGCAGCAGTAAAGAAAGACGACATCACGAGCTTTGCAGGAAAATGGCTGGAGCTAGAGGACATCATGCTGAGTGAAGTAACACAGTCCCAGAAAAACAAACGACGAATGGTATCCCTCATCTGTGGATGCTAGTGCCAATTACCCAGTTGTAAGTATTTCTTGTGTAGGGCCCCCTGAGCTTCTGTACAAAGCAGTTGGACATAATGCATTTTGGAAACAACAACAACAACAGAAAATACTGCATCAAAGAACTGACTGAAACAGTGAACTTCTGCTCAAAACAGTCAACGCCCCCATGGAAAATATTGAGAAAGACTAAGAGATGGAAAGCATGTTTGGGAGAATGCACGAGCTCTGACCGGGTGGGGGAATGAGCGGGAACACGGGTCTAGATTTGTTAAAAATAAATAAATAAATACAATAAAAAAAAAGAATGTTTTTACTCATTAACTACATTTCCTTCCCTTCCTTCCTTCCTTCTTTCCTTCCTTCCTTCCTTCCTACCTTCCTTCCTTCCTTCCTTCCTTCCTAGTTTTTACCATTTTTAATAATTATTTAAGACTAATTTTCAAGCATGTTCTGTTACATTTAACTTCTATTCATGTTCTTATGTATGAAATATTTTTCTTCCACACTTCGGTATTTCTACACTGTCTCAAGTAATTATCACTTCTTGGTTACATTATTAACATTATTTTAGAAGACATTTTTCAAATTTCTACCTTTTCAGGACAGGCTGTTTTTAGTTCATCAACCAAAATGATATTTCATGAATAAATCCAGAATATGTCAGGCATTCACATGAAACTCTCAAAGATCTCTGACCTCATTCAATGCCAACACTTAAATGATTCCATCACAAATAACAAAAATAATTGAATCAATTATAAAAATTCTCCAAAACCCAGCAAACCTGGGCCCAGATGGATGTACCATAGAATTTTACTTCACCTCTAAAGAACTAAAACCAATGCTTCTGAAACTAGTTTATAAAATAGAAGAGGAAGGAAGGGTTCCAAATTCTTTTTGCAAAGCCAGCATTTCAATGATACCTTAATCAGATAAAGGCACAACAAAAGAAGATAATTAGATCAATCTCCATGATGTACATAGACGTGCATATTCTCAATAAAATACTTGCAACCAAATCCCAAAGCACATCAAAAAGATCATCCACCATAGCTAAGTAAGCTTCATCTCAGAAATATAATGATGGTTCAATATATGTAAATCAATAAACATAATCCACTACATACATACATTCAAAGACAGAAACCACAGAGTCATCTCATTAGATGCACAAAGATTTTTGACAGAATGCATATCTCCTATGATAAAAGTCCTGAAGAATCTAGGGACACAGGTGACATATCTCAAAATAACAAAGACAACAAACAGCCATAGCCAACACAATGCTGAATGGAGAAAAATATGAAGCACATCCTCAAAAATCAGAAACAAGTGAAGGATGTCCACTCTCTCCACTCCTGTTCAATGTGGTGCTTCAAGCCTTAGATACAGCAATAGGACAATAGAAGGCAATAAAGGGAAAAAGATTGGATAAGAAGCAAATATTTTGCTTGATGATTCTGTATATCAAAACTAAACAGTCAGTACCAGAAAACTACTCTAGTTGATAAGTACATTTATCAAAGTGGCAGGATCAGAAATTAACACAAACACACACACACACACACTCACGCACACACAGAGGCATGGCTCCCAGCCATGCCTGGTGGCACAAATATTTAGTCCCAGCACTTGGGAGGTAAAGACAGGCTATTCTCTGTCAGATCAAAGTCAGCCTGGTCTACATAGTGACTCCCATGCTAGGCTACAGAGAGACCCTGTATACCAATAATAAACACACGAGAAAGCAATCATGGTCCAGGAGTTGGTGATACATGCCATTAATCCCAGAACTCAGGAGTCAGGGGCAGGTGAGAATGAAACCAGCTTGGTCACATAGCAAGTTCCAGACAGCTGAGATGCAGGGAGAGAGTCTCAATAAATAAATTAATTAGTTAATAATAAATGAACAAGAGAAGAGACACGATCCCATTCGATATAACCTTAAGTGAATGAATGAATTAATAAATAAATCATATGGGAATAAAACTAACCAAAGAAGATAATCCAAACATAGAAAGCTTAAAAAATATTGAAGAATATGAAGAAGACACCAGAAGATGGAAAGACCTCCCATGGACTATACCATGATTTTAAAGAGGCAGATTACTCAATTAAACTAATAAAAGTAAACCCAAATAAGCATCCCAATTAAAATATGGGCCATGGAAACTAGAGAGTTCTCAATAGAAGATATATAAATAGCTGAAATTAAAAAAAAATTAGTCCAAGAAATGCAAATTAAAACCACTCAGAGATTTTATCTTATCCTATTAAAATAGGTAATATTAAAAAATAAGAACAATATTAGGCATGACAGCACATCCCTTTAATCCCAGCACTCAGGAGGTGGAGCCAGGCAGATATCTGTGAGATCAAGGCTAGAGTGGTGTGCATACTGAGTTCCAGGTGGGCTGGTGCTAGAAAGACCCTGTCCAACAGAAAAGAAAATGACAACATATGTTGCCTTAGATGTGAGAAAAGGGGAATAATTGTTAAAGGCTAATGAAAGTTCAAAGTGTTGCAGCCATTATATAAATCAGTATGGAGGTTTCTCAAAACAGATGATCTACCATATGATCGAGCTATATGACTTCTGGGCTGTATCCAAAGGATTCTGCATCCTACTACAGAGATACCCACTCATCTGTTCATTGCTGCTTTATTCAGCATACCCAGGAAATGGAAATATTCCAGATGTCAATCAACTTATGAATAGCTAATGAAAATGCAACACATATACAGAATACATGTTTATACATCATTATTCAAAGAAAAATGAAATTATAAAATTCTCAGTTAAATGGATGGAGCTGGAAGTAATCATTCTAAGTGTGGTAACCTAGATCCAGAAAGATAGATATTGAATTTTCTTTCTTATATGAGAATCCCAGGTTTCAATCTTTAAGTGTGTATTTAAATTGGGGTGCCCATAGAAGTCAGAAAACTAGTAGATGGTCATGGAGGGAAGGTTCAAAGAGGGGGATTGGAGAGAACACAGATAGTATGAAGGTAGATAGGGATATTATGGGGTAGGAAGTGTCAAGTGGGATGGGCAATGGGATGGCAGGGTAGAGGGAGGGGTATGGTAGGGAATAAGTAACAATAAAGAGCTTTTAGAAAACCATATGGAAGCCTACTATTCTAGAAACCTCCAAAAATATATACATATGCATTTACAAAGAGTTTAAATCTACTTGCCCTATATTGGTGGATAAAGCTGCTCCCAATCACAATAAGTTATCAAACAAAAATCCTAGTTCTAAGTAAGGTTTACCTCTTTACAAGTTGTTGATCAGTTGGGTCCTAAAAGCCCCCAGAACTAGGCTATTGTTATTGCTTTTGTTTACTTTCCAAAACTTGATGAGAAGACCCTGTTCCTGAAGACACCACATACTTGAGGTACAGAATATTGAGAAATCAAGCTGGTACTGACCTGGAATCTTCATCTCTACTGACTCGCTGCCATATTGCTGGAAGATTCTATGTACAAAACAGGGAGAGAAAAGTAACCAGCAGTCTCACTTATCTGTGAAACCTGTGAATAATAATAATGACTGGCCTGGTAAATATGGCCCCAGGTACAATAGTGCCTTGGATGTTATGTGAGTCACCAACCACTTTATGATTCCATTTAGGGCCCACTCCTCAAGAAGGAGCTCATGCTTGATACTGTTAATTAGACCAAGAGCCAAGAATCCTTGACTGGGGAGGTCATAGACTCTAGGAGAGAATCTAATATTATTAGTCTGCTTAATAGATATAGTATAGGCCTCAGACCAGGCTCTGAGTCTCGACAGAAAGTTCCTGGCAGAAGAGTTCTGCTCCTAAAGGGTTCAAAGATGTTTGAGAAGCTGGACAGAATCAGGATCTCATGGCAGAAACACTGGTGAATCACAGCCTGCTGGGAAGCAAGGTTTACTCCTCGCCAGAAAGAGGAAGAGTGAAACTACAGACTCACTAGCAGACCTAACAGAATCACTTGCTGACGGGGAGACTTCTGAACAGTCCAGTTTGTTCTGTGTTTGAGGTCCAGGAGCCTTATTCTAAGAATAACTGGGAGAAGGCAGATCCAAATTACACCCATCCCACAGTCCAGTGTTAGGAAAAGTAAAAATATAACCACAATACATGAATCTCTTGATGAAGCAGTTGTCTCTGAAGCAGAATCTTATGCTTTGGGGATTTCTGGAATTGTACCTTCCATAGAAGTAACAAACAGAAGAAATAAGGCTAAATCTAAAAGAAATGCAAGCCAAGAATCACATGCAGAAGCTATCTCCAAATGATGAATCATGCTTGGACACTTCATCCTATGGAACTGCACCTAGGAAAACTGCCACGAATGTGCGAGGGAAATTACAAGGCTGAAGTGGAGAAGAAATATACTAAGATTATACCAGGAGATAAAAACCAAATTGAGGATTCATCTATGAACTCGGAAAATTCGGCTCTTAGACAGACTTCTCAGTTACCAGTAAGATCACCTTCTCAGATAAATAAGCCAGATTTCCACGGTAATTCAGAAAAAATACTAACATTGCAAAACAGCCAACATTTGCAAGTGCAAGAGGAAAAGAAGGCCAGTGTTGCATCTCATACAGAAATCAGAAGGAACTATAAGACTTCAGAGAAAGAAGACATTAAAATAATAGAGGAAAAAGAAATTAATGAGAAAGATTCCCAATGGAGGAGTCTTTCTAACTTTAGGACACTAGACATGGGCAGTCAGTTTCTCAGAATCATTCAACCCCCCAAAATAATAAAGTCACATCACAGGCCTCCAGTCCAGATCATGAGGCTATAATAAAATCATTGGCTCTACTGTTTGCAGTTGTGAAAATGGAAAGATGGAATGAAGAGACAAAAAACTCCATAAAAACAAATGACTTGACACTGTTCAGTGATCAGGGTGACGAGTCCGCAAGGCTATGTGTCAGTGAAGACAACAACCAGAGCAGCAGAGGAGTTCTTGAATGTGATCCTGAATTATCCAAGTTTGAAAAAACACCTCTCAAAATTTAGATAGCTCTCTTTTATTGGTTCCTAGCAGTAATGAAAGCCAACAGGCCGAAGACAGTGAGAATGAAGAGGACACTGTGTGCTTTTAAAGCAATCAAAAGGAGTCATTAAATGGAGACTCAGGGGATCGGTCATGTGATGCATTGTTTGTGATTGACAGAACTCCTGGATTGAGTAGTGATAAAAGTTTTTAGCTGGAAGACAAAGCAAGTGAAGTTGCTGCTGAGGAAGAAAAATAAGAGGAGGAATGAAAACAGTGAAGAATCATCAGAGAGTGAAAAAAATAAAGATGAGTCTAGCGATGAGGAGGACTTACTAAACCACACAAAGACTAAGCTTCTGAAGGTGACAAGTAGCAAGATAGGCCCTGGGTTGAGTTTCAAAGAGCTGGGTGGTTTGTATATTAATTTCAGTGCAGACAAACTGCAGCCTCACAAGAAGACGCTAATATGGATCAAAGAGTAAAAGAAAGATGAGCTTCTGCAGAAAGCTATCATTACACTTGATTTTGGAAAAAAAAAAAAAAAACAACAACAAACTATTGTGTCCCACCATATAGTGAATCCAAACACAGGAAAGAGCAACAAAAAATAGCAGGTGATGGTTGGTTTAGCATGCAAGCTCCAGAACTGACAGATGAACTGAAGAATGAACTCAAAGCATTGAAGATCAGAGCAAGCATGCACCCAAAAAGATTCCACAAGAAGAATGACCAACATGGCTTCCCTAAGTAATTTCTTTTTTTTTATTGATGTTTTGTGTGTTTCATAAATCATTTTTCATTTCTGTTCAGGCATATCCCCCTATCCCTTCCCCCCACCCCACCCCATCCCATTCCAGATCATGCATTCTGCCATAACTCTCCTGCATCTTTCTCTCAGTCTTATTTTTATGCTTAGGAATTTACATTTTCCTGCATTAATTTCATATTACTCTAAAATATGGATACATGCTCTCCACCCATATACAGTAATTACAGAGTCTGAAAATAATTGGTTGGTGTATTCTAGTGCTCATTGTGAGATTCACATTATGCCAACATAGTTGCTTTCAGATAAATAAAAATATAACCATAATGTCACTCAGCTTGCCTTTCGTCTAGGGGACTTAGTTTTAGCATCCACAAATGAGGGAAACCATTCTCCGTTTGTCTTTCTGGGACTGTGTTACTTCACTCAGCATAATGGCTTCCATCTCCATCCATTTACCTGCAAAGTTCATAATGCCATCTTTCTTTACCACTGGATAGTACTCCATTGTGTAGATGCACCACATTTTTGTCATCCACTCCTCTGTTGAGGGGCATTTGGGTTGGTTCCAGCTCTTTGCTATTGTGAAGAGAGCTGCAATAAACATGGATGTGCATGTATCTTTGTGGTAGGATGAGTCTTTGGGGTTTATACCCAGGAGTGGTATGACTGGGTCAAGTGGTAAGCTCATTCTGAGTCTTTCAGTTTGGAACCATTGTTGACAATCCAGCAGACTTTTGCCACTCATGAATTCCCAAGAAACAAAGGAAAAATAATATTGTGGAAGAATTTCTGGCTGATTCTGAGTTCAGGCGATTTAACCAAGGGAAATATTCGGAGATCATGGCTGAAAAAGCAGCAAATGCATCAGGAAAGAAGTTCCAGAAAAAGAAGAAATTTCTCATTAAGATCCACAAAACAATCCATGGGAGTTTATATCTCCCCTTATTTGGCTAAAGATATTTCAAAAACCTAATACCATCATATAATTTAATATGGACTGTTTTCAGATTTCTTTTTGGAAATAAAGCTGACGGAATAAAAAATAGATATAGTATTAAATTGTCCTCTAGGTACTTATGTTCATACTCATATATTAATACAGTTCTCAAACTTGATCAGTGAAGTTTACTTGATGTAGATCATAACTAATACAAATATTAACAACTAACAACTGATATACATGCAGAGAATAGGAGACTGTGGGATCTTCGATCTTAACAGATTCATCAGTAACATACCTCCTCCTCACAAGGCTCAGAGATCATTGTAGAAGAGAAGCCGAACGTTTGTAATAGCAGAGATAGTGGATGACTGTACTGCTATAAAAAAGTGTTTCCCACATATGGTGGGGTTCTTGCACACATGAACTCACAGCACAGTGGATGACTGCATATACAAAACTTGCACGGGTTCAAGCCAGCCAAATTTCCAAACGGATGAGGTGAGACAAAAACAATGACAATTGTCATTGGCAATGGACTGCTGCTGGGATGAGTTTTTCTATAGAGATGAGGTTCTTGACAGTCTATCCATACTCCAATATATGTCATTATATCCATGCACATACTAGGATCACTGAGTGTATCCAGTGAGTTTAAAGAAAGAAGATATGAAGTTCTTAGGTAAAAGGTACTGGGGAAGAGATAGAGGAGGTATTGGAGTGGGAGGAATGGAGGCTGATTTGATCAAAACATATTATAAGCATGTGTGAATTTTTTTTTGTCTTTTTGAGACAGGGTCTCCCTGTAGCCCCAGTCCTGGAACTCTCTCTTTAGACCAGGATGGCCTTGAACTCACAAAGATCCGCCTGCCTCTGCCTACCAAATGCTAGGATTAAAGGCGTGTGCCACTACGCCCAGTGAATTTCTTAAACAGTGATTTAAAAAACTCACTCCAACTGCCCTTAAGACATTATTAAGACTTCTTTGATCTACTAACCCCTGGAATCCCCCAACTCAGTCATACCTGTACCTATGCTTGTCTTCAACATTCATCCTTTTTTAGAGATTCTGAAGCATATGGAACATTCCCTGGTCTAGTGAGAATGGTTTTTGTTCAAAGTGTCTTTTCCAGTACAGCTTCCTTATTTCCCTTAAGCCTTAACTTTAAATCCCAAGTGCTCAGCAGGCATTTTTCTGACATTTGTTGTTCAATTCTCTAATTGTTTGCCTCATCCACAGCCCTCCCTGCCTTGTTTCTCATTCACTTTACTAATTGCAACCACTTCTTCTGACTTCACAGCATTTATTTTCTTCTAATACTAATTTAAGGGAATGTACGTTATATAAAATAATATATATTCAAGGTGTCATTTCCAGGATCTAGAAGAGTCCCTTCATATTGTAGGTACCCACTGGGTATTTCATGAGTAAATGCATGGATGAATGAAGGTATCATAACATAAATATAAGTAAAGAATATTGAACTTCAAAATTAAGCTTTTTATTCAGGCAGTCAGAAAAGGACTTGATTTATAATTAAAATTCCCAAAATATTCCATTAGCAACTGTGAAAAATAAATAATCTTTAAGATGTTTGATTTATTAATGAGAATGCTGTAGAAACACACTCAGACATTATATATACTCTCGCGGAATCATTTGGTAGAGCCTCTGGTACTTCTTTCCTTTACTGTGTCATAACAATTAATGCCTAGTTGCTTCATGAAGCAATTTCCTTTTGGAACCAAGGTTTAAGGTTTTCATATCTTGGTTTCTCCTTGTGTCACAGTTTCAATATCACTCATATGAAACCATTTGAATCATGCTTACACTGTACTTGATTTCTGATATTGGAGTGTCTGTAGATATTTGATATCAGTATCTGATATTAGTATCTCCCATATTGTCTTCCTCCTAACAACCTGTTTTTAGAAAAACATATTTTTATTCAATATAAAAATACTTTTTCATTTGATCAAATTTAACTTCTGATTTATTCTTCAAGTTTCATTTGTTTAAAACACAGTTCAGGGGCTGGAGAGACAGCCTAGTCTCTCTTAAGAGCACCGACGCTCCTGCAGTAGACCCGGGTTCGATCCCCAGCACCCACATGGCGGCTAAGAACCGTCTGTAACTCCAATTCCAGGAGAACTCCAGTTCCAGGGGAATCCGAGACCCTCTTCTGACCTCCGCGGCATTGCACGACACGGGTGCACAGACCTGCATGCAGACAGTACATTCATACACATACAAAAAAAAAAAATATTGAGCTGTGTGAAATCCTTGATAGATTGAGCTTTATAATTGAAATAGAAATATTTAATTTCTGTTATTACCAGTTAATGTGTTCTAAATTACTATACCAAAGCTTCTAAGAAAAAGAGGAAAGAGAATTGAGTTGGGCAGTGTCACTTGTCTTCTAAAGTGAGAGTGTTGTAGTGGTAGTTTGTTTCTGCTTGAAAAATTAGGAACTCCNAAAGATACAGGACAGTTATGGCAGAATACATGATCTGGGATGGGGTGGGGGTGGGGGGGAAGGGAAAGGGAAATATGCCTGATCTGAATTGGAAAATGATGTACGAAATGCACAAAGCATCAATAAAAATTAAATTAAAAAAAATAAAACAAAGCAGAAAGCAATTTAAATGTCATTTTCTCTTTGGAGAGATGTTTTTAAGATACAAAACAAAGATTATAGTACATAAAATTTGCATGAAAGAGACAGACAATAACATCAAAAGCAAAGAAATGAAACAGTTTCTGTTTCCTAAGCCTTCATGGTATTTCTTAAAATAAAATGGTTAATATGATATTATATTACAGACTTGTAATAAGTTCTAATAATCCTCACCTCCACAAAGAAAACTATAGTATTCATTTTTTTCTTTTTGGTCTTTTTGAGACAGGGTCTCCCTGTAGCTTCAGCTGTCCTGGAACTTGCTCTGTAGACCAGGCTGGCCTTGAACTCACAAAGATCCGCCAGCCTCTGCCTCCCAAGTGCTAGGATTAAAGGCATGCGCCACCATGCCCGGCTCTATAAGTATTCATTTTTAAATTACATTCACAATTTCTACTTTTCCCACAGGGAAATAAAACGGTACAATGATTGAATACACATAGTACCACTATTAAACACCATTCTTTGGATAAGAGAAAGTAAAATACTCAATTTTGTGTCTTACATGTATAAATTGAAGCAGAACAACTTTAAAAGTAGTGGTTTGAAAGAATTATTTAGATGACATTGGGGTTGGAGGCATGGCTCAGGGCTTAAGAGCAGGGGCTGATTTTGTTGAGGACCTGGGTTCAATTCCCAGCACCCAATATAATGGCTAATAGCCATCCATAACTCCAGTTTCAGGAGGAACTGACATCTTCTTCTAGCCTCTGAGGATATTGCATGACATGGGTGTATTTATGTATATGCAGGCAAAACACTCATAGGCATAAACAAAATCAATCAAAAAATAATAAACAATTAGAAGAAATAATTATATTCCCTAAGAGTGGACCTCAACTCAGAGGACACTAAAACCTCATTCTTAAAAAGTGACAGGTTGGGGCTGAAGAGATAGCCTAGCGGTTAAGAGCACCGACTGCTGTTGCAGAGGACCTGAGTTCGATCCCCAGCACCCACATGGCAGCCGTCTGTAACTCCAATTCCAGGAGAACTCCAGTTCTAGGGGAATTCAACATCCTCTTCTGACCTCCGTGGCATTGCACGACACAGGTGCACAAGCCTACATGCAGATAGTGCATTCATACACATAATAAATAAATAAATAAATAAATAAATAAATAAATATTTAAAAAAGTAACGGGTCAATTTATTTGTTCAAATGATTGTGACTTTTGTTATCATAATAAATGCCACATTCTGTTTACTTTTCTTATTTTTGTTGTTGTTTATTTTTCTTTTGAGACAAGGTCTCACTCTGTAGCTCAGGCTGGTCTTGAACTGCCAGGCAGCACAGGCTGACCTCAGACTTACAAAATTCCTCCTGTTTCAGCTTGCCATGTTCTGCTGAAATTACAGCCATGAGGTGATATGCCCAGCTAAAATTAAAATTCATAAAAAGAAAAGGTCAAATTCCAACTTGGAGACAAGGCCTATATAAGCAGGTGATGGAACACAAAACACTCAAAAACTCAACATATACCAAGAATTGTACAGGTCAATACATGTCATAACCACAAGCAAAAATGAATCAAAATTCATTAAGTTTAGGTGTAGGGTTGTGACAATTTTTATATGGATCCATTTTATAACAGGTTGAAGACAGCAAAGTGCATTAAATAAATAAACCACTTGAAGCAATAACTAATGAAACATACTGAGAGCACTGTGGAGACAACAGAGTTAAAAGAGCCAAGGTAAACCGAATCACAGTACCTCTGCAAAATAACTAAAAGGGCACACAACTGGACAGAATAAACTGATGAAACTCAATGCCTGGAGCTCAAATATAAGGAAAATAAAGGAGGGAATTAGCACGATGATGGGCCAGGAGACTGAAACGACCTATCTGAATAATCATCAGCATCCCTAAACAGCAAATTCAGTAATTTGAGTAAACATGTAGGAAGCTTCTCTTGCTACGAGCAGGTAGAGTACAGTCCTGCTACGGGAAGAAGAGCAATAGCTGCCTGTGGTCACTGTGAACTGACCCCTCCACGCAGAGGTCAGTTGGTTACTTTTGTAACCCAACCAGGTCCTTAGCCTGGGAAGCGGAATACTTCCTGTCTGATTGTGCTATCGCACCTGCCCAAAAGCTGCTGGTCTCTGGACAGGAATTTCAGGCTGAGGGCTGATGGCCAATCTTGATCCTACACCCAGTCACAATCCACTCACCTGTTGGTGACCTGATTAGTCTCCATCCAACCCCATGCTAGCTTACCAGGTCAGCCATCTGATAGATCCCCATTTAACCCACTAGCCACCAACACTTGAAATCCAGGCCTGCTTCAGTCTGAATACACGCAAAACAGTGGATCCAGGAATTCTGTGTAATGATGGTAATGAAGAATTCAATTTATTGCATTCTGATGGAAGTCACTTTTATAAGAAAAATGACATCATCTCTCAGAGCCAATCACAGACCCGGGTATACTGCTGCTCTGCTTAGCATCATGTGCCTGGGCCATGTCCCTTCCTCTTGAGACGGGGTCTTAGGAATCTCATGACTTCCACATTGTATCCTAAGGGGTGCTTGATGAGAACTAGCCCCCAATTCAAACTGGATCTTCCCACATCAGACCAAAAACAAATCTGTATGAAAATGTAGTAAAGGTTCAAATTCATAAAGGAATAAGATGCTTTATTCTATTAATACATTTGTCAATAAATGGCAAGATATTAGCCCAATTAGGATGCCTGAGTACTTTGTCACAGAATGATTCTTGTGAGACAGTCTCAATAAGGAGATACACTTAGAGAATGAAGAAAAAAGAACACAAATATAGCATAATTGCACAACTATATGTTATAGAAATGTTGATCTTGAAGAAATTCAGAATGGGAGAGAAGTTATCAGAGTGCTGGAAAGAGGCTCATCAACAGATACAATGTTGTACTTAGGAGAAATAAATTCTGCTTTGCTGTTGCATAGGAAAGTAAGTATAGATAATGACAATGCATAGCACATTTCAACACAGATAGAAGAAGGCATCTGGTATGCTTTTACTACAATGAAGGACAACAGTGTCAGGAAATAAATATGCCTACCATGATTTGAACATTATACAACGTAACATTCTACATATACATATAACACTCTCACATGGTATCTAGTAAATACAAACACCCAATGACAATTAAAATAAAATTGGTAAATAGATAACAGAACAAGGAGAAGCAAATTATTTTCATGTAGCCAAAAGAAATGCATTAGTGTAGGAAGACACTAGATTTTTTTTTAAATTAGTTTTTATTGATGCTTTGTGCATTTCATACATTTTTTCCAATTCAGTTCAGGCTTATTTCCCTTTCCCTCCCCCCCTACCCCCACCCCATCCCAGATCATGCATTCTGCCATAACTGTCCTGCATCTTTCTCTCAGTTTTTTTTTTTCATTTTTAGCTATAAGTGATAATCCATGAGTACAAGCATCCTTCATGCATAACCTATCTGCAGGCTGTTGTGCCCAAACACATACAGCCCCACCATCCAGTGGGGGGTGACAGGTTGTTTGTTCATTCAAGTTGATCAAATGAGTGTCCAGACTACATTGCTGTAGTTTCACCATTCACCCCAATCGTAGCCCTTACATTCTACCAGATTTTACCAATGCAGAAGTTGAGGCAAGAGATGGTGCTTTGACAGCTATCTTATTTTGTAAAACACAAACAGTAATTAGAAAGAATTTGTATTTGAACAAATTTTCTTCTCATTTTAAAGAAACTGGAAAGATTTATCACTATTTTATATTTTTATCAATATGGCATGATTCTTAGACACTCTTCTTAAATTCTGGTACAAAGCTCTGAAAGAGTAATCAAAGTATATTAATTAGAATGAGAAATATTTTTTGCATGTAAATAAATAAAAATGTAAATTTCCTCAAAAATGTAAATATTACAAACATGGACAAAGTAAAATTATTATAACACAAGTAACTGAGGAGGAAAAGAAAGGTTCATAAGGAACCCAATTCTCCATCACCCCTAGAAAAATAATTTCATGAAAACTAAAATGTAAATTAAAAGATGAGATTCAAATAATAACAATTGTATTGAGTAACTTTACTAAACAGAAAAGCCTCTTTGAAAAACTATAAATAATGTTAAAATTAATACTGTTTTCAAAATATTTTATTTTTGTCTTTTCTTGTTAAGAAAAATATAGCAAATATGTATTTTTTAATTTACATTTATTCATTATGTGCCCGTTAAGGGTAATGTGTGTATACAACGATCCACATGTGGAGGTCAGAGGAAAGTTTGCAGGAGTTGGAGTTGAAATTCAGGGGCTTGAGAGATGGCCTAGCGGTTAAGAGCGCCGACTGCTCTTGCAGAGGACCCGGGTTTGATCCCCAGCACTCACATGGCGGCCGAGAACCGTCTGAAATTCCAATTCCAGGAGAACTCCAGTTCCAGGGGAATCCGACACCCTCTTCTGACCTTCGCGGCATTGCACGACACGGGTGCAAAAACCTGCATGCAGACAGTACATTCATATACAAAGAAAAATAAATAAAAATTTAAAAAAATTAAAAAATTCTTTAAATACCTAAATATCTAATTGCATGTGCTGCATTAGTAGGATCGAAAGGTTAAGCCTGGACAAGCTGGCAGCCCATGAAAGAAAACAGTCAGAACTGACTAGAGACCAAGACATCAGCTCCAGAGAAAGTAGAGTGTTTTGCTTCTCATCCACCTGTGCCCCTTTTCTAAGCCTAGGGAACAATCTGCGGAAGAGGGGGCGTGGTAGAATGTAAGGGCTTCGATTGGGGTTAATGGTGAAACGACAACAATATAGCCTGGACCCTCATTTGATCAACTTGATTGAACATACAAGCCCCCCCTTTCAGGAATGGTGGGACCCATGAGCTGTGTGGGTTTGGGCACAACTGCTTGCAAATTGTGTTTTACATGAAGGATGCTTGTACTCACAATTATCACCTATTGTTAAAAAAAATGAAAACAAAACAAAACAAAAAAGCAGAGAAATGCAGAAAACTTACGGCAGAATGCAAGATCTGCGATGGGTAGGGGTGGGGTGGGGGAAGGGAAGGGGAATATGCTGAACTGAATGGAAAATGATTGTATGAAATACACAAAGCATCAATAAAAATAAATTTAAAAAAAAAATCCTGAAAAAAAATCTTAACTCCAAAAATAAAAAAAAGACAACAACAACAAAAAAAAAAACAACAAAAAATTCTTTAAATAAAAGGTTATTGAACAAGAAATTTACTACATTTGTTTTTTGGGAGGGCGTGTATTTCGAAACAGGGTCTAATTATGTAGCTCAGCTGGCCTGAAACTTAGTAGTATGTAGATCATCTCAGGCTGGCCATCCTAGAGATCCATCCACATGCCTCTGCCTCCAAAGTGCTGCAATTAAAGGCATGCACAGCTATTTCTAGCTCAGAAGTTTATTGGTAATTGTTTAATATTTTATTTTTAATTTATTCAATTATGGATATTGACTATTTTAAAATAGTCACTCTCTGGACACACACATACACAAATATATATATATATATATATATATATATATATATTATACAAAGGGTTTATTGATTTTTTTTTTCTGTTTCATACATAAATTTTCAGTCAGTCTTAATCACCATTATACCTGCTTCTCCCTTGGCACCCTCCCTTGCCTTCCATCTAAGATTTTTAATTTAGCCATGGGTGGTCTCAAACTCACTGTGTGGCCAAGGACGAACTTGAGGTCCTGATCATGCCTTCACCTCCCAAATACGGTGAGTACAGACACATACCATATCATTTGGCTTGATTTCTTTCTTTTTTGGGGGGGGTCTTTTGGAGACAGGGTCTCCCTATAGTCCCAGCTGTCCTGGAACTCACTCTGTAGACCAGGCTGGCCTTGAACTCACAAAGATCTGCCTGCCTCTGCCTCCCAAATGCTAGGATTAATTGACATGAGATTTTAAAAGTACAATTAGAATTTATTTGAATGGTTGTCTCCGTAACATTCCTTGTGACTGAAATATTTAGAACATTTAGAAATGTAGAATAGGGGCTGGAGAGATGGCTCAGTGGTTAAGAGAGCCAGCTGCTCTTGAAGAGGACCCAAGTTCAAATCCCAGCACCCACATGGCAGCTAAGAACTGTCTTTAAGCTGGGCATGGTGGCATGCCCCTTTAATCCTAGCACTCAGGAGGCAGAGGCGGGTAGATCTCTGTGAGTTCAAGGTCAGCCTGGTCTACAGGGTGAGTTCCAGGCCATCTGGGCTATAGGGAGACTCTGTCTCAAAACAAAACAAAACAAAACAAAAAAACACAGAAATGTAGAAGAGAGGTAGTGGGAAACCTTCTGCAATACATTAATGAAGGTCTTTAAAATACTGTTTTAGAAAAGTAAGCCTCTCATTTTAATATCAAAATATATTGACTGTAGTAATGATCTATCTTCAAATGTACTCATTCTGGAAAATAATATTATCAATAATCAGTGTGCTCCACTTTTAGGTAAAAATGAACAAATCATCAAGATTACATGATGATTCCAAAGATTTTCAGATTATTTTATCTCCATTGCTAATCATTAGCAAGCAGAAAAAAAGGACATGATAATAATTAATAATTATGTGCTTAAATTAAGAATTCTAAAATAATGTTGATTTTTCATACTTAATATTCCTGATTAGTTATTATTTGATTTTTCTATTGTGCATAGTTTGCTTGCTGAGAAACTTTGTACATTTCATTAAAATTATCTATGCCATCACTATGGAAAATTCCTGACTATAGAAGGAAATAATTTGAATGTTCTTTTGTATTTAACAAAAGACTTAAAATAGCCCACAAAATACTAATTAAAGGAAAAAGTATTTGAGCAATTATGCCTCCCAATTCCAAGACCTAGCACAAAAATACACTAATGAAGGCATTGTAATACTAGCAAAATAATAAACACACAGAACCCTAGAGCAAAATAAAAATTCACACAAGGCAAGCTATAATGCTAATTATGTCGTTAATTCAAAGAAGAAACGTTTATCTTCTTAACAAATGAACCTGAAGCAAGTGGGTGCTCACTAGAAAATATCCCACATATTGACTACATATAATATTAAGATATTAACTCAAAATGATCATAAATACAGATGTAAAGTGAGAAACGTAAAATTACCAGAAAAATATAGAAGATGATCTAATGATGTACATTTCAGAATGTGTTTTCAATCATATAAATAACAGCATAGTTTATTGAAGAAAATGAGTAATTGAAATTATAAATTTCATCTCTGTGATGTACAACGCTAATAAAATGAAATGAAACCACAGAATGATATACTTGCGATAAATATTAATAAAGAATTGATATCTAAAATATAAAGAGGCTTTTTTGTTTTTTTTTTTTAAACAAGGTCTCCCTGCAGTCCCAGGTGGCCTGGAGCTCACTCTGTAGACCAGGCTGGTCTTAAACTCAAAGAGATCTGCCTGCCTCTGCCTCCCAAGTGCTAGGATTAAAGGCATGAACCACCATGCAATCATGCCTGGCCTAATATGGTTCTTAGCCGCTATGTGGGTGCTGGGAATCAAACCCAGGTCCTCTGCAAGAGCAGTTAGTGCTCTTAACCACTGAGCAATCTCTCCAGCCCATAAAGAGTTTAGTTCTTAAACTTAGATTACAGAAAATACGCTATCCAATTAAAATGAAACACCTTATTTAAAAACAGATTTCCAATAAGCATCTTATAGATTCTCAGTATGAATGAATCCAATGTAAATAGTTTTAGCCTGCAATGCTGGCCTCAACACCACAGAGTGAAAAAAAAAGTACTCTGGTGATCATGGACCCTTCCCCTGGGGACTTTGTTCTGTTTTCATAATAAAAAGAAAAAAAATCTTAATATATGTTACTTAAATAACACATATGAATGGAGCTTGAGAAATAGCTCAGCTGTTGAGAATGCATACTGCTCTAACAGGGAACCAGAGATATATTTTCATCACCATATCAGTCAGCTTACACCTCCTTGTCAATCCAACTCAGAGAGGTTTCAACATCTCTGGCCTCTGTGTGCCCAGCACTCACATGAAAGAAACCATATGCAGGCCCACATAAATACACATGATTTAAATTATTTGAAAGTAAAGAAACATATACTAAAACACTACATATTTCCAAAAGTTTGTGGACAGCCAAAAAAAGTCATAAGAAATTCTACATCTTTACTACATCTTGAATAAATAGACAAGGTAGATTCTTAGGGTTTTATTAGGTTTGTTAACCTATTGAGATGTCTTACTTTTGTTTTCTATATAACAGAAATGTATGGTGTTATAAATTTCTATTTTGATGTGCTTGAATAAAATTACTTTCAGGAGAAGCATCCGTGTTGTTTGCTCCATTTATCTACTGAATAAAACTTCTAAAAAATGTTGCATGTGTAAAGAAGCAGCATGTCTTTTATCTTATGGTAATCCAGTGTCTTCATTTTAAACTTTGTCCAGGGAGCAACAAAAACAGTTTTACACTCATCTTTCATTTTAGTCTTTAAGGTGGGAAATAAGCTGTATCTGAAGATGTCCAAGTGGAGTATTCCTGTACTCACTACAGGAGTATTATTCTGCCTAAAAGGACAGCAATAACACTTCACTTTATAAATTTTCAAGTTTTATTATTAAATATGACAAAAGAATCTAATAACACAGCCTTCTGATGGTATAATGTTGCCCTAGGTAATGTCAAATCAGTAGATTTATGGTGTATACATCATTTTTTGTAACATAAACAGAAAATTGTTTTCATGGCTGGATTGTTCTGAGTGCTTGACTCTGGTTGGTCTTACCATTCTCACTGAAACACATGGAAGAATAGACTAGAATTAATCTGGATATTTATTTATTGCCATGATTTCCCAATTGAGAGTTATTTCTTATCTTCTAAAATTGTCTTTTTTGTCAAATTTTTATTTGAGGATTTAAAATTTGCTTACAAAATTCCATAACCAAAGTGAAATTCTAAAAAATAAATATCTAGTCTTTTTATACGAAGAATGACTATGTGCAAAGCTTCTGAATGAGTCATATACAGAGCATAAAATCTTACCATTCTAACAAGCCTTTTGTGGAATCAGTTAAAATGTTATTAAAAAGAAAATGTTAAATACTTTAAAGAAGGAAGGTCAGCAAAACACTTTCTAGACTAAAAATGGTTCAAAGTATGATTTGGATCAAGACTTGAAAGAAATATGGGAAACACATCACAGCAAATTATCTACTTCAAAGAGAGGAAATGGGCTCCTAAGTTTGAGCCACTGCAGCAAAGAGAAAGAAAATGACCAAGAAATTAAGCTCCAGAATATGAAGTGAGTGGTTACTGTAGGAACTTCCTTAGAGGGAAGGAAGGATGTATAGGAGGTTTTGAGCAGAATGCCCACCTTACTTAAAAAAAAATGATTGCACCTGTCCACACAAAGGATGACACTTTGATTTGATATAGTTTGACTCCGCAAACACATGGGCTGGAAGCTCAGTGCTAGTTGAGGAAAAGGAATGTTTTCTGGTGGACAAATGACTTTTACTCACCTTCTAAACAAAAGGTTAATCTTATTAGACCACTCAACATTATCTCAGCTTGTTTATACTGTAAACAAATTTTCTAAGCCTTGGGATTCTCTTGTGACCTAAACATACAGCTTCAAAACTCTCATGACTTTTCCTTGTCCTTGACCTAAAATTGTGTGTGTGTGTGTGTGTGTGTGTGTGTGTGTGTGTGTGTGTTGTGCATAGTGAGCAAGTGCTGGAAACAGCGAATACTCATCAGAAACAAAAATGATTATCCAATTTGTTTTGCAGTAACAGGTGAGTTTCAATTGGTGATATTTTTTACTAGATTTTTTTTAACAATAACAAGTAATGAATACAAGCATCCTTCATGCAAAACCAATTTGCCAGCAGCAATGCCCAAACCCACACAGCCCAAGGCTCCCACCATCCAGCTGGAGGGGCATTCTGTAGTTTCACCATTCACCCCAATCGCAGCCCTTACATTCTACCATGCCCTCTCTTCCGCTGATTGTTTCCTAGGCTTTAGAAAAGGGGCACAAGTGGGTGAGAAGCAAAGCAGTCTACTGTTTCTGGAGCTGTCATTTTGGACTCTGATCAGTTCTGGCTGTTTCCTTTCATGAGTTGACAGTTTATCCAGGAATAACCTTTCAATCCTACTAATGAAGCACAAGCAATTAGATATACAGGCATTTAAACAATACTAACTATTATGGTAGGTTACATTGGTATAGACACACATGTATGGATGGTATGCTAATCCATGAATTATAGTTTTTTCTGTAAAAAATGACAAGGTCTTACTGTGGCCTGTAACATTTCCTAATCACTAGAGGATGTAAGCTTGTGGCATCAGCCATGGGTTATTCCTCCAAGGAGAGAGCTACTAGCCAATTATATTTGGGATATACAGACATATGGCTGCCTCTGCTGCACAGTATTTCCAGGAAGGTGAGGTGTAGCTGATGTGGATGAAGGAGACTTGCTTGACTCAAGGAGACCAATATTTGCTTTATTGGCTTAGTGGCCTTTGGTAACACTCTCTGGCATTCCAGAGACCAACTGTACACTTGCAAGTATGGTCTCAATACATCTTTCCCATGCTTACATCAGGTCTTCGACAGCAGGGCCTTATCACCTCTCTTCTTGCAGGTATCCCAGTTTATAGGCAAGAAGCCTTTACCTTTTGGGAGGCTTGGATCGCCTGGCCAACATCTCCTTGACAGAACAATCCATTTCTGATATCAGAGCTCTCCTATATTAATATATTGTGCTTAATTGCACAGTTTAAAAAGACTTTAGTATTATATTTGGCACTGTTTTTGAGAGATCGTTAAGAGCACTGATTGCTCTTGCAGAGGACCCAGGTTAATTTCCCAGCACCCGCATGGCTGCTAACAAACATCCATCAGATCCAGTTCCAGGGGATCTGATGCCCTCTTCTGATCTCTGCAGGCATTGCATGACACTGGGGTAATCATACACATAAAATAATATTCATACGCAAAAAATAAAAATGATAAATAGTATTTTTTAAAAAAAATTTTAATAGCATTGTTTGTGCTTGAATGTTCTATTCCAGTTCAGTAAGGGTTGTCTAGGGCAAAATGCTGTCTGACAAGATAAGGGTCTGCCTTTATTTCCCCATTTAACACTAGTGTCAATAAAGAGTGAGACATTTGCTCAAGAAGACAGTTTCAAGGGAAATCTGATGGAGCAGTTCAAGTTTTATTTTTGCTTAAAATTGATGCTAAGAGACTAGCTCTTGGTTTTGTTTTATTTCAGGCATCACTGTAATGTGCCATTTTCCCCTGCCACAGCCAGTATGGCAATTTTGAGGCAGTAGGACATTTAAGAGGTGAGTTTCAGCAGGGTCTTCACCCTTATGAGTAGTGCTTCTAAAGTATCAAGCTGTTCTTCTATTGTAATAAAAATAAGCAAAGACTGAAAAACTCTAAGGAAGCAACATAGATGCAGAAAGACCACTGAATCCAGGTCAAGGGAATGGGTGGGGAGTAGATTTATGCAGAATTCATAATACAATAGATGGGACTATGCTTGGAGTGGAACAAGTGAAAGATGACTCCAAGGATTAGTTTGAGAAACTGGAAGATTTGCTTTATATAACCTGTGATGATCACCTTTATACCCTAACATGTACTGTTCTCTTATGAGTATCTTGCTGGGTGGTCACTTCCTTAATCTCACAATGTCTCTCAGTATTTGAAGTATTTTCTACCTTGACTTTTTGCAGTTAGGTTTATTTTACCTGTGCCCTTGTTTCATCTCCTTTCCAATTGCATTACCCAATCTAATATGAATGTGCTTAATTCCATACCAAGCAGACTAGCTTAATCATCTTAAAAATGGTGGGACCCATGAGCTGTGTGGGTTTGGGCACAACTGCTTGCAAATTGGTTTTACATGAAGGATGCTTGTACTCACAAATTATCATTTATTGTTAAAAAATGAAAACAAAACAAAACAAAAAAAGCAGAGAAAGATGCAGAAAACTTACAGCAGAATGCATGATCTGGGATGGGTAGGGGTGGGGTGGGGGGAAGGGAAGGGGATATATGCCTGAACTGAATTGGAAAATGATGTATGAAATACACAAAGCATCAATAAAAAAATAAATTGCAAAAAAAAATGAAATCATAAGTTATAAATCCAGCAATTTGTTATTTTGCATGAGGCATTGTGGGTAACCAAATATAACAGAGCTCTGCAAGCTGGTGCAACAGTTAATCATGCATTCCAGCTTCGTTTGGGTCATTGCCAAAATGATGTGCTTTTTATCTCTGAAATAAGGAAACTCATACCCCTCCTCAACCGTCAAACTGTCATATGATTCTTCATCCACTGCCTGAAGATGATGGAGACTGTCAGAAATGAATGATCTCATGGATATTCACATCTCCATATACAAAAATATTTTTGCAACAAAAAAGGAAAAATAATCCCAATTGTTAATACAGACTGCTTTCTCTATCTGTGCCTCAGATCATTTTCCCACAGGGAGAACTCAGCTCTCAGGTTTTCCCACACCCTTATCTTCCCAAGTTCTCCCATTTCAGTGGTTTTACATTCCAGTGCAGAAGGATATTCAAAACCTTTTCTGAAAAAAAAGACGTGAATTTTATTCTCTAATACTAACCTGATATTTTCTTTGCCTTCTCAGCCATCTTTAATCATAGGCCAGTTAGAATTTGTACTCCCTTTCTAATCTTTAGGCCCCAAATGAATTCACTTCCTTTTAAAATTTGGCACCATCAGGGATCAGAAAGTCCTTGATAAGAGAGAGCATTTGCAGCTGCCTATTTGGTTGTCTGTTTTTATAATTTTAGAATGTGGCACTATTAACTCCATCTTATTATGAGCACACTTATTTAAACTCACTTCTTTGAATCTTAAATAGTATTTACATCTTTTTTCCTTCTATATTCTTATGTCTGGAACACTGCAAACTCCAGGAATGTGTTAGCCAGTACTAAGAGATATTTAACAACTGAGTGTGACTTTCAAATGGAAAAGCAACCAATGTAGCTCTCATTCCCAATTCATCCATCCATCCATCCATCCATCCATCCATCCATCCATCCATCCATCCACCCATCCATCCAATGCTTATTTTCAGAACATGGTTTGAAGCAATTTGTAGTAACATAAGTTCTTATAGTCACTATAATTTTTTTTTTTTGGTCTTTTCGAGACAGGGTCTCCCTGTGGCCCCAGCTGTCCTGGAACTCACTTTGTAGACCAGGCTGGCCTTGAACTCACAAAGATCCGCCTGCCTCTGCCTCCCAAGTGCTAGGATTAAAGGTGTGTGCCACCACGCCGGGTTAGTCACTATAATTTTAAGAACAAAGATAGCCAGGCAGTCAGGCTTGGTGGCACATGCCTTTAATGTCAACACTCTGGAGGCAGAGGCAGAGGCAGGCAGGCAGATTCTGTGAATTCAAGGCCAGCCTGGTCTACATAGTGAGTTCCAGGCCAGCTGGGACTACAGGGAGACCTTGTCTCAAAAAGACCAAAAAAAAAAAAAAAAAAAAAAAAAAAGGAACAAAGATAAAAACCCAGTTGATAAGGGGCATTACTTCAGAAAACTTGAGCTGAGAGAAATGTTTTGTTCTAAACTCAGAAGTAGAGTAGAATGTCCATGGTGAGGTAGTGATCAAAAGGTTTATAATTCTAATTATTCACAATTGATATGCCATAGAAATCCATTAGAAATCCCAGTGCTTATACTTACTAATACTATAATGTATACTTTTTTGCTAAAGAATGGTTTTTATGTTTTGGGTTGTTAGCCTTAGCCGTTAACGGCTGCACACATTTTTAGTATAGATGACGACAATATATATAATATTATTATTATTATATATATATTATATAATATATTATATATTATATCATTATATTTATGTATTGAAGCAATACAAGTTGAGGAACAGCAAACAACAAGAACCTGGAACAACCCCCCCAACAAAAACAACTGAAACAGTGAAGTTCTCCCCAAAACAATAATCCTCTGCTTTGAAGAAAACTCTGCAAAGACTTAGAAAAAGATGAAGATATGTTGGCAGAATGTATGAACTTGTGTGGGGCAGGGGGCATGGAAAGAGAAATGAGTCCAAATTGGATTGAGAAATGATATATGATGTATGAAAAAGTTTAGTAACAATAAAATAAATTTAAAAATGAAAAAAAATAATAATTAAAAAAAGAAATATATCAGAGTTCTTATTTATAGCCTGACAATTTGTTTTAAATAAACTATTAGCTACTTGAGCATTTTTACTGCTTATAAAAAAAAGAATAGGTTTTTGTTAAGTTCTAATCATAAAAATAAACAGTAATAAATATCAAATGGCCACCTTCTGTTAAGATTTTTGTCCAGGCCACCATCCATCTACCCTAATCACCTCAGACAACACATAGCTAAGAATGCTCTCTATCACTCCAGAGCCCTAGAAAGTTTTAGAAGGTTTCCTGCTCACTTATGCCTGCTCTCTAACACTTACAGTGGAAACTCTTGCTCCCAGTTTTTGCCTTTGATTTTATCTCCTACCCTACCATGGTACTTCTCTGTGCCCCCAACCCATATCACAGTGTGGCCTCTTTCTTGGGGTTTGTACTTTTTTTGACAATAGTAGTCATTTCCTGATCTGTTCGCCTTGACATAAAAAATAAACTCAGTATTTTAAATCTTTTATTTATTATTTTATGTGTATGTGTATATGGCCTGCATGTATGTAAGTTCATCCAGATCCCCTGGAACTGGAGCTACAGATGGTTGTTAACTGCCCTGTGGCTGCTGAGAACTGAACCAAGGTCCTCTGTAAGAGCAGCCAGTGCTCTTAACTGCTAAGGCACCTTCCAGCCCAAAGCCAGTATTTTAAAATGCTATCTTTTGAGGCTATAAGATGGCTCAGTGCATAAAGTCACCTCACCAAGTCTGATGACCTGAGTTCATTGCCTGGAACTCACACGATGGAAGGAGAAAAATGACTCAGGCTACTGTGCCCTCCCTCAAAATAAATAAATAAATAAATAAATAAATAAATAAATAAATAAATAAATAAATTTCTAAAAGTCATGTTTTCCTAAAAGTGAAAAATACCAACTTTCTTAGTTCTCCTTATGACTACTTTCTTTGCTGCCTTGTGTTCCTTTTGTGTGGTGGCTTTAGGTTGTTAATAAATACTTTCTAAGTAACTATAATTCAAAAGTTCTTATCCATAGGATATTTCTATTTTCTATTACATAATTACAAAAGTCATGGGAAAAGTCAGTTCAATTTTCTTCCTCCTCAGTATAGCTGACCATGTCTGGAAGCCTCTCATAACTCAGAAAGTTTCAATCCTTTGCCTCAGTCTCCAGTCTCCCTTTATAGATGTGGTCCTATGAAAACACCCCAAAGATTTTAACATTGTAAAGCAGAATTTGTAGCTAAATATAGTGGTATATGCCAATAATTCAATACTGGGGGGAGAGCAGAACAATCAGGAGTTCTAAAGTCATGCTCGGCTTTATAGAGAGGTCAAGGGTATTTTGGGATACATGAGACTCTATCTCTAAAAATGAATTGACTACATAAATAAGCAGACATACTTCATTGTTTTTATACTACATTTTTAAGGAATCAAATACTTCTTGATTACACATGATAATGGATGTCGCAGAAGCTTCATTCCCATCTAATATTTTAGCTGGTACCATGATTCAATTTAGATATTGCATAGGATATGCTAACAATCATTATTATAACCAAATACTTCTGTTACATTGATTGGATGACTCTTTCAATGAAGAAAATTATTAAGGTCACACTAGTGAAAACTACACCAGGATTTCTGAAGACAATGCCTTCTCCACCCAAGCAGTCATAAATAAATTTCAAATAACACCTGACATCACCCTAAAGGAATTCCAATTTCACACTGCTGAGGAAGTTTACCAAAATGGCTTCAGAATAGACTGAGTTTACACAACACATTTTTTTAAAAAGACACATTTATTCATTGCCATAAAGATTATTATATTTAGCAATCGACAGCATGGATGAAAGAAAAAGTATTCATTAAAATGCTTTGTTGGAATGCTTTCACTTTCCAAAAAGCAGAAGCTGACATAACTAACCTGTTACACAATTAGTCATAAATACAGTCTGGAGTGTTTTTGCCCATACACAGGAGATTTGGCTGAAATGTGTCTTCTTGATAGCAGCTAAGCCCTGCCGCCACTGTGCTTGGCTGTCTACAAATCTATTTATAGCCTGGAGCCTCCCTGTCACTTCTCTGGCTTTCCTCTTCTGTGAAGCTTTACTTCCTGGTAGTGTTTGCAACTGTCTGCCACTCCTGTGTTGGCTGCTCTGCTGGAAACAACACAGCCACCTTGGTTTTTGTGGTTTAACAAAGCAAGGGCCTCCACCAGCACCACAAGGACCAGAATTTCTGCCTTGAAAGTTCCCTCCCTTCATAGAAACTCCAAAATTTGAAGAACGAGTGCTGTAATTTCCAAAATCTTTGTTGCTCCCGCCACTCCAAAGTTACTTCCATGGTAACCAAATCCGTTATAGCCATCCCCCACTACTGCAATACCGCCCCCCCCCCGCCCACAGCTCCCACGAAAGCCACCAGGATCACTGAAGTTTCCTACATGACCAACTTTGTCGTTGCCAGCAAAACTACCTCCACAAACACCACCAGAGTTTCCAGAACCACTTCTTCCTCTTTGGCTAGATGAAGCCCTAGTTATCCGTTGAGTCCACAGGGCTTTTCTTACCTCACAGTGGGTGATGCCCATTCACAGTCTGGTATTTCTGAATGGCACTCTTTGCACAGATTTACAGTCGTCAGAGGTGACAAAAGCAAATCCCTTTTTCCCACTGCCCATGTCAGTCATGATTTCATTCACTTCAATTTTCTCAGATTCTTTAAAATAATCTCATACGTAATGTTCTTCAGGGTCTTCTTTAATACCACCAACAAAGACCTTTTCACTTAAGTGGGCACTTAGTCCTTGAGAATCTTCCCTTGACACAGCTCTCTTTGGTTCCACATTTCTTCCATCCACTTTGTATGGCCTTGCATTCAGAGCTACACCCACCTCCTCCACTGTGAGGTAAGTGACAAATCTGGAAGCCCTGGTTGCTTGGTGTTTGGATCTCACATGACCACAAAGTCAGCAAGTGACCCTTATTGTTTGAAATGGCTCCTCAGACTCTCAGTTGTTTCGAGCCTCACACTCCAACCATGAGCTTCTGTACTTTTCTGGCTCCTTAGGAGAGTGGCTTAGACATGACAGAAGGGAAAAGAGCACTCAGCAATGCTTCTTCCTCCACCAGTCAACAAGCAGAAAGTCTCATTCTGAAATTTCATTTGCTCCATGGACTTCTTGCAGCATGATAATCATTGTATAAATGATTGTTAAATTTATGTTAAAATTTATTTATGTTAAAAACAAAACTGGAAAACTATACCCATGAAAATTAGTTGCAGTTTGGTGCAAAGGTTCACTCAGGGCTCAAAGCTAATGATCATTAAGTTCTCCTGCCTTTCATCTCTCCCATCCAATTTCTTCTGTTATGGTATCCTACAAAGATAAAAGGTTTTCTTCCATAATGTTCATCCTTAGTGCTGTTGGAACATCCCCCTGTTTGTTCTCTCTACTCCCACACCAAGCCTGACTTTAGAATAGAAAATCCAGTTGCTAAACCTTCAATGTTAGCAAAGTGTTAAAACTCTATTATTTTCAGGGTAAAACTTTTAATCTTAATTCTAACATTTTTGTAGCCAATGGTTCTCAAATTACTCTAAGCCACAGAATCCCCTGTTGTATGAATGGTTTTGCTTTTAAGAAATCTAGGAAGAGTATGGTTAATATGGTACTTTTAAAACAAGAACAGGATAATCTACACTGTTCTCAGGTTTGAAGGTGACATTGGCTATGCATGTCTTTCTTTTCATTTTTGAGCGTCCTTCATTCTGACATGTCAAGCTGTTGAACTGCTTTACATTCTTGTGGCGTTCATATGTCTCCACACACTGTGTACACGAGTCTTTCCTTCTCTTCCTCTGGTATTTCCTTGTTGATACTTTATGACAGGATGTCCTTGGATGTTCTGTAAAAAAAGGCAAATTTAGGCCAGGCATAGTGGTGTCTTCCTTTAATTCCAGCACTATAGGCAGAGGCAAGTGGATCTC
>VZQC01007311.1:1227516-1252733 GCA_009823505.1 Rhizomys pruinosus
AACTTGTGTCTTTTTTTTTTTAGTTTTTTTTTTACTTTTGTCTTTTTTCTAGATATAAGTAGTATAATAGTTATACAATTTCTCAGGCCTTACAATTATTTATTATATGGTTATACTTTTCTTTTTGGATGTTTAAGGCCACAACAGTTAGCCAGATATTATTACCAAGGTTTCTTTTTTAAAAATTTTAACATAGTGTATTATTCCCAATGAATAATCTAGCTTCTAGCACAGAGTATAATTTTAATTTTAAATTTTTTATGTCTTTTTAAAAGGGAAATTAGTATTATATGTCTAAAATGCTTAAAATAGTGCCAAACAACAATAAAGGTTTTCTATTATTAATACCATTAGTTTTTAGTCATAATTTATTAATAAAAATCTATTTTATTAGTTAAGCATATCTAAAATGCTCAGAATAGTGTCAGCAACAAGAAAAGTTTTTAAGCATAACTTTAGTTTTCATTATCAAAACTTTATTTAATAAAGTTCTATAGGGTAAAGTTTCAAACATGAATAATACATAAAAGGCAAGTATCTGCTTTGCTATCTCTCTCAGAGTATCATAGTGAAAATATTTAAAAATCAATAATCAGATTAATGTATATAGATCAAAAGATCTAAAATTGTATAACTATTACAAGATAACTTAATATAAAATCTTTGTGATATTGGATTGGCAGTTATAACTTGAATTCAAAAACAAGGCCAGAGATAAACAGAAAAAGTAGGTAATTAACCCACTTTATTATTAAAAAATTTTCTGTAGCATAAAGCTCAATTACTACATCAAAAATGAACCACAGAATAAAAGCAAGTATTTGTAAACTATATGCCTGATAAATGTTGATATCTAAAACATACAACATTACTACAATTCACCAATCATTACCAAAGCCAGATGAAAAATGGTTATGGTGGTAAAATTTGTTATATCTTATTTCTCTTTTCTTTTTTTTAATTTTTTTTTTGTTTATAATTTTAGTATCTAGTTGTATGTGTGTGTAATGTACTGACATATGCAGTCTGTGACCCGTGTCGTGCAACGCCGCGGGAGGTCAGAAGAGGTCTCAGATTCCCTGAAGCTGGAGTTCCTGGAATGGAGTTCAGACGGCTCTCGGCCGCTTACTCGGTGCTTGGGATCGAACCGCTGGTCCTCTGTAAGAGCAGTCGGCGTTTTTAACCGCAAGGGCATCTCTCCAGCCCCTCTTATCTATTTTCAATAAAAAAATTAATTTTTTGTATTTATCTTCTTGAAATCTCTAAGTCCGTATAGATAAATGTTTTTAAATAAAATGAAAAATTAACGTTGAATAGAGTTTGATACTTAACGAAGTTAATTTTCGGGATAAGTTTCTTCGGCAAATATAATATATTCATTGTGTTTATATAAGGTGTGTGTGTCACAGAAGGAAAGGAGAATCAAATATTCTATCAGATAATAGACCTGTCGAGAAAAATAATGTTTTGTTTTGCTTTGTTTTCTGTTTTGAGAATATTTTAATTAAAATATTTTATTCCTTTTTCTTCATTTTTTTTTTTTTTTTTGTATTATCTGCATCGTGTGTATGTACTTGTATCATGCAGTACCTAGAAAAGTCAGAAGAGGGTCGTGGGATCCCCTGGAGAACTGGTTATTAGGAAGGTTCGTTAGCTGCCATGATGTCTGGAACTAACCCTAGTCTCTGCATGAGCACCCAATGCCTTGCACTAAGTCATCTCTTCAGCACCTTTGGAAGAAATATTTATTTATTTTTTATTTAATTTTTATTTTGGTCTTTTTAGAACAGGGTCTCCCGTAGCCCTAGCTGTCTGGAACCACTTTCAGAACTCAGCTGCCTCAAACTTACAGATGGCCTGCCTGCCTCGTGGCGTCGCAGAGCTGAAGCCAAGGCATGCGCCACACCCCAACTAAGATGGGCTTAGCTGCCTGTGCTGGGAATCAAACCTGGTCCTCTGCAAGAGCAGTCAGTGGCTCATAACTGCTAGACATCTCTCCCCTAAGACACTATTATTATGAAATATGGATGAAGCAAAGTAAAAGTTTGACAGTTGAAAATAATGAAATACTTGAATGAAGATCAACTATTTCATAAATTCATAGTAATGCTATTAACGAAGGTTAAATTTTTTTTAAGTTTGACCGAAACCAATCAGCGCTCTCACTATGTATCATGGCCGGCCTGAGAACAGGTTGGCATTTAAATCCAGAGATTCTTAGAGTATTCTTCAGACTTACAGAGACACTGGAAAGTTGTGATTTTTAAATCAAGTTTTTGTGACTTTTGTGCCAAAGCCTAGCATCTCTCTGGGCAGAGCTGCATAGGAATCATTGAACACTATCAGAATGCTAGAATTTCTCTTTCGATTTGGTTCAGGCAATGAGCAGAAACACCAGAAATGTATTCTTGTTGCTGTCATTTACTCAAACTCTCAATTTCCAATAAAAATTAATATTGTTTGACTAGGAAAAATCCTTTGGGGGATTTGCACAACTCAGAGTGCTGGCAATAGAATGAGCATCAATGTTACTGTTAGGAGAAGAAAGATATTAAAAGAATGTAGATCCTAAACTTATGTAGTTAGACCTCAAGTAGAAGAAAATATAGGAATCTTGAAGGTACTTTAAGTCACTCACAGCTAAACAACTTATGAGCACATTCTTCTAAATAGTCAAAAGAAGAGTTTCATTAAACTGATAAATCAATAACTAATTAAAGAGCGAGTAAATCCATCCCAGAGATGTGTATCATATCAATAAATATTCCTTTTAAAATGCTCTCTCATTTACTGTTACTCTGATCTAAGGAGTACAGGACACTTGATATGGGATGGGATGAAAAAAGCTTGTTTTGATAAAAGGTGAGTGGAGCTTAAATAACTTAAAAATAAATTTGTATTGGAGAGATAGATCTTAGCTAGGCTAAGGCAAGAAATTTGTAATGGTGTGGGAACGCACAGAGAATCCACTTGTTAATTGTTAATGATCCCTGAGCCTCCCTCCTTCACTATGGGGCAAGCTGTATCAGTGTGCATCTTAAAACTCCTTCCGTTAGGTATCGTGATATTTTATTCCATTTATATGTCTTGTATAAACACAGTATGTAATGCAGTGAAGCACTAAAACCACCTGAATGACTTTAGTTCATGAATAAGACAAATCTTCCAAAGTAATTTTATGGTCTGATCCCAATATATTTGAAAGCAGATTTCTGATTATCATTTTATTTTTCACAGAATCTCAATATGTTATGACATTAAAATTAATATTTTTACCAGAATAACTGAAGAATATGTTTCCTATCAATGAATTAATCATATAAGCATGTCATTGATACTGTATAGACTAGAAGTTTTCCTATTCACATTTATCTCAGTCATTCTACCTTCTGTAAATATTGATTCAAGAACAGTGAATATGCTGAAAGTTTATTTTGTCCTTGATCAATTAAAGATTACATTAGTATTTCACTTTTGAAAGAACAGAACATTTAAAAAAGCTAAAATTGACCTACCTACTTTCCTACTTCTGTTACAATTTACCTTTAAATTTTAGAAGTTTGGTCTATCTCATGGATAATGAAGATACAAACCATGCCTCGAAATGGGTTTGATGAAGGCACAATTCACAGGCAGCGATTTGCTTTGACATATTTTATCTTAGAACCTGATATGCATCTGTTGTCATTTCCATGAAAATGATTCTGATTACTAATCAACTGGAATTTTAATAATAAGTCAATAGCTGCTCCAATGGTTTAACATTTAAATGAAATTCTCGATAAATGATTTTTCATGCTTATTGGAGGTACTGTTTGCTTAGGTGAACTTCTGAAAATGAGAAACCTTCAGAACGAGTACTGGTCCTTATGATTTCCTAAGGGAATTAATAACCCCTTTGTATCGGTTTAACACCGTGTTTTCCAGATCGAGTGACACATTCCCCTGAGTTCTGAAATGAAGGAGCCCTGAGTACAGATGTGTTCTGTTCACTAGGCCTACATATGAAAACTGCAGCTCCTTGGCTTCTTCTAGTCTGTACTTCAAGCCATTTGGGTATCTTTAAGAACCACTATCAACCTTCATCCATTAATTATCGAATACAAACAAGTGCTCTGAAAAGCTCACAGTAGAGGTAAAATTGTCTTTTGTTGCTCTCAACATGTTGTTGCTTTCAAAGCAGCTATGCATAAACCTTCAACATTCCAGGACAACTCAATCCATTCTTTGAATTCAGGCTTACACTGACGTTTTCATTTGTACATCTCACAAATAAACCTTAATCTCAACATCTCCAAACCTTTTTTTCATAATATTCGTCCTGTTCCTTCCCACTCCTAACCTTGTCATTTTTCAGTGTTTCATGTACCCCAGAATGAAGTAACCAAACTTACAGAAGAGCAATCCAGAAATCTTAGTTTTACATTACATCAGCTCTTCCATAGCAATCCCAAACTAGATATTACCATCTTATTATTGCTTGAATTCTAGCATTACCAGCTTATCACAACCTAACTGGAGTTCATGTCTCTAGAAAAGTCACTTCATCTTCACTTCACCTCTACCTAACACCTTATTCTTTCAATGCAGGTCTCAATAGTATAACATCCATCTATTCATCTTTATCTCATCTAAAAGTTTCAATCATTATTCTATTGCTCTTAATTTAAGGACCACACCATTTCATTCATACCACATGCTTTCTTGAAGACTTAGCACCCAGCCCTCCCATCCCCTTGAATAGCCATGCTTCCTTATACCACAAAGCTCCTAATGTGGACTTCCACTCTCTGAAACGCTCTCCAATGATATTTCTATCATTTTAGGGACATTCTCTCTCCACAGACAGATCTCAGCTGAGTGGTTGCCTAGGACTTTCTTCTACATCTTCCAAGTAAGACAGATCCTGGCTGTATGACTGCATATAACCAAGCTTCTTTCCTTTAGGAGACTACACTGTCTCCCTGTATTACCTTGCTGCAGTGAAATAATTCATACAGGGGCTTTTATCAGCATACACTTACTGTAATCCTTAAGCAAACCACTGAAAAACCTAGACATTATTTTTGTATAATGATGTTCTCTGATTTCTATATTCTCTATCTCTGAATAACTGGACTTATTAAATAGAATCCACAAGTATTGAAGAAGTAACAACTTTACTTTTTTTGAATTTTTTTGAATTGTTTCATATCATATACAAATTTATTTATACTAATGGGATGAAATATATGCTTTCAAAGTTACTTGACCATCCAAAACACTTAGTAAAATTATAAATTATCAATAAAAGAACATTTTCCAAACACATTGAGATTATCTGAAAACTAAAAGATGTCACAGTTAACAGTGTCTGTTAGAAACAACTCTGCTAGATTGAAGAGTAAAGCCAAGCATTCCCATTTCAACCTGATCTCACACCGTATGCTGTTATAACAAAACACCATAGAATAATTTATTAATAACTGAATCTGGAGGAGACAAAATATAAAATTAAAGTAATGGCAGGTNGTACAACCATTCATAATTTATCCTTATGTAATCCTATGGTGTGTTCTATCATATAGGAATATTAATATTCATATTCTGAAAAAGAGAGAATGTAAAGTTATACTTCTTTTTACCTGCATGCAACTTTACTGTTAAAATGTGAATCTCTAAATGTGCTTTGGAATTAACCTATAGTTTATTTCCAGATTTTGTAATTTTGATTTATGTGTAGAGTATATATATGCATATTTTGGAATAATATAAAATAAAAAGGGAACAAAAAAAGAGAGAGAAATCCTACTCAAAGAACTGACCAAAACAGTAAACCTGTGTACTGTAAACGTTATAAAAGACTGAAGAAAAGATGCAAGACGGGACTTATGTATAACAGAATCCATGAGCTCTGACGGGGGGTGGGGGTTGTCATGAGGGGTGTGCCTGGATGGGGGAATGATTCTAAATTTGATTATGAAATGTTGTATGAAATGCACTCAATAAAAATTAAAAAGTTAAAAATTTTGTAAAATAATATTTTCTCTCTATTGATACATGCTACAACTATTCATAATTTATCCTTATGTAATTCTGTGTTGTGTTCTATAATATAGGAATATTAATATTCATATTCTAAAAAAGAGAGAATGTAAAGTTATAAAATTTATTTTTATTATAATTGCAAACTACCCAAAATTATAGACCAAGAAAATGAAATTATTTCCAGATCCATGATTAAACAAATGTCCTAGACTCTTATAGTAACTGAACAGCAAGCAAAAAAACACAAACCTTTCTGCTCAAAACAGTCAACTTCTACATGGAGAATATTGAGAAAGACTGAGAAAGAGATGAAAAGCATGTTTGACAGAATGCATGAGCTCTGGTGGAGTGGGAGGGGGATGGGGGGACACGGGTCTAGATTTGATAAATAAATAAATAAATAAATAAAAATAAAAATGGAAATATGTTAAAACAAGAACAACAACAAAAAAAACCTGTTTGAGGCTCAGGAACTAATCTTTCCACATCTGTTTTTAATTTTTCTTTTAAATCTTGGCAGTCTCTACGGAGCCCAGGCAGTCTTTGAATTTGTCTCATCTCTCTCCTCCCAAGTGCTCAGACTGCAGGTTTGTGATATCCAGATACATTTCTAAAACCTGAGGCTACAGTAGCAAAAACCACAGCTGTATCATGTCATTTTGGAGAAAAGTGAACATCTCTCTCCCTTAATCCTGGATATTCTGCTAGTGGTTTTACCGAAGTAAGCTATATTTTTAAAGTCCATGGTACCTAAATCCACTTGGAAATCAACAGTATGAAATATAATTCTAAATCTATAATTAACAACCCGTCATCAGGGTAATTTTCAGATGGTGTGAACAGCTATAGCATTTACATTAATAAACATCACAGAAAGTCAAAGACTGATGGCTGCTGTTTCTCACCTTTGCCTAGTCTTCACTGCTCACAGCATTAATATTACAAACTATCCTTATTCTCCAAAGAATTAGCTCTTCAAAGACATTCATCACTTCCTTTCACATTACTTATGTATATTTTATTACTAATGGAAAAAGAAATTTAATACCCAAAGTGAAATTTCTATCATTTTAAGGATTTAAGTCTTCAAACAAGGGCATTCTGATCAAGGACCAAGTTTATAGTCATCCATTCCTGCACTGTTTAAGCGTGGTCCAGAATTTCAATCAAGAATATTCAATATTTTAGCAACTTACTTTAGTTTTTGATCACTGAATATACAGCTAGTTACAGGTAGAAAGTTTTAGAAATGAGTACTAAGGTGAATTTTCCTTAATTTAGATTAAATTGTAATTAATTAGACTCTAGTATAAAGACGATATATTTGAGTATGGCAATTATTTGAAGACAGATGCTGAGATTCATTCTGAATATCTGAAAAGTTAAATCTTCTTGAACTAACATAAATTTGAAACAACAATATATAAATTGAGTATGATGAATATTACTAAAGAATTGTTCCTATAAAAGCATTTAGTGATTTTTGTAGTATTTGAATTCTATGACAGGGCACAGAGTTCATAGTGATTCCCTCTGAGCTCTGTTTTCATGTCCTCTTACTGATCAGCCTACATTGCATTCCTCCAAGTTCTGTTAGTACACGTCCATGACTTCTTGTCATTATCCTGGCAACATGAAATCGCAGGGTCTTTCACCTGAGTTTTAATCCTTTCTATAATTTTATATTATGAAATCAGAATAGAAAAAAATGAGCCAATACCCATGTATAATGTAATGATTATTGCACAATTCCAAACCAGAAATTGATGAGGATACAATGAATCCCTGAAAGGAATTATTTAAATCAAAGACTTAATGAAATTTTGAAGGTGAATATATTATCCATCCCCAAATATTGAGAAGAATTCTGAAGCTTTATATATTTTTTCTCTACCCCACCATCATTTTATTCAAGATATGGCAGTAAGAAAACTGAGAATCTAGCCCCATGGCTAACAAAGCGTGGTATACAAAGTGGCCTTAATTTAACTCACGATGTAATAAAATATTAGTATATGTTACAAATACTAAGAACTGCAAGTTAGTCATGCAATATAAATGAAGTGGAGGTCTACTAGCTCATTATACCTGAGGATATTAAACAAGTATACGAATGGGTGAAAAAAAGGATATGAGAACAGCAGCCTCTGAGAGTTAGTGCTGTTGAAGAAGAAGCATTATGAGTTGCTTGCAATGATTTAAAAGTAAACTCTCTGTATAGATAATGAGCCAGGCAAAAATCAAACGAACAGAAAGTCTCCTACCTTGATTCCATAGGGTAACCTTAGTTAAATGGTAACTAACTACCAGTCACTTACAACTTGGGATTTATTTCTGGGATGGGGGAAATTTGTGAGAATTTTATTTTTCAATGAGAAAATCAGTGAGGAATCATTGGGAATGACACTTTTTTTTGTGTGTAGCAAATTATCTTTTTTCCACTCTGCAGAAAAATTAGATTTGATTAAATATTTAGTATAATAATGAATAGAAGAAAGTTATCTCCAGGTTCATCAGAAAAATCTCATTTACAAAATTCAAGAAAATATACTTTATTCTCAGTAAAATTCAATATACTTAGCACTAAGTTCTCCATATTAAGAAGATTATATGATACTAAACTGGACAGTCATGTGTGAAGATAAATAAACAGCTGAATGAAGTAAAATGTACAAGAGAAAACCTAAGGGCAATTGTAGAGTGTTTTCCTTAGGAAGAGACACATGCAGAATTGATTCCATAACAAAGTCTGACTGTTATTTCAGTTCTGATATGTGCACTGAGTGCAGATGTCAGAGAAAAAGAGTCAATATTAGAAACTACTAATAAAAATGATTGATGTTAAAATAATAAAGATAAATGAGGTTCTATTTTTCATAAATGATATTTGAATAAGTATAAGAGAAGTTATGATGAAAGCAAAACAGGCTGGTTTTCCTAAGCTGAAGAAATGCATAGTTCTATGATTGAATTGTATTATTAGATAATAGATAAGGGTCAAAAAGAACATAATGAGGCTTGAGCATATGTTTGTGAAATAAATATTTACAGTAATAAAAATGAATGAAACATCAGTCGTTATGTAAGCAGCGATGTTTCAGAAATTGTAATTCAGGACATAAAATGTATAAGGAAATAAAATGAATTGTATTGAGAACTATCTCATATTCTTAAATATTGATTTTGTGCTTTTTCAAAGGTAAATATCAGAGTTAAATTAGACATTTCCATTGATATATTCATGTATGTTGTACATTATATAAAGCATATGTTTTATTTGCTACACGTTGCTGTTAAGTTGTATGCTTGGTAAATATTTAACTTTGAAGAAATAATCAAACTAACATTCAGATATTGTAATTATTTATATTATGAACAGAAAGGTTTTGGTCACTTTTCTCTTTGTATTCATCTATTTTAGCAAACAATAATTAAAAGGATGAATTGTAGGATATAGACCAGAACTTTAAAAACCTTCCCTTGTGTATACATACACTTTTGTGGTGTGACTTCCTTGGCCAATTGACTATTTTTTTTGGTCTTTTTGAGACAAGGTCTCCCTGTAGCCCCAGCTGTCCTGGAACTCCCTCTGTAGACCAGGATGGCCTTCAACTCACAAAGATCCACCTGCCTCTGCCTCCCAACTGCTAGGATTAAAGGCGTGTGCCATCATGTCTGGCTCACCAATTGACTATTCTAAAATGTAACATAATATGAAAAGTTCAGGTGTATTAGTCCTTTCTCTTCTTTACTTCATACCCCATCTACATCAACGCCTTCAAGCTAGAATCCTAGACAATGAGGTTCCATGAGGAACAGAAATTAAATACCCATTTGATAGCCAGGGGTCAAGTGCATTGGATCTGAATTATGCCATTTCAAATCATCATCTCATAGCTAACTTGATGGCCAACATTCCAGCCAACTTTACATGCAGAAATGCTCTCAAAAAAGATTAAACCATTCTGGTCAAGAAAAAAAGAACCAGCTGGTTGAAGGACAGCTTTAAAAGTAAATGAAACACCACTGTTTTATGCTAATAAGTTTAGAGTAGCTTAGAATGTTCTCAAAAGTTTACTGTTATGTGGTATGAATTGAGTTTGGTTAAATCTAATATATACATCACATATATATGCCATCTCTCCAGCCCCTTATTTAATTTTTACATGCTGTTTGTGTTTTGCATGAATGTATGTGCACCATGTATGTGCACTAACCTGTAATGCCCAGAAGAGGGCATCAGATTCCCTGGAAGTATGGTTACAGAAGATAGTGTCGTACCAAGTGGAGCTGGCAGCTATAAACCCTGGACCTCTACAAAAGCAGTGCTCTTAACCAAGGAGTAATTTCTTCAATCCCCCCCCCAATAACTTCTTAACTGAATAGATACATGTTAGTTGTAATTATACATGGCTTCACAACTAAAGAAAATTACTGTGAACCATTCATCTGAAATATCAGTTTAAACAAACTGTAGCATGTGAGAGCTAGAGGCAAGTGGATTTCTTTGGGATCAACCCAGCCTGGTCTACACAGTCAGTTCCAGGCTAGTAGTGGCTTCAGCAAGACATTGCATAAAATACAAAAAATTATTAAAATATAGATAAATAAATAATAACAGAAAACACAAACAACAAAAAACAAATAATGTGATATTAATTAATGCACATCTTAATTTTATCAGCTTTAACATATAAGTTCCATATAAAGAGTTACACAAGTTATTGTCAAACAATATGTTAGGCATGTGAAAACTGTTCTAAAATTCTATCAAGTTTTATAAAATAACTCTGTCACAAATACAGATTGTGATGTCTACAAAGGGAAACCCTAGGGTTATAACAAGCACTTGACTGTGAATGTGGAGGAAAATAATAATTCATGTCTTAATGTGTTAAGCTCATCAGAGAGCATGGCAGGACTGAATTGATCATATTAGTGTTTGCATTGATAACTGGTATTGGGTTCTCTTGATGTTCTTTAAACACAATCTTCTAGAATTCTCCTTTTCCACTTTTTCAAAATTCTGTAGACTGAGACAAATGTATTTTACTCCTGTTTGACTCTAGCCCACATGCTATATACCAGACTACAAAGCTGGGAGGCCAGCTTCAGGATGCTCTTCCTCCTTTATGACCACGAAGAAAAGTGATGAGATCTGATGGGAAAGGGAACTGGAGGGTGACAAATGCATTCTTAATTCAAAATCATTTGAGCTGCCTTCAAACCAGGCCATTGATAAATTAATCAAGTTTCTAAAAATCAATTACATTCTACTCTATTAAGGTCTAACCTCACATTACCACTAAAGATGTAGAAAATGAAATCTGATTACTTTCCTAGGTTATTCATCAAGAACACCTAGCAGAAACTTGCTGGGCGAACTCCCTCACCAGCCTACATACCATACCAAAATGTACTTACCACTGTTTTAAGGCAGATACTACTCAGTAATCACAGTTACCATTCTTGTAGACGCGATTGTCCTATTGAAGAAAATGAAGTATTATCAAATATTGAACCTCTCATATTTCTTGATAATACTCAGAGGAACTACTCAGTCTTTATCCATCATTCCTCTATTTTAAAATTCTGTACATTATCTACAAAGTGATATCTAGGGTTCTGAGAAGCAGAATCTTAATGTTCTAGATATTTAGTGTGAATGTCAAAGCCTATGATTTCCTCTATAATAAATTTCAATTGACTGGTGTCATTTACTGGAAAGGTTACATGTGATTGAATTTATAACCATTTGCTGCTGAACTCAGCTTATAAATTGCTAATGATTCTGGCAGATGATTCAGTTTCTTATGCCAGTGAACTATTTGAGGTTAATTAAATAGCCTCAATAACCCCTTTTCACTAAAATGCCAATGAACTGCTGAGAAGTTAAATAAATGTACTACTTGGTATCTAAAGATGCCAAATAAACTCCGTAAGTCAATGCTTCTCTCAGACTACTACAATTCTGTTCTGTTGGATCCTGAATAGAGGAGAATCATTTGAAATGGAAATGATGTTTTTTCTAGCACCATTAGTCAGAATGTCATCAGACCACATAAAGTTTATAATACTATTATTAAAAAACAGTTTTAAGTGCACAATATTCAATCAGTATAAGAACAACAGTAAAATTCCTTGCACTTACAAACAAATTTAACAGTTCATGTAGAAGTTTTAAACAATTTTTAAAAAATTCAACAAGGTATCTTTTTTTTTTTTTTACTGTTGTTCTTATTATACTGATAGGATCGAAAGGTTATGCCTGGACAAGCTGGCAGCCCATGAAAGAAAACAGCCAAAACTGACTAGAGACCAAGACATCAGCTCCAGAGAAAGTAGAGTGTTTTGCTTCTCATCCACCTGTGCCCCTTTTCTAAGCCTAGGGAACAATCTGTGGAAGAGCGGGTGTGGTAGAATGTAAGGGCTTCGACTGGGGTTAATGGTGAAACTACAACAATATAGACTGGACACTCATTTGATCAACTTGATGAAACATACAAGCCCCCCCCCGCTGGATGGTGGGACCATGAGCTGTGTGGTTTGGGCACACTGCTTGCAAATTGGTTTTACATGGGATGCTTGTACTCACAAATTTCACTTATTGTTAAAAAAAATGAAACAAAACAAAACAAAAAAGCAGAGAAAGAGGCAGAAAACTTATGGCAGAATGCATGATCTGGGATGGGTAGAGGTGGGTGTGGGGAAGGAAGGGGATATATGCCTGAACTGAATTGGAAAATGATGTATGAAATACACAAAGCATCAATAAAAAAAATAAAAACAGCAGTATGTAGTTATATTTAATATATTACTATTTATATTATATATATAATTAAGGTGTTTATTGTTATTTTTAATATGCAAAATTGGAAGTAAAATTATTGTCCACAAAAAAAAATTCAACAAGAATCAGTCTAATGCTTTGCTAACTCGAACTTGAAACAATGAGAATTAACATTAATTTGGATAACATATTTAAATAAAACAACCATATGGTTCTCTTTGGTAAGGATTATCTTTTGGTTCTTACTGAGTTCTTACTGTCTTGTTCCCATCATATATTGTCTTAAAAATCTTTCTAAAATGGCTCTTTTCAAAATCATCAGAACTTATGCATGAGACTATTTTCTTATTATTCTACAAAACCCAATGTATGGCTTGTTTATTATTTGCAAAATTCCCAATAAAATATTAGATTCAAAAGTACTTCCTGAGGTCAGGGATTAACTACAAAATATAAAAATTTCCAGCTACAGATTCTAATAAAGTACCTTACAACTTTATCTGGCTATAGCTATTTTTACTCTACTTTTTGTTTTTCTTTTAGGACTTCTAAGGTTATTAAATCTAAACAAGATCATAGTTGACCCTGAACATGATGGAGCAGAAAAATAAAAACATGGTTCATAGGCTGGCCTTGAACTCATCTTCCTGTCTCATCACCGTCAGCATTTGTCTATTGGTGTGTGTCACAATAGAGATACTTTCACATCTATGTTCATTGCTACTGTAGCCACAAAAGCAAGGCAATGGACTCAGGCTAAGTGAGACTCAGCAAATGAATGGAGAGTAATGCTGTGGTACATAAATGAAATTTTATTTAGCTTTAACAAAAAGTGAAATAAAAAAAAACAGAAGAATCAGGTAAAATTAAAAGATATGGGATATTTTTAATATATTTGGAAGAGGGTACAATATATCATTTGTATTTTAATTATTATAAAAGGCTGGGATTACTATTTTGGGTTTTTTGTTTGTTTGTTTGTTTTGAGACAAGTTCTCCCCATAGCCCCAGCTGTCCTGGAACTCATTCTGTAGACCAGGCTGGCCTTTAACTCACAAAGATCCACCTTCCTCTGCCTCCAGAGTGCTAGGATTAAAGGCACATGCCACCACGCCCAGCTGGGATTACTATTAATGGGAGAAAATTTTGTCTTAAATGGGGGAATGGTTTGAATCATATTACTAGTATGAGAGAAGAAAGACAATGTCTAAAATACACAGTTTGTCTTTTTGGTGTTTGGAAATTGAGGCAATTTGTATTTATTGACTTGGCTCTAATAAATAAGGTGCACCGTTATGTGCTTAAAAAAAATCTCTGTGTCTCTGTAAGATTAAAAGCTCCAAGCCAAGATGAAAAACAGCTTATGTAAATCTTTATATACAGGGTTTTTTTTTAAAAAACATTTGGAAGGATCTCTATGATCTTGTGCTATACAAGGAAAGAAAGCTGAAGGCTGGAGAGATGGCTCATTGGTTAAGATACTGGCAGCTCTTATAGGAGATAAACGTTCTGTTCTTAGTATCCACATGATGGCTATTAACTGTCCCTAACTCCAGTTCTAGGTCAGAAAGCCCTCTTTTGTCCTCCTTGGGCATTGCACAACACAAGTGCATTTATGTACATGCAGGCAATATACTCATACACATAAAATAAAAAACAATGAATAAAATATTTTTAAAAGAATGTTGTAGAGGGAAACTAAATATGATCATTATTTCTTGAGCAAATAGTGGCCAAGAACTGTGGACAAGGTCTCCCAGTTCATGCTTTTATGATGAAAAATTATATAGGCATGAATGTGTATATTATATGAAACTGTGATTAGAGAAAATAGAAAAAGTATAAAAATGAAATTGTAAACAATGATTATCCTGTTAATACCAATTGAAGAGAGGAGAGTAGTGAGAGAAAAGTAAGAAGGAATTCTTAAAAACTGAAAGGATATTAAAGGAAGTCTAAATTTTACTAGTTCAATTGTGCTGTCATTCACATGCATACACTTTTTTCAGGAATATTACAAACATATAAATGGTGGTTATTGGTGGATTTTGAGATAATTACTAACTTTTTCATTCAAACGTACATGCTAATGTTTTCTATTTGTAGTTTAAACACTATAATCATTATTTAATGAGTACAATGATCTAAGTACCCACACCACTATGGAAATGGAAAGAGGTCATTTTACTTGGTATGTAAAGACCATTCATTGTTGCTAAGACATCCCTGTCACTGTTAGTAGTTGAAATACTATTCAGCTGTTTATCTGTGCTTCCTTGTTTCCTGAGACATTCACAGAGGCTGCAAATAAGTGTGATGTTTCTACTCTCCTTCTTTATTTTTGCTTTTTTTTTTCTTCCGTATTTGTAATGGAAACATGCAGTTCCAGGACTAAACTAAGGGAGTAAAATGGGATAGTACTCATGCTTAGCATTCGTAACATGAATGGGAATGCTTCCGAGCACATATATGTTAAATGCTTGGCTGCTAGAGATAAATCCTTTCATCATGTTAAAAAATAGTTTTCTATCACTATTGATCCAGAAGGAGTTAGTATTTCTGAATGAATTATAATTTATCACTATAATGTTACATTCAATTTATTAACAAATGAAATCCTTTTGTGTTTCTAAATGTTAACTGCATTTCTTGGTTAAATGCACACATTATCTTTGATTATATTTTAATGTATTCCTAGGTTTTTCTTTTTTAAATTTGATAAATGAGGTTGACAAGCTCATTTGAGGCAGGGCACTTAAAAATATCAGTGGTGATGACTTACAAAAGACAGCAGGGTTTATAATCACATTCTCTCTTAATGTTATGGGATCCTAAACAAGCTAAATAAATTGATATTTCTTTTTGTCATAGAAATGCATGTCTCTGGAGCTGTTAGTAACCTTTGATACTATTTATTTCTTGACATTTCATTTATGTGATACATATTAATATCACTGTTTTAATGTTCAAATGACATCATTTGTTTAAGCCATAAAATATAGTTATTTTTCTATAAAATCTTTTCTAAGAATGATAGCTATTAGAGGCTTGTAAAGTGTTGGGAAAGGATGGGTAAATTTTAAGCAGTGAATACTGAGTTAAAATTAAGTACATACAAGAATTTCTGATGTATTATTTCACAGTAGGTAGCTGGATAACAATAATCTGTTCTTCATTTGACATATTTAGGAGGAAAGATTTTGGAAAGTTTTTATGATATAATTAATATTTAAGGAGGTAAACAGGCTTAACCAGCTTTAAATGTTATACTGTTACACATGAGTCAAATATAAGATGGCACTCCATGTATATATATGGATATATATATATATAGTATATATATGGAATATATAATATATATTATTATATATTGGTATATATTATATATTGGTATATATTAATAATTATATATTAATATATATAATATATATTATATATTATATATAATAATTATATATAATATATAAATATTATAAATTATATTATATATATATATGGAATATATAATATATACATATTCCATAATATATATTATATCCATACATATACATATTATATATATTCCATAATATATATATATATATTCCATATAACATATTCCATATATTATATGGAATATATTATATATAATATTTATATATATAATGTATATATATAATATTTATATATATAATATATATTATATATAATATATATTCCATATATATACAATATATATCCATATATATATACAATATATATGGAGTGCCATCTTATATTTGACTCATGTGTAACAGTATAACTTTTAAAGCAGGTTAAGCCTGTTTTAAATGTTATACTGTTATATATAATATATATATTATATATAACAGTTATATATATATATATATATATATAACATTTAAAGCAGGTTAAGCCTGTTTTAAATGTTATACTATTATATAATATATATATATATAATATATTATATAATATATATATATAATAAATATGATATATATAATATATATTTCTTTTTGGTCTTTTTGATGCAGGGTCTCCCTTTAGTCCCAGCTGGCCTGGAGCTCACTATGTAGATCAGGCTGGCCTTGAGTTCACAGAGATCCACCTGCTTCTGCCTCCCAAGTGCTGGGATTAAACGCATGTGCCACCACACCAGGCTATATCCCATGTATTTTTATAATTCATTATAATTAATATATGGAGCTTGAGAGATGGCTCGGCAGTTAAGAGCACTGGCTCGTTTTGCAGAGGAACCAGGTTTTGTCCCCACATAATATGCACCCAGATGATGGCACACAACCACACTTAATTCCAATGTTGTTGGACCCAACGCTGTCCTCTGACCTCCATGGTCATTCCACAATATGTGTGAACTTACATGCATGCAGGCAATACACTCACACATAAAGTAAGAAAAATAATAAAATATTTTAATCAATGTATGAAAAAGACCCTATGGAATCCAACTATTTTGTAAGTCTATTAAAAGAACATTAAAACAAAATGTTTAACAAACCCCTAAAATTTATTAAATGAAAGTCCCAGGACCAGGTGTAGGAAGCCTCCTTATGAGGTGATTATAAAGTGAGGGAGGCCAAAGAGACACCTTACACATTATAGATTACTGCAAATCGCCATGGTTGCTCACCAGAACTACATCCTATGACCTTGCTAAAGACACCACACAACTGAGTTGGAGGAGGTTGAGAAACTGCCTGGGTTTGGGCATTTTCTCCCTTCTAGCTACCTTTCATAAGGCTACTAGGTACTATGCAAGCTGTTGGATGGACCCCCATAATTTGCAAAATGACCTATTGGGGAAGATATGTCCAATGGCACAATAGTGGCATGACTATTATTGGTGTGCCAACTGCTTTCTGATTGGATTTGAAGCCTGCTTCACAGGAGGTGACTTGTATCTGGTATTCTAAACAGCCCATGGCTGGAATATTATAGGGCCTAGAGGGGAAACTTCTGCTGTTGTGCTGCTAAGTGGACACAGTGCCAAGCTGTCTTATATTTCTAATTTTTTATTTAATTTTATTTATTTCTGTATGTGTATGAATGTACTGTCTGCATGCAGGTTTGTGCACCCGTGTCGTGCAATGCTGCGGAGGTCAGAAGAGGGTGTCGGATTCCCCTGGAACTGGAGTTCTCCTGGAATTGGAGTTTCAGACGGTTTTTTCAGCCGCCATGTGGATGCTGGGGATCGAACCCGGGTCCTCTGTAAGAGCAGTCGGCTCTTAACCGCTAGGCCATCTCTCCAGCCCCAAAGGATAGCACCCATTTGTGGGTGCTGGGAATCGAACTTTGTTTTTTGTGGTTCTTAGCCTCAACTTTTAACGGCTGCACTATCCCCACAGCCCCAGCTGTCTTATATTTCTATATATTCTCCATTGATTAGTATTTCTCTCACATTTGGTCAAAGAAGATTCTGGTTTTAGTGGGAAACAGATAATGCAGAGACTCGAAACTGGTCAGTGTTTTGAAAACAAGTGGGTACAGAATGCTCAAGGGAAATGATACATCTATTCCAAATCTCCAGGCTCAGGAGACATTGTGGAGGAGGGACTGGGAAAAATTAGAGCTGGAGAATGTGGGGAAAGAGCTATAAAAGGATGTCTTCCGGACGGGACATGAGTGGTCTCCTATGAACTCACAGTATCAGTGTCTACCTGCCCAAGACTGGACCCATCGACATTTCATTAGTGATGAGGGCTCATAATGTCCCACCCCTCCCAAAGAGTCTGTAAGCAGTTGATGGTGCAGAGGATAGGGGAGTCCTGTTTCTCACTGGCTTCACTGCTGGTACACTGTCCTTGCCCCACCAATGCTCATGGAGGCAACCCTGATTAAATGCAGTGCACCACAACAAAAAGACACGAAAATAAGAAGCAGACAGGATTTGGTGGGAAGGAGACGTGCATAAGAAAGTACATAAGAAAGGGGAGGCAGCTTTAACCCAAGAACATAATGTACATATATATTCATATATGAAATTGTGAAACAATAAATGATTCAACGATTCTTTTCTTTCTATATGAATTCTAATTAACTTAGATCCATTGTACTGAATATATTTTTGTACTGTAATTAATCAATTGTTGAAATATAAATCATATTGCTTTATAATTTAGCAGGATCTAGAATCTATATTTAATCAATTAAAATGTTTATCTATCTGGGGCTGGAGAGATGGCCTAGTGGTTGAGAGCTCCGAGTGCTCTTGGAGAGGACCCGGGTTCGAGTCCCAACACCCACATGGCAGCTGAGAACCGTCTTTAACTCCAGTTCCAGGGGAATCTGACACCCTCTTCTGACCTCCGCGGCATTGCACAACACGGGTGCACAGACCTGCATGCAGACAGTACATTCATACAGATAAAAAAATTTAAAAAATAAAAAAATAAAATGTTTATCTTTCTATTAGTATCTCATTGTTTGATAATGCTTGTTAACATTCTTGATTCTGAAAATATGACTTCTTCAATTTTGTTACCTTTCAAGGATGCCTATATTATTATAGACCTTTTAATTTAAATGTTAATTTAAAAAATAATCCTGATAATTCCCTACATACCCAAATTTTGAAAGGATACTTATTAGGTTTTATATAATGTCCTTAATCATACTGGGAAGAATCAATTTAGTCCTATTGTATTGGTCAGGGGTCTCCCAAAAAATAGAAACAGCTCTATCTATCATCTATCTATCTATCTATCTATCTATCTATCTATCTATCTATCTATCTATCTATCATCTATCATCAATCTATCTATCTATCTATCTATCTATCTATCTATCTATCATCTATCATCTACCTAATCTACCTACCTATCATCTATCTAGCTAATCATTTTGAAGACAAAAGAGAGATAAATATAAATAAAAATTGAATCATATATTAGTGATTACTGTTAAGTTCAAAATTTGAAAGGTAGGCTGGGAGTCTGGAGATGTGGAAAAGAGTGGATTTTGTGAATGTGTCCACCAGAGTCTCAAGGGAGTCTCTTGGTAGCAGTCCCTTTGCTCTGGAGAGCCACACCCCTTTCTTTCTGTCTCCCTGCTCTCACATGCTAGAAAGCAAATGCTTTCAATAACAATTCTCATATGGCAATAAAATAGGATGAGACATTTAAGGAATATTTATTCATATACATAAAATTATAACTGCTATTTGGAAAAGCTTAAAGTTTAAAAGAATTATTCAACTAATTATTACTATTCTTATTGAAATGCTTTGTTATACTACCTAATGTGATGGCAAAGTGTTTGTGTTCTACGTGATTAGGATTATGTTCAGTTACTGAGTGATCAAATAAAGAAGTTTATTAATGCAGCATCCTTGGGTTTTCGTTTTCTTTCATAAATCTGGCAATAGCTTCAAAGTCCTTAAGCACTATTTTTAATAGCATGCAGAGTAACATGTTTCTTTAAAGCATTTTTATATATCCTTTGCTGGTTTATCTGCCTAGTCTATTCTTCCCCTTCCCTGCACTCTCACCTGGTGGACCTCTGCCTAAATATGCCCTTTTCGTGCCCCATTAGTTTTATTACCCCCCCAATTCCCTTTACTTAAAGCTTCTTTTTCCACTCACAATTTCACAATGTATACCCACACTCAGTCCCAAATAAAATCATATCTAGAAAAACCTGAATCAGCAGATGAGGGAGAACATTAGATATTTTTAATCTCAGTTTAAATTACTTCATTTGATCATATGGGGTGGGGTGGGGGGAAGGGAAAGGGAAATATGCCTGAACTGAATTGGAAAATGATGTATGAAATACACAAAGGATCAATAAAAAAATGAAAATTAAAAAATAAATGTTATGCTAGACGCATCTTGAACATGTTTCTGTATGAAATTCACATTTGTGAAGCACCTTGCACCACTCGCCCTCTCCCCTTCAAATCTAGATGACAACAAAAATACTGGCTTTCTAGAATCCAGGGACTCCTGCCTGGCTGATCGGAGCTGGGATTCAGTATGATCCAGGTTTTGGACAGTGGTTGAAACGTGCAGTGTTTGGGCTGGGGATGGGCCACTGGTTCTCAGGCCTTCAGACTTGGACCAGATCAAACAAGAACACTTGGTTCACATCTCTAGCTTTCCTCCAAGACTTTCTGCTGCCATAATTGTGTAAGCCAGTTTCTTATGTCACACACATGTATACTAACACACACACAAACATAAACACACATGCACACACACACACACACACACACACACATATATATATATATATATATATATACATATATATATGTATCTATATATTTGAGAATATACCTTTTACTGACGCTGTTACTATAAAGCATCCCAAGGATACAGCTGCAACACTTTCCAATTCACCAAGGGTAGTCTAAATGAATATACTTTTATTTTTAATGATTTTTTTTCTAAAATTTTAAAATCTGAATCTGATCATCATACCAAAGACCCCAGAAACCTGCTGATTTGTACTATAAAAAAGAACTGACAATTATAGGCTAATGGCAATAAAAATATGTGAAAATGTAATTTTCAATTCCATATGGTTTTGAACTAGACTTTGTGTTAGTGATGGTAGTGGTTATATTTGTCATTGTTAGAATAATTAGTAAAATATGAGTAAGGATAGCTCATTTGTGAATTTGTTTATGTTAATTCTCAAATTTGATTAATTGTTGGTGGTTATATAAAAGCATCATGTCAGATACTTATCTTAGATGTTCCAAAATTAATAATTGCATATAAATGTAATAATTAATTATATGTATGTGTGTGTACATGAAAGAGGAGACACAGAGAGAGCAAGATATCCCTGCATCATTTGCTCCCCCAATTCTTGAGGAGGTCTTTCTCTTTCTCACTCATATCCATCCTTAGTGTACCCCAAGATAGAATTTTACTTTATTTTTACTTAAATCATTTCTTGCATATTTCCATTCAGATTTTGTTTTCATTTCCATTCTCTAGTGTCCATCCATCTTTTTGCTCTAATATTTTTGTCAGCACACATTTATCAGAAGCCTTTTATATTCCAACACTGTTTTTTTGCTTTCAAGAAAAAGAAGTACAAAAGCAGTCTTTATGCATTCAGTATTAAGAGGTATAATCAGTTGCACATTAGTGAATGAATATCTAATTTTTCTTATGTGGGTAAGTGCAATGAAGCAATGTAAGTCAGAATTTCAGGATAAAGTAGAACTGAGTATTATGGGAAAGCTTCAAATAAGGTGAATTTTGTGCATCTTCCATGGAGAAAATCTAGGAGGAAAAAAATTTAGGACCAGCCAGAAACAAAAGACAAAAGGCTTAGGCAGGGGTGAATGGAGCCTGGGATGTGGGATGAGAAGGGATGCTAACAGAGAGACAGTGGAAATAAGATCTGTCATATGCTGTGGTGAGAGCTGTTACTCACATGTGGAAAGCTGTACACTTTGGGAATGATCTCCATGATCTAAAATACAAGTATCTGGCAAGAGCTCTTTCAGCCTGTTAGGATAATTCGTGGACATATACATAAAAGACACTACTATATCCTACCTCAGAAGTACCTCTTCATCCATGTTCATCTTTCCATAACAGCAAGAAATGTCCATGAACTAATGATTGGACAATGAAGATGTTGTACATATTCGCAATGGACTATTATGGGTTCTCCTTTTAGCGAGGCACAGGCCAGCTTTTAATTTTAGTGCCCCAGGTTAATCTCTGGATTAACCTGGTCCAGACCAGTGCACTGCATATTAAGCCCCTGTACACAGACTAGCTCAAGCTTTCCAATCTGGCTGGTTAGACCCTTCTAGTCCCCACCCCACCTTGTCTTTGGACCCCTGAGATCAGCCTTCTGTCCTGGCTCACTCCAACCATGCCTTGATTCCTGAGACCAGACTTCTTCCCTGGTAAGTCTGATCTTGCCCACTGCATCTTCATACTTCTATTTCCCCAACCACACATCCTTTTCTCCTTTTAGCCTTCTAGCCAGTCAGACTGGCTAGGGTCAAGAGAACAAATGTTACCAAGTTCTGCAGAGGATGTAGGGAAAGGAACACTCATTCTCTACTGGTGGGACTGCAAGGTCCTGCTACCCCTATGGAAAACAGCGTGGAGAACTCTGAAAAAAACTAAAAGGGAACCTACCATTTGACCCAACATATAACCAAAAGACTCATCCTATGGCAGCAATACTTGTACAACCAAGTTTGTTGCTGCTCTTTTCACAATAGCTAAGAGATGGAAGCAGCCTAAGTGTTTCTCAACTAACAAGTGGAAAACGAAAATGCTGTATGTTCACACGATGAAATTACTCAGCAGTAAAGAAAGATCAAGTCATGAAATTTGGAGGTAAATGAATAGAACTAGAAACTGTTATTCTACGTGAAGTAAGACAGATTCAGAAAAACAAACGTCTTATGTTGTCCCTCACTCATGGATCCTAGTACCACATCCTTATATGTGAGTGTGCATCCCATGTAGCTGAGGGAACCAGGATAATGGAAAGCAACCAGAGAGGAAAATGGGAAGACCCTGAGACAGAAGAACAGTAGTAGACATGTGTTTCTAATGGAGAAATGGATAAAATGGGAGTTTGTAAATGGGAGGGGGAAGGGAGGGTTAAACAAGGAAACTCTGGGATAAAGGGAAGAAGGAAGCTCAGAGCTCAAGAGAGGTGGGGTCAAAGAATGGCATTATCAAGGGAGAAATGGGGGAATGGGGAAGGAACTTTACATATGGATGTGATAGAGGGAGGTTTAGACAAGGGGAGAGAAAGAGAGAGAGAGAGAGAGAGAGAGAGAGAGAGAGAGAGAGAGAGAATAAATAATGCCTAGTATTGTAAAAACCAGAGGGAATCATATTAGCCTAAAAATCTAATTAAAATTATGCATACAACACTTCTTCATGAGTACATGTGTAGAGATGAAGGCTGCATAATAAGAAACAGTGCTGGACAGGACAAACCTTGTTTTGAGTTGCTGGACAAGGCAGTCCAAAGAACAGGCTATTACCACAACCCTTGGTTGTCTCCCAGTACTTGAGGGTAAGACCCCCCCCACCCCTTGCCACACTGGAAATTGGTGAGCAGAGTATCCAAGTGGACTTTTTTTTGGAGAACCTTCAGAACAGGAAGAGAAGAGTGACTTAGGCTTCCAACTATCTCAATATATAAGCAAAATTGAAACCGGAAACCTAGACAAGTCAATACTCCATAAAAAGGAGGAGGAAAGAAAAAAAAAAAAAAAAAAAAAAACATCAGAAGGAGCAAGCAAAACCATCCTCTAACATAGTGAAAAGACATGTTTATTTGAATCACAAAAGGGAAATGCACATGCCAGGGGACACGACAAAGGACAACATGGGAAACGCACAGGATACTCCTGCACCAGGCTCTACCAAACCTGTAGGAGATAGCTACAATGGGATCCTCGCCTGGAGGTGACCCAAGGAACAGATCTTAGAGGAATAATGGCAGACCTTGCAGAGAAATTAAAGAAAATAAAGAAGAATTCAGAAATAAAGAGAGGAATAAAAACTCAAAAAAGACCTAGAGGGATATGAATGACAAACTTTGGAAGAACTAAAGGAACAGATTGACAACTCCAGAAAGAACGAAAAGGAGAAAAAAGCAAACTCCAAAAGGAAGTAGAAACACTGAAAAGAAGAAACCACTGAAGTAAGGAGCACCAAGAAGAAGATGAGAGCTCAAAAAGGAAACGGAATATTAAAGAAAACACAAGGATGAAACGAAAAAGGAATAGAATACTCATCCAACCAAGAAGAAAGGAAAGGAAAAAAGCTCAGAAGGTAGAATAGGAGGAAGCAGAACAAAGAATATCAGACCTGGAAATAACAACAAGCAACTAAAAAAGCTCAAATTAAAGAATATGAAAAATTAAAAATACCAAAAGTGGAACAACTAGGAAATAATGGGACACTATGAAAAGATCAAACTCCTATCATAGAAATAAAGGAAGGAGAAGAACCTCAAGAGAATAGTATTGATCAGATCTTCAAACATAAGAATAGATAACAAATGTCCCCAAACTAAAAATAACAAACCCATACAAAATAAAGAAGTACATAGGACTCCAACAGACAAGATCAGAAAAGAAACTCCCCATCCATATCATGGTAAATGCTAGATGCCAAAACAATAGACAAAAATACGAAGGCTACAAAGAAAAACAAGTCACATAAAAGGGAAACCCATCAGAATACAACTGACTTCTTGGCGCAAACCATGAAGCAAGAAGAACATGGAGCAAAGCATTCCCAGTGTTAAAGGACTATGGATGCCAACCAGAATACTTTACCCAGCAAAATGTCAATTATAGTTGAGGAGAGAGAACAATCTTCCATGACATAATCACAGATGATAAAATACATGTCTGGAAAATGAACTCTTCATAAAATACTTGAAGCAATTCAAA